>OX465591.1:19223681-19786181 GCA_950022655.1 Alentia gelatinosa
TAAGAGAACCAAATATTCCCTTGTATTGGCAGTGTGGTTGGTATAATCGCAGTAAAACGGATCTCTTTTTATTGAAATTCCACATCAGTAGGAGAAACCTTTGGCTTTTAAAGACTTTCTTGGACCTTTGTTTTACGACAAAGGCGGCATTCTTAGAGTGTATTTTCCCCATAAATTAAAATAGTACTGCAGTCAATTGTATCTGACTTGTCATTCTGTGTGTGTGAGTGTGTGTCTTGCTCTCTGTCTGTCTGGCTGTCAGCCTGTCTTGGTGGATTAACCGCTTTGTTGTGCCATTGATCTTACCCCTCCGCTCTTTCATCTGAACCATCTATTGCTCTAACTGATAGTTACTATTGATTGATACCTCTAACTCTTCACCTGCCTCGCTCCCTCTATCACCCTCTTCTCCTTCCTTCTTTATCTTAGCCGAATATAAACGTCCATAGGCATAACGTTAGTAACTCATACCCAACAGGCTTGCAAGTATGGTAATTCATACTCAATGGGCGATAACCACCTAGGTATTTTCAGGCTAATAACTCGCTCAACTATCGCCTCGTTCATATTACTGGGCGCTCTAATCTCGATGGTGAACAGGGACACAGCAATATCTCCAAACACTCATCAATTTCTTTTTGATACCTCCCTCCACCTCTGTACGGCCCCCCTCCCCTCATAGGAACGAAAGTAGACTTCAATATCTTTGTCTACTTAACATGGCGGGTAACGCTTTTCAGATCCCTTCTCTCCACTGTCTATCCCTGAATTCAGCGTGCCGATTATGCACCCTAATGATGTGTAGGCACTACGGCATGCCACCACGCCGTCTAGCGTGAACTGGTGTTGGAAAGCCCGTATAGGTATCGATCAGTCACTGGGTGTGCTGTGCGTAGCGGTGAGGCTGTGTAGGACCCAGCCCTCCGTCAGCCCGGCCGCCCGTCGGCACTGGGTCACATTCAGAGCAGGCTTGGCACTCCTCCGGGTTGTCATGGTTACTCGCATACCGTATGGTTGTGAACATGTTGCTAGGTAACCAAGAACCAGGCGCCCTGGCCACCGCCCGGCCCCGCAGATTAACGTAACTATGGAAACCATAAGAGGATCAAAAGGAGAAAAGTAATCATGTAGAACGTCGGGGAGGTCGAGCTTCTATCCGCAGTGTTTATTGTCTTTTTATCATGCTCTCATAGAATTGGTCAGAGGCCGCCATACAAAAAGATATTGTCTCTTCTTTATGTCGAGCCCGAATGTATATTACGTGACGTCTAGTAGTCTATTTGTCTGAAAATAGTCCTTATTTTGTTCTCTTAAATGAAAGTTGGTGTAAAGTTTAAAAAACATTATTCATGGCTTTGTAAACTTAGGAAATTACATGTTGTAAAATTACGGTTTTGAAAGAAATGGCCGTAGAGTTGGCGATTGATTGTGGCTAGACATCTTGTGATGGTATAGAGGTCCCTGGTGATAGCTCTACTGCCAACATTTTTTATCTATCCGGAATGGTCAATATCCTTCCTCGCCTCTTCCAGAATATATACATTATGCCGCCAAGAGATGAGACTTAGTTATGAGTGATTTACTTTTTGGAGTAATCGTACCAAAAGCGTATCGTTTATCTATTGAAGATAATGTTGATAATGGTCTGTGCTAAGTATCCCTGGTTTTTATCTCACCCCTGGTACAAGTTTAACCATAGGTATATCATAGGTATGAATTTACAAATGTATATGCAACGATCACCCACGTAAAGTGACATACTATGTCGTGGCCGTGGCGGAGTGATGTGATATAACGTCATAATCCACTGGCCAATCAGAAGTCAGGATTTCAATGAGCAGACGAGACATCAACAAAAAGATTTAAACGTTAATATCTGGATTTGCATAAGCAATTGTAATTATTCTGATATTGTGATGTTATTTGATATCATTGAAAGGGGTGAGGTAATTCCAGAACTGCATTCATATTGAAAAATAGACAGTACTACACTCGTTTGGATGCGCCGTAATGGTCACTCGGTTTAGCCTTGATGACGATTGGGTCACATTCAAACTCATGGAGTATTGTTTATTGATACGACTCTCGATCCAGTTCTATAGATCTTCCACCCACCTCTGGTCGGAGATATTGCTATTGCTTGTTACTGACGGTAGGAAACATTACTGTCGCTTCATGTTTTAGTTTACGATGTTGGTGCAGAGGTAGCCTGAGGTCAGAGCCCCGCGCCACATCCCATGAGATATACAGCTTATCCTTTGCGCTCTCATTACCAACTCGATCTGTAGTGTTCTAGGTACAGGTTCCAAAGGTTTGATATCGGAGATTAGTGAATCCTCTTCTATGAGGAATACCAGAAAATTCTCTCTTAGTTTCGTCACTATACTGCAGTTTTGACAGATTATTCTGGTTTTAGATGCCTAAGGGCTTAAAACATCAACCAATTTACACCGACTCCTAGTGTTCAGATAGTGTTGCCAGATGGTACCTTGTGCAGCAGGTTGACTGTCAAATAGAAGACACTAACTCGGGTATAGCCACTGTAGCACGCCCAATGAAAAGGCTGCAACAGGCCAAGCTCTGCCATTTCTGACAGGCTGTTCAGAAATATACATGGCAGGTATATGATATGATAGTAATGAAATCGGTAAGGGTGGTAATAACTGTCTAGTTAAACTTGGCCATAGCCAATGACATAGGATACCTATTGAATTCTGAGGAGGGATGTAAAATTGAGTTGAACTTGAAATATCCATATACAATGTATAAATAGATATTTTAAAGATGACATTATTTTACATAGAGCACTACTGGTCATACTAATAGCTTTTTGTCTCAGTAACTTATATATTCGTTGGCAATGACACAGTCCTTAAAAGATAAATAAAGGGAACTTAATAAGATAAAACTCCTCATTTCAGTCAATACACAGATTGTGTAATACGTCTTTAATCCAAGCTACAAATACACGTACACATGCATGTCCATGTAAATATCACTTGAACTGCCTGCAGCAGCACCAACAGTCAGTTGGTGTTATCCATCGGATGACCTAGATATATATGTCCTTGTGTTGCCATAGTATGTAGTCAACACAACATGTGTGTACATTATGTATATTGTTACTATCATATGTACGGATATTAACCTCATATATATGTCACACATATGTGGAAAACGTGTGTGTAAATATACATGTATATATATATGCACAGAAACAAATATGGCCTAGTTTCGAAGCTTGTTTTTATTTTAAAAAACCATATTTATTTCATAGAAACTGCTCTCTTTGAGTAAAGTTTGTATCGAGGGAAAATTATGCATGAAATTGTGGACAACAGCAGCATGATAATAATCTTTTTAGAATAATCTTATGTGACAGTGTTTATGGCCAATGTGTGACATGGACTGCTCTCTGTTCCAGGTACCGATGCCGCCGCAGGGCGCTGTAGTCGCGCGCTATGAGCAGTCTGCTGGGTGACCTGTTGAGTGGCAGGCAGGACCAACAGCCGCCTACCACCACGTAGGTTCCGTCTCTTTTACCCTCGTCACTGGGCACCCGCAAATCAGAATTCTCTGTCGTATATATATATAGCAAGTGATGTTAAATCCGAGTGACTTCTCGAATAGATGGGTTTTGACACTACTTTCTACTAAATATTAACGTGTCAAGCTGACCTCTTAAGGGGTCATAGGTTCCTGTCTAACCCTGAATCTAGCTTGCTAGGTTATACAATGTTATGTAAAGGTAGGACCCACTTCTCTTTGCTGGGTGCCTCTAGTGTGACTCGATCTAGTAGTTGAGCACCAGTCAAGTAGTCAGGTGGTGTATGGCACCCTCTATGATAATCCGTAAATCGATGGAAATGAAAGGTTTTAAAGTTATCATTTTCTACAGCAAGTGTTAAAACGCAAATAAGACAATTACTCTTTGAGTGACAATCAGATTATGATTACTGTAAACTATTATTTCCTACCAGGATGATTTTTGTCAAAATTTGCAGCATTTACCGTAAATACCATTCTATATTTGGTTACTTTCCTTTGAGATATTCTTATACCAGTATTTTAGGTAGATCTCCCTCTCTCCTACATCATACGAGTTGATTGTCTACATTCTTCGCATCAACGAAGCCAAGGCCATTAGAGTTTTCAAATACTCTCTTTGGTTGTATATTGCAGTCTCATGTGTAAACAAATGGAAATATGATTGCGATATTAATGCGTGTTGAATTTATCAATCTTGGGACTCTAGTTAAATGTTCAGAGTCAGTGTTTTAAAAAAGGGTGCACGTTTGCCGACAAATGACGGAATTCAGACATTTCCTACACACTGACAACACATTAACACTGACAACATTGTTAGAGTGGGAGTTCCTGTTTAGGTCAACCTAACTCTCTTGAAATACTAACAGTCTAATCAAGGAAAATTAGAAGAAAAAATGTATGTATGCATATCGATTCATGGCCATTATGTTCCAAAATAATGTAAAATAAATGATTATTTTTTTAAATGGTTTTGAATTTCCGATTTTTTCCTCAGTTCCGACTCGCATCCCTGTTAAAAGCTGATCCATTCATAGCATTGACCTTGTTTTCAGAGGCCGTCACGCTCCGGTGACTATATGGATTATCTATTAATTTAACACTTGTGTGGATTATCCGCTATATCCCCTTCCATTTACAGATCATCCGACCAGAGCAATGTCGGGAATATAAGGTAAGTTATAATCGCCTTTTTTGTCCTTAACTATCAAACAATACTGTGCATGGTTGTCACCTCTCTACCTAACTGATATATAATGCCCTGTCTCCACTGTGCGATTCTAGGTACATAGGTACGCCCAGTCTGAGACTGGGCGTACCTTCAGGATCGCAACGCAGCAAAACGCACAGTGGAGACAGCAAGTTTCCCTCCAGTCTGAGACTGAGCGTACCAGTACGTCCAGTCTCAGACTGGAGGTACCGCATGTACCCCGGATCGCAAGCGTTTTTAGATATCAAACATGTACGGTGCAGTGGGGTAGTCCACACACAGAATCGATGTTACCTTGCGATCCGAGGTACATGCGCTACGCCAAGCCGGTACCTCCAGTCTGAGACTGGAGGCACTGGATCGCAAGCCCCCCGAGTGGAGACTGGCCTTAAGACAAGAAAGGGGGCTTATATGGTACAGAGTGATTACTATTTCCGCCATCATCTTATATATATATATATATATATATACCGGTATGTACTGAAATACAAATACATAGAAAAGAAGAAAAATTTATATTTTGCGCATGTACACGGAATAAAGAACATTGCACCGTGTGTGTGGAGTGCTGCAGTTCATCATCTCGGTAGATAGTCAGCGGCGGATGGCAGACCTGATTATGTGAGCAGCTTATTGTGCTGCCTTCCCTACGGACCTGTATAAGGAGGGGTCGCTGAGCAGCTCCTGTGATTACCAAGGTCACACCAAGGGCGTTCTCACCTGAGTCATTCACAGCCTTCTCGTCTAGTGTTGGAAATGGAATTTGATCATAACATTTTTTTATTAAATCTTGTTTCGCCTCGAACCAAATACAGACTCGTGTGACACACGTCACCCAATATTCTGGTTACGATAATACAATTCAGGCTTTACCATTCACAAGAAGATCGTTAAGGGTGACTGGGGTCTTCTTGGGAAGTCCTGCGCTTTTCAGGCCAATTTTTCTTTACAGTATCTCGTGTAAAATCCTCCCCACTGAAGTACATACATATTTCAACTCAGCAGACCACAGTGGTCAAGGTGAAATATATATGTGCTAGACTTCATACATGTCCAACCCATGGGCTGGAAGTTTCGTCACTTAAGGGACGTGATTGGCAAACATACACACATCTGTGACGAATACTTTACCGGGTATTTTACAGGTGGTATGTATAATATTAGATGATACAATTAACACACGCAGACTTTTCACACATCCATCGTAAGGCGGTATCAGTAACTGTGGGTCTAATAGCATATAATCAGTTGCTTGAAACGCCTACTCTCTTATAAAGCCATTTTCCACTGGCCGCCGAACGGCATCGATTAATTGAGTTCTGCTAAAAGTCGGTTGATGATGGCCAACGACTGCACGTCGGTGTCTAAAAGTCAGTCAGGGTGTCATGTATGGCTTGTTTCTGCCACATTTGACAGGTCCATGTCGACAGAATTGTCCTCCAAACACAATGCCCATCACCGAAGATTTCAAACCGCTTTGATTCTGTATGAAGATGAAGGAAGCTTTCCTGCGTGTCTGCTTCCATTCACCGATCTGCCGTCAGTCTACTCTAAAGATCGATCACTGGTTCCCGACTGCAGGTCGGTGGTAAATAGTCGGCCAGTGGAAAATGGCTTATATTGTGAAATAATTTGACACCAATTATTTTGATTACCTAAGCATTTCGCTCTGTTATAACTAAGTAGTGATAATCACCTGAGATGAGCATAAAGTTCTGCTGACACACATCTCATTTTTTAACTTGATACCTCAGGCTATCTCTTAATTGATATCCCATGGCAAAGACTGTGTGAAAGCCTAGGGTCCAGACGTGTATCATAACCATACACACTTCTACAACGTCCTATTTTCCGGAAATCATAATGAGATGTACGTGTATTTATCTAAACCTGAAACGTTATTGGTTTCAGGAAATAATTGAAACCCCTAAAATATCACTTTATAAAACAATCACGTTTGAAGAACTCAAGAGCAACTACGAGGGCTGGACAAATTACTTCAGTAGAAATATCCCCCAATAATAAGAACAGCTGCTGCAGTCAGGTAATCACGTAGCAGGCTAGCCTGGGAGAGCTGGTACCTGGCTAGGTACCTCTACACCTGTCAGTGTGGGCTACTATCATGCTGGGAACAAGCTGATTAGTTCTTATCAGCAGGAGGGACTGTGAGACGCGGCCAGAGGTGTACATATCAGTGGCCGTCCGACACCGCATGGCAATGCAGATAGGGCACTGAGTGGTCGTGCGTGTGCGTGTGCGTGCGCGCGTGCACGTGTCTTCCCGCGATCATGTGCAGAGAGGGCTGACCGTGAGAGATGGGGATGGTTCGCCATTAGGATGATTCATTGACGATATTCAGTTGTTTTTCTCTTAGTCGCTCGTGAGACACTGCATCTACCACGCAACATGAACATACATTCAGAGATGCCAGTTTCCCCGTTTTCCCGTTTGTTTTATAGGGTTTTCATCTCCTTAGAAAAGATGAGTGGAGATGGACAGGATTCGGAAGTTTGCAGGTTTTTATCAAAACTAGATTTGGGATCGCTATTTCTTTCAAAGCCACCTATACGAGATCACACTGTCTACCTGATGTCTTTCAACATATGTAGTTAATAAGTGAATTGCGTCAAATATTGACTCCAACAAAACAATGGTTTGGACCCTCAGCGCCATGCCATGGTCGTCAAGGACATATTTCCAAGTGTTTCTGGTTTCTTTGAGGCAGAAAAAAATTCCATTTTTTCCCTGATCCCAAGTGACACCCCAGGCAGATACACACGTCATTGCATATTGGTGTCCGCATTTACGATACAGTGTTGTGATACAGGCAATTCGGTGTTTACTTGTCGTAATTCAATGTCTGGTCGAATCTTACCTTGGGAGAAGGTAAAGGGAATCTTGGATTTTTCGTTTAAAAAAAGAGAATATAATATTTTTCCTGTCAAAGATAAAGCAGTTCTGCTTATTTTCAAAAAGAACCAGCAACATGGTATTTGATTGAGTAGTATCTCGTTGGATGGAGTGTTTGAAGATTATCGTGTGTAGGATGTAGTGAATGAGGTGTACAATCATAGATCGAGTAAAATGAAGTAGTACGGATTCCCTCTGGACACGGGACTTTAGGACTAGATTAAAGAAGGACGTTTGATGAGCTGTAAATAGGAGCTAGATCCAAGCACATAGTACATGAGAAGGCAACAACTATCCCGTTATATTCGCACATTCGCTATTGGTGTGTGTATGGCCAGGGGGTCAGTACACCTAGAACAATGTACTAGAAGCGTTCGAACGGTGTGTATATGTAGATAAGTATAGTGGAAACGAGTGAACGTCGTCGATTGTTTGAGGCAATAGAGGTAGTTTATGGGGAGGCGATCTGCTAGTTGCCTGTTAGCTGTGGGCGCCGCGCGTCGGGCATTGTCCAGACAATGGCCTCATCCAGCACCACTAGCACCACCCTAAGCACCACCGCCACCGCCCCCACCGCCCCCACCGCCGCCGCCGTCGCTCAGGTGGCGGAGAACGTGATGTTGATGGCCAAAGCATCACGTCTCTTGAGCAGAGAGACCGGGAAATACTGAGATGCAGCTAACAGGACCTCCCCAGCCACCTCAGCCATGAGGAACCTCCCACACAGACTCGCCACCCACTGGCACCGCCTGGCCCCATCGAGACGATCTCCCATCGAGACCCATGTCAGACTTTCAGAGATTGTCCTCCATAGGTACCACCACCATATAGACAGCATTCTAACCAATGTTTCTGAGAGCGTCTCCCATGAAGACAGTCCCCCATACTTAAGAGTTCCACCCCAGTTTTCCGGAGAGTTTTCATAGAGACAGCCTCCCTGGGACAAACTCCCATAGAGACAGTTTAAAACAGAGGCAGCCTCCTCATGGAGATAGTCCCAAATACACAGTGTCTCAGAGTGTCTACCTGCTACAGAGACAGCTTCCAATTTTTTCATATAGACACCCCATATCGAAATTACATGAAGTAGTAACAGTAGGCACTAGTCTAAGGGCTTGATACAATCAACCTGCTTTATATAACACTTGGAAAACATAAGTAATGCGTAATATGTCATGTATGTGAACTGCCGTAAAAAAGAACCTCTTATACAGACAACCATATCGACAGGCATGCAAACATGAAATGCCACCACTCTCATACAGAAAGTCTCTCCGGAGGGACCTGCCTCAGGGACGCCCTCCCAGGCATACATACATACATACACAGATAGCATTCCCATGTAAACAATGAACCGTCACATGAATGACATGTCAGCAGTCTACGCAAAGCTGTCGGTATACACAGGTAACTTCTCACTCTGCTTCATCCATCCCCTACCCTGCAAACCAGCAAAGAGAAGTTTCCCAGAGACACATCCTCCCACAAGAATAACCTGTTTTCGGCCAAGCCCCAGAGGCCATGTCCTATATAGGCCACGCCCCCGCCTCGAATAAATACACAGCGGGGCCTGAACTCTTGTTGCTGCTGCTTCGCGCACTGTCAGCTGGCGTCGAGACGGAGTCCCCACTGACACGAGCGGTCGAGTGGAGGCATTCGGCAACAGACGTGCGTGTGCACCCAGTGTATATACACCGGAACACGAGCTGATAGAACGCATCTTGACCTGGCCTCTAGAGATAAAGTCTACCCCGGCTACCGTGTGTCAAACCACATGGTGTGTTCGGCGGGAGAGGCGCCAGGTTATATCATCTGTCTGCAGGGATGTATTATTATTACTACCAAGGAGTGATGGTGCTGTGAGGCATTGATTAAATTAGCATAGGCGTTTTGAAATATCAGCAACCTGTGTGTTGTGGGAATACGTAGTTCTTCATTTCCAATAGAGTATTTTGCACATAAATGATGAGTCTATCCGAACTGTTTTTTTAAGGATTGATATCAGGTGGGGCATTGTTATTGCCTAACTTGGACAAAGGATATTCGCCATGATGACAAAGTCATCAGATGAAATTGGGGTGCAGTATTACTAGCCTACATCAGTTATGATATGAATGGATTATACATTTATTAGCCACCCAATACAGAGTGTTCATAGATAACACATAGGGAGTGTGTATCACCATACCCGGGGAGTACAGATACAGTTGTGTGGTGTAATTTGTATGCTCCAGGCTGCAAAGACCGGCGCATATAGAAAAATAGTGCGTCTAGGAATATATAGTGCGTACATAAAGGAATTAATATCAGAATGCTCCTTGGAGATTACTGCGCAATATCCTCGCATGGGCTCGTATATTACTACGCGTCAACACCTCGGAGGATACGACCACTTGTATCTGAAACTAGTCAATATCGTGTGTGTATACTGCATCCTGTGTGGGTAGTTATCTTGGCATCCTCGTGTAGGGCTTCGCTGTATATCAACATAATACCATGTGCCTGTGGGAGGACAGATGAACCTATATATGTTTATAGAGATGCCGGTTTCAGTTCTCGTATGCGAAGACAGCGGTTCTGACCATACGCTTGGTTTGATCAGCTGCAATATAGTTTAAGCTAGCCGCCATTGAACATTTGACCAATGGTCGGATACGTCTTGAGTGGGTTGGCTATCGTTAAGAGATTCAAACCCTTACCCTGCCCACCAGCAAGAGGAAATCCCGTCCAAACCTCGTTTCAGAGCCTTGTCTACACTCTTTGGACAGAATAAGAAGAGCGAATTAGTCTTCTCAAGCGAAGACAATCTTGTCGGAAGTTGAAATAGATAGTTAGATTCTAGCGTTTCAGTTAACATCTGCTCTCACATTCGGTGGCTTCCCTTGGTTCGTTGGCCCTTTAACCCATGAAGGTATCCAGCCATGCAGGCTGAGGGAGATGTACCTGAGACAACCCGCCAGCGCCGCGCCGACCGACCCGTCACGCCACCTGGTAGCAGCGACCCTAAGTAGGTCACTCTCGCTGGTGCCTCGCTGCACGTAGAACACATAGCACGTAGCAGCGTCTCTCAACCAGCTGGGAGCCAGCGAGCGTCGACCAGCATCCCCGACACGCGCCCTCACCATTATGTAACTGTGACGACGTCGCCGACACCAGCGGGCGGCGGTCAGCGCGACGACGAGAAGGACGACGTAGGGCAAGGTGGACGGCCACTTCCGCCTTGTTGGAGGCCCACTCTCGCCGCCCCTCACGATAAGCCGCTGTGACGGACTCAAGTGAAGGATCGGCGGCACATCTCGGCTGCACCCCGAGCGGCGACGACGACAGTGCGGCGGACGGTGCCTGGCGTGTGTGGGTGTGTGACGACGGGGAGCGGGCACACACAGGGGACAGTCAGTCCTGCCCGCCGGCCGCCTTCCAGCCACCGACGGCCGCCAGGGCAAGGCACGAAGGGCTTGGTGAGGCTTGGGTGCTACTGCTGCTGTGGAGGGACGGAGACGAGTGGCCAGCACTGGCGGGACTGTCAGTGGGTCGCACTGTCCGCTCACGCAACTCTCACTGTGTCACACACCACAAGCTTGCCTTCATGCATGGCTCTGGCAGCAGCCTCCCGAGTTACGGCATGGTGCTGAGTGGTGGTGGCTGGAGGAGGTGGTGGGAGAAACCAGTGGCTTCCGTCAGTCACACTCACACAACACAGTCACACCACCGAGAGACACAGGAGTAAGGCACTCACACGCGCTCACCACGTCACGGTGACTGGGCGCTGACGTAACACTACACCTCCCCGGGGAGGAAGCACTCGCCTGCCGGGGGACGACACAGGAGGACTAGCCGTGGAGTACGGACCGTGGAGTACGCGGACGGTGGTGGGAGGGTGGTCCGGGGATGACGGAGAGACGGCATGGCCCCCAGCGACCGGCGGAGCGGAGGCGCCGGGACCCGCAGCCCGACAGGTACGTGAGGCGGCGTTACGGCGTGTTGACGCTCGACTGGCCCCCTTTCTGCACCCGGGTACACTGTGCTCTCACTCACCAGTGAGTCAGTAGGTGTATTCAGTATGTATGGGGCCCCACTGTCATCAAACTCAGTGCTGACAGTTTTACATCATACCGCGAGTCCTACCATTCAGTATGAGCACCATACAGCAGGTCATAATATTGTGTATCTTCGGTGCATACACAATTTTTGAACTAAGGATATACCCAGTTTCTTACCAGGTATTTTCAGTGAACACAATATATAAAATATTTGGAGTGTGCGTTTAGTATACACACAGTATCTTCAGTGTGCAGGAAGTTTGGCAAAAGTTGTGTCCAACATACAAACGGTATGTTTGACATTATGCCATGTTCACCATGTCCATAGTGCATTCATATGCTCATTTCAGAGAGAATGCTCACTGTACACCAAGCACATTATATATGTAGTATACTCACTGTACCCCAAGCACATAAAACACAGCATGCTCGTTGATATACAGAGTAATATTATGGTAGTTTAATATCTTGTTTGTATACATACGTAGACACACTCTGAGACTATCCGGCACACCACGTGGACCAGGAGGAGGGGTGAGAGGGTTACGTTGGACACAGTCCCTACCCCTGTGGCGTGTCAGGGTGATTGATGAGGTGAGGGGGTGAAGTGGGACAGCCCCCTCCATCCATCAGTACGAAAGAGGAGCTTTAAAAGCAAAAGTATGTTGACACATCTTCCATACCACTGCAAGTCTCCACATAACTTCAAAGGGGGGTCGCGTTTTATTATTTTGAGATAGGAGTGTGAATAGGTTGATAATGTAGGCGTTGGGTATGCATGACATTTACTGGGAAATGATAGTCTCTCTAGAAAGTCTGATGTAGCACGATCACTTCAGTGTACTCATCGCACTTCAGTTTACACTCCTGGAACGATATATCAACTCTACTGTTGACTAGTGTGATAACACGGTTATATAAGCAGGCGCACAGGCGGACCACTTTATTAACGAGTCAGGCTGGCCCATACATCTACAGTCTTGGTTAGTTCCCATGTAATGTCCCAGATCTAACCTGTAAATACAGCCTATATCTGAACAGCTTCATAAAACGTCCCGATGTAATACTACATAATGTTAAAGAATATGAAGGGTATTATAGACTTATCCCATACGAAAAGCACCTAAATCACGAACCTAAATAGAACATTAAGGGACTGGAACCTCAGGGCCAAATACTTCAGGTACTGGATGTGTTTTAGTTTCAACACAGAGGAAACCTGGTTAGTGTTCAGCTGCAATGGTGGTCAACTCAGTATAGTTGTATACCTACTGGTCAACTCGTTGTAGTATTAACTCGTCGTAGTGTTACAACTTCTGGTATATTCATATAAAGTGGTCCCTTTGTCGGTGGCGTTAGTCGTAGTCAATTCACCAGGTCCGAGCCAGTCTAAGAGATGACAATACCACATGGATCATATGATATGATGTTTGATTTCATTTTCATGAAATGATCACAAAGTTATTGTTCATAATGCAGGAATGTTTTGTAAATAGATATGCATCTCCCTTTTTATATTGTATTGGTGAGGTTAAGAGATATGTCTTAATTTAATGATATTAATAACGAGCTTAGAATAGAGTAGCGAGGGAGAAGCCATCTTGTCAGTTGACGTTCCTACACCACACATTGACAGTAACACAGATACAGTTACCCCACATGCACACACAGTCACGGACTGTCACGTCCGCTGTCATACTACTGCTGTCACACGTGCAGTGACGCTGCTTTCGATGATTACCTGGGCGTTGTCTTAGCTGACACAGTGATGTTGATGTTGCTTTCATCTGTCGTATTTCTCATGATGTTAGTGTTAGAGACTTAGGAATTGATTTGTTTACAAAATTGTATTGTATATGCTGTCTTGAATTCTTTGCACTAGGAGTCTCAGCACAGTCTGGAGAGAGACATGCAGTTACTCCTACGTAATTCGCAGTTACGGTCGTTGTTTAAAAGAGACAAGGCATACAGGCGAGAACGTATTATATGCAATTCCAAAACATTCACCGGATACATCATACTATCTCGATTATAGTTCTTACCTAGTTCTTAACTCGTCTCTCCTATAGATAGTGCGAAATTGTAGTTAATATTTTACAAATATTGTGTCATGGGCTGCAATACATGTTTCTAATCTGAAAAACCCATTATAATTAAGTTTACTAGGTTATGAATACAACCATAGACCGTATTAGTGCTGACGTCATTATCGGGATTTCCCACCTACCACGTGGCATTTTGGTGCCAAACAAGTCTAAACTCCGCGAAGCACCGCACAGACGTAGCATCGCGGCAGGTCTGCTGCCGACTAACAATGAATGTTTTTGTGGTAATCCAGCAAAAATGAATTAAGTGGAGAATATATTCAATAGGAATCATGTTTTAGAAATAAGCTGTGACTGGGAAATTAGTAAGTTCGCTGACAAAATTAAAGCCAGACCCATATTTAATTTCATAACATTGGCATCAACCTTGCAGTCCAGTCTCTCTGACAGTATCAAGTTGTTCTCCGAATATTTAAAAGTGTGACAACACTAATGGTACAGTCAGGAGTAAGTTATTGTGTTGATATGCCTGTTTTGATACCATAGTATTGTTAGATATTCTACAGAAATGAAATAATTGTGATGTTTGGTATCGCCGATACCCGCACGTATGAAGGGATATCCCAATGTTTGTCACCAGAGCGTAGGGAATTCCGGCTCTGGACGGGTAGAATGACGTCACACTAATGCGGTCTATGAAGTCCCAAGTCACCATCACCAAATCAGTTTGCTATGCCATGGTGATGGACTGGCAATCACAATGACTGCCGCTGCTCCCATGCACAAACCCAGGCTCGGCGTTTTATACTTTATCCCGGAGCGAATTGACTCCCTCTGACTGCACGAGGAGTCGAGAGTGGGGTTGGCGTCGCGTTAAGCTGACCATGTTCGCCAGATCTACACACAAGCTTACAGTATGGCATCAGAATGTCATTATATCATACATTAATGGCCCTTTAATGTGTATATTGTATGATACCAGCATCTTTTTAAAATCTAATAATCAACAATATCTCCGGATGAGATGGGTGAACGTGGACTGACCAAACACGAATATATTTCTGATTTTATCTTAGCCTGGAAATATATATCTGTTTATCGGCCACTAAGTATGTGTTACAGTACTGGCAAGCCTGTTGAGTATGAGTTCCTAGTGTTAAGCCTATGGACGTTTATACCAGGCTAAGACAGTGCCATGCCATGTTGACGGGGACGGAGTATAGTAGCGGGCGCCGTGGCGGGCGGCGTGCAGGGACGGTGCTGCGGTCGGGGCGTGTGTCTGGCTGTTATGTCAGCCAGGGCTATTACCAGGGTGCCAGCCCTGCGCTTCCCGCCGCCGCCGCTGTCTGGGAACGGGCGCTGGAGGCAGCAGCAGGCAGCAGCAGCAGGCAGCAGCAGGCAGCAGCAAGCAGCAGCAGGCAGCAGCATCACGCGGTGTTACACACCTTGCCCTGGCACACAGGCGGCCTGTTTTACCCACTGTGCGAGACTGCACTCTCTCAAACATGTACACGTGTTTGAGGCACATTTTGAAGTGCCCCCCCAGGACTTGCAGCTCACAGCATAGACTACATCAATCTAATAAACGCAAACGAGTGCCGATTTAACTGCAGAGTTGGAGGAAATTACTCATGTCTGGGGGGTTTGTATGATATGCGGGTGACCTTTTCACGGAATGATTGCACTGTAATGTACCAGGGCATGGCACTGATGACATTACCTTATACATTAAGCTCTACAGATAATCCACACAATATATAACCTACATACAACCACAGAAGGGTGGCGCAACACGCACACATCCATAAAACAAATTAGATTGCACACATTCAAGCATAAATGACGGACCTTAAGGGCACAATGTACACATTATTCACACATCACCGCCACACAGACCGCATGGAAACCCTACACCACACTGAGAGGCAACACAGAGGACAGTATGCGATGATTCGTATGAGACCACCCCGAGTGGGAGCTGGAGGGTTGGGTTGGGGCTGACCAGTACCCCTCGTCCACACACAAAACCTACCTCACCTCAGGGCCATCCTATCGCCAAAGACCCCTGTGTGAGTGTGACTACAATGCTGTATAGTGTGTGCTAAGAGTGGACAGAAGGGTGGGTTTTGTTATCCCGTTTATTGTCCCTGTGTATCCCCCTGTGGCTTCCTGTTCCCTTGGTTTACCTGCCAGTGTGTACATCCCTCCACCCGCCCGCCCGTCCATCTGCTTCTCTACCAAGTCTCTGGGTCGTACAAGTCAGGGCTGGGTGCAGGAAGTGAGAAGGGGAGAGTGGTGCAGTATGAGACACAGGAATCTGTTCAGAATGCGGAAGCATGGGGAGGAGAGGGGCAAACGGGGGATTAGTGGGATGACGTTTTGGGTACATTTTACCCATAAATAGAATAATCAAGAAGCAGCCTACATGCACATGTATATGAGTAGTATATTGCATTGACGTTACCTGATAACATGATGTTTACTACTGTGTACTGAATACTTGTACTACAGTAAATGTCACCTACCCATCTCACACGTTTACTCCCGTGTTTATTACATGTATACAAGGCTTGTACTGAAGTGTATATTGAATGCTCATGTCTCATGTTTAATACTGTGTTTACTACATGTATATACAGGGCTTGTAGTGCAATACATATTACATGTCCGTGTTACATGTTTAATATGGTGTTTACTACATGTATACATGTCTTGTACTGCAGTTAATGTAGCCTACCCATGTTGCATGTTTAACACTGTGTTGAATACATGTATACATGACTTGTACTGCAGTTAATGTCACATGCCCATGACACATATTTAATACTGTGTTTACTTCATGTATACATGACGTTTACTGCAGTAAATGTCACATTCCCCTGTCAGACGTCTAATACTCTGTTTAATACATGTATACATGACTTGTACTCCAGTAAATGTCACCTGCCCATGTCACATGTTTCCTCCCATGTTTGCTACATGGATGCGGGGCTTGTGGGTCGGCGTGCGGCGGCGGCGGCGGATGCTGGACGGTGCGGGCGTGCACTGTGTCGGTAATGAGTCATAAGTCAGGGCGCAGTGTGTGGAGGAGTGCGGTCACACACAGTCACAAACCTGGGGCCCGTTTCACAATCCAGGATCGTACATGTAGACCCTTTTCTGTACGCTATAGAGACCCAGGGACAATGCGGATCAATTTCATTCAACACTTTTGGACGACCTTATGAACGGCCAATATTGTCTTAGCCAACAGACTTAAATAATATTAGACGATAACCCTTGTACGAGGTACAGAAAAGGTTCTTCATGTACGATCCTAGATTATGAAACAACCCCCTGTGTCGTGTTCTCACGGAGCGCCTGCCTGCCTGCCTGCACACTGCCACCCGCCTGCCTGCACACCTCTGCCTGCACACGGCTGCACGTGGCCACCATGTGGGCATCTCCCACAGTATCCGTTAAACAGAA
Organism: Alentia gelatinosa; assembly: GCA_950022655.1. Taxonomy (NCBI): domain Eukaryota; kingdom Metazoa; phylum Annelida; class Polychaeta; order Phyllodocida; family Polynoidae; genus Alentia; species Alentia gelatinosa. The sequence continues at coordinate 19,240,901 of OX465591.1, forward strand.
TTCTGTTTTATTAATCATGAAGTATGACAACGTTACCAGGTCATATTGGAATACGTAGGCCAGATACCAATTTGCCAATCCTCGTTTTATTTTTGGGGCCTGAGAAAATGCCATTGCTTCAAATTCCCGATCAGTTATGGAATTCTTTGGTGCCTTTTTTTTTGCTGCGTCTAGGTAAATATTTGCTACATGATATGGTGTACTTCACACGTGTAGGGTAGCCATTGGATATCATCTGAATCTTGGGTTATTGCACTGTCCTTCTCAGGGAATTGCCAATGGCCCTACCATCTATCCCTTCTTTATGTTAAAGTATGCTACAACTGTCTCTCTTTTAAAACCAGGTTATTTGTTCGTTTTCTGCCTCAGATATTTATGCCTGACTTATGCAATGAGATTATAATCTGCTGCAGCATATGATACCTGTAACACTTAATGGCACTGGTGTTTTCACATGATTCCATTTAGCGCCAGAGACCTAGATAACGGTAGGTGGCTGTAGTGTAAACAACACGGTGCCCGAGGTTTGGTGACTTGGAGATTGACACTGTCATCGCTTAATGTAGCTGTCAACGACGTCAGCCCCGGCAAACGACTGTCAGCCTCGCACACTCTCTGATCACTTGTTCATAGACACGCCCATTCATAGTCATAGCCGCAACACTCTTTGATCACACCCAAACAAAAGCACGAGAAATCCTATAAAACGTCAATATGCTGATATTCTCGAATATGTTTCTGATTTTATCTTAGCCTTGAAATCTCTATCTATTTATCATCCATTGAGAATGAGTTATCGTACTCGCAAGCCTATTGAGAACGAGTTCCTAACGTTAAGCCTATGGAATTTATTCCAGGCTAAGATAAATGGCCGACTCTTCATAAGTTTGCCCACGGCTTGGCCTCTGGTACCAGCCTTTGATCACAGTCGAGTCGCTGTATGATGGAATTGTGCATTGACAACGGTTGTTACCTTTTCATTTAAACCGTTTTCTCAGTAAGATGAATGTTGATATCTTGTCTTAGCACACTGTCATCTATCCTCTGCATAGAGACATTTCTCGTTACGATCAGATGACCATGAGACTAGTTGTCACAGCTCAGAACGGGTCATTAGGGGTCAGCTCACATGTGACAGGCAACCTTATCACCATGGAAACCTTATCACTAGGCAGGCTAGAGAACGGCCTGGGGATAAGTGAAGGATGGGGGCAGGTAGAGGCCGGCATGCAGAACAATAAGATTACTCAACTGGAACCGCAAGGGGGCCGGCGAGCCTTGTGTGGTGGACCGTGGGAGGAGCGGGAGAGGGGGTGAATGGTCACCGTGACCCCGCATACCTCCAGCCGGACGTGAGGGGAGGACGATGGCACTCAGCCAGAACCACTGTCAGCGCTGCAAGTGCCTGGGTGCCGTCATGGTGGACACAGGTGTGCACAGGTGGGCGCTGGACCCCCGCATTGTCCCCCTTACCGCAGCCATGTCGCGGGAATGCTGCCTTTTCTTGCCTCAGCTCATGTGTAACTGCCCCGACGAGAAGAGGCATAGCGTGACTAGAGCTCAGCACCGATCACATGTCTCTCATACATTCACCACCGCTGGGATTGTCAAGTCACTCACCACCCCATAATTCTACTTCTCACCATGAGGTGTACCCCATAGAAGCCATTCACTACCTCATCCATACTTATCACGAAGAGGTGTCCTCCATAGAAGCCACTCACTACCCCACACATACTACTTAACACCGTGAGGTGTACTCCATAGAAGCCACTCACTACCCCATACATACTATGTACTTAACACCGTGAGGTGCACTCCATAGAAGCCATTGACTCCCCCATACATACTTATCACGAAGAGGTGTATTCCATAGAAGCCACTCGCTACCCCACACATACTACTAATCACCGTGAGGTGTACTCCATAGAAGCCACTCGCTACCCCATACATACCACTTCTCATCATAAAGTTTATTATATACCCATGCATTATATTTGATAATTATGTACTGCACATCCCTATGCAGTATAAATTGTATACTGAACCCTGTGCAGTACACTGTTATACTGCACATGTTGAAACATCTGCAGTGTGTGGGCTTTCACGCTGACATGTCTTCTATGACAATATATGGTAAGATTTGATTAATTCTGGGTATATATAATGAATATAGAACGACCCACCATGATTGTACATGCTACAAAACTCGATGAGAATTGATATTATTTACGGAACGATGGCTGGGGCCTCATTCCGTAAAAAGCAACAATTCCCCATCTCGTTTTGTAGCATGTACAGCATGGTCAGGTCGTTCTATATAATTACTCCATAGGAACCAGTCAGTTCCCTATACATGCATTTCAACATTAAGTTCATTCTAATCGCTGCAGTCCGATCTGGTTGATCACCAAGCATGAGTTGTCGATCATTACGAGCCTGTCAGAAATGTCCAAGCTTGAGGAATGCAATCTGGTCTTGCAGTGTTTATAGTAAGACGTTCACTTGTCTCTAGTTAATACCCTGTTTTCGCAACAGTCAGTGTGCTGTCGTCAAGCAACAGTTGTGTCCCCCAGATCATCTTATGATTCAAAAGCAGTTGTTACTATTCCGGAAGCAAACGTAACATCAGTTTAGTTTGTATTTCTTTGGTCCAATTATCACTGAGGGTATTTTGAATGGCTCTCAGAAGTTTACATAGCTTAATTTAGCAGGTATAACTGATATGTTGTAACACATGCAGCATTTAAAAATTGTCCATATATTCATGCCAATTAAACGGTAGACTTTATACCTTGATATCATCTTGATATCATCATGTGTTTTGAGGAAGAAGGTGCTAACTTTGTCTTATTGAATAATGAACACATTGTCGTAGGCGATAACTATGATTCCTTCTGCCTTAGGGAAAGGTATCTGAAGTATCATCCATGCGTACTTGTCCGCACAGATGTACATCGAATGCTGTGTAATATTAACTCAACATTAAACTAGCGATAGCTGATAGCATCTTGCTTAGGCTCTAATTGCTGGTTTAATTTCAAACCGGTGTAGCCGGGAGGTAATTAATTAAGGGACAATTACTGTCATCGCATGGCGGTGGAGAGATAGAGCAAACTATTTTGAAATCTGATTGGGGACATAATGTTAAACTGTCGATTAAGATAGAAGAAACCTGAAAACCAATTTTGGCTGGCCAGGGGGCAGGCCGTGGCTTGTGTCGTAGATTATGTGCGCATGCTGAAGGGAATGGGTTGACAGAGTAGCGAAAGCTCGTGTCTGTGTAACTACAGGGATGGGGGTGAAGAAACCCTAAATCTTTGTTTTCCATGGTGTGATGAAAAAGAATCCTCTTTTTGATTGACATATTTTTTAAATTTTCTTTTCCAAGTGGTAGCTGCGAGAGAGAACACATTTAGGAGAGAACACATCTAGGCACGTCTTGACCATATTTCATTTTACTATTCCACTTATTCTCTCCTTGAAAGTCATTGAGAAGGTCGAGCAAGGAGAACACTCTGGCCTTCTGACTTGGTTGTCGCAATCCATCCCGTGTGACCATTCGTATCCCCTCCTCGATCTTTTCGTGTCAAGTATGAGGGGTGCAAACTACAGGGATGAGGCACACATAGTGTATCATATGTGTAGCTGACTGGGGCGGTGTGTGTGGGGGTGTTGTAGGGCGTGGCAGTGGGTCTGACTGAGTGGAGATAACCGCTGGTCATCTGTCTTCATTAAGATAAACACCCCTCATACTCTACACGCTGGGACCACTCTTCACCTACTCTACAGGAGAACTATTCTGCAGGCTCGTTGTATGTCTGACCTTAGTTCAGGAAACTAGCTAGCTTCACAAAGATCAAACACAGTACATAAGTGTCTCAATTCTTGTTTGAAGTACTATATTTTAGTGCGAGGAAAAGGCCTAAAGTCACTGAAGGCTATCACTGAATATACTACCGATGCTGTATTGAAATACCAAACACTCCGCAACAGACCTGATATAGTAAACCCAGTGTACCCGGCAGAGTCAGCTGCTAGACTATATACTACAACCAACCAGAACTCACATTCTCATATCATAGACGCAATCCCGTCGTAAACTATGCTATACTGGATCTAGTAACCATACGTTATAATTGTTGACATACTCTGTAGAGCTACGCTACTCTATAATTTAGGACATAACCTGCTGGCTTTACAACTGATACCTGGTGGACAAGCGAGAAAATCCATATAGGGTTAGATTGGGAATTCAGTTTTCATGATATACCATTAAGAAAATATCATTAAGACATTTTTCGATGCAATTGGGCCCGATTTACGGAAATCGGATGCCCGATTTTTTTTAGGGAGTTCTCATATAATCCTTGAGAACATAGCCAACCAACTGTAAATTTGAGGAAACAACGTAGCCAACATGCTGTACAGTTGAGGACACACTGCATGAGCAAGGGCACAGTCTATTCTTCTCATACTTTGGAGAGCTGAAGTAATAATAGAGGTAAACCAACAGAAACTCGCAATGTACCTCGATTCTACATTTAGCAGTGTGGTATTGTGGTTGGAGCAGTAGTGAGAGTACGGTGTTTTCAAGTCGCTGGTATTTACGAGTAGGCATTTCTTATATCCTTATTGTAGTTGAGGTCGGTAACACTATACAGTCTCAATTGATCCCAATCTAACCCTCTCGTCCATGGAAGCCATGGAACCGCCGAACTGGTTCATTAAACAAGCGATGAAAAAGAAAGAAGCAAGACAATATATTGCATTGTGTTTCCCTGCAAAAATAAATAAGAGAAAAGGAGAAAAAAACCACCACTCGCGTACACATTCATACGTTTGAGCATGTTACGTCACTGTGTCGTATGGATGACGACACGGGTCTCGGGTTATGACGTATGACATGACGTGTCGTGAGACGTCAAGGAGTAGGCGGCTACACGTCAGAGTTATCTTTCTTGGTGGAGACTTGGGTCATTATCTTCCTCTATGTTGGCTCATACCTCACGGCGAGCTCGAGTCTGTCACACCTCTCCCGGGGAGTTACTCAGGGGGGTGCCGACACGACCCCCCCTCAGCGCCGACCATCAGAACACCACGCAGGGGAGGCGGCATTCCAGGTAAGACATACTCAGGTAAAAGACAGCCAGGTGAGTTGATGGCCTATGTCAATCCCATGGCGGAGAGAGGGGTCAAGCTGTGATATGGTGGCTGAAGCCTAAAAGGTTGTCATGTGAGATAGCCGCAGTGCCGCAGTGCTTTCTAGACTCTTTCTGTGTGTAAGAAATGGGACCCTCGTGTATAACCGTGCCCGTTAATCCTAGACATGTCAAGTCTTTGATTATAGATTTGACGCATGACAATGATTGAGGTGGAGTGAAGGGGGAGGGGTAAGGGAAGTGGTGGAAGCACCGGTAGAGGGGTAGGACACAGAGGCCAGTCTACATTATTCCCGATATGATTTGATAGAGGATGTATCAGTGCATGGCCTCCTGGTATTGAGCTCAGGTGCCTTATATAACCCATTCAGGACGCAAAATGCCTGGAGGCATCACCGTGCTATTGATGCATGATGCTTCCAAGCATCACCGCACTAAAGACGCACGATGCCTCTAGGCATCATTTCTCCAATATTTACGAAATTGCTCTAATAAGGAAACAATACCTAGCCACAACCTCGATTAACAAGGAAATAATAGTTATACTATAGAGGTTTTACAGAATGTAGGTATGACATCATAATTCATATTACTATTAAAAAAAGAGGAAAGCAGATATTTAGGATTATGTATCCTAATACATGCTTGCACACTGAAACTTTGCATGTTGTCCGTCCCCCAGCAGTGTATCCTATCACCGACACCCGTTCTTATGGGGGTAGCTCGGTCACAGGCACCCGTCCTTAAAGGGTTAAGTCTTTCCTTGGACTGTTGTGGAAAGTAGTTATGATTCCAACTACATGCTGATCTATGAAGCTGAACATTTTGCTGTTTCCACGAGGTGGCACACGGTATCTTCGCCAGTGTATATATATGGCTGGCAAGTATGTAGCTGTGGTGATTGTAAATAAGCCAGCTGTCAAGTCCAGTGATGGGCATGTCACCTCCGGATGAAACATAGGGCCGTCTTACACACGCCTCCACCCCCAAGTGTGCGTAGCAAGGAAACGCTCAGTGTGCCTTGGCAAGGATCCAAAGTGATTCTATATTGGAATGTGTTTGATGTTCATATTGGTTCTTGTGTGTCGTAAAGCTGAGAAACAGCAAGAAATATTCACTCACAATAAGTGATACGGAGATTTTCTAAGTCACCCGTTGGGCAGAAGTATAACTTGCTGGTCGTTTTCCCCTCTGGTAATATGGCTCACCATGCGTCCTTCATAAATAATGTTGCAGACGTATAAGCCAGTACATACAAGCATACAGTGATGCATTCCTCATACAGTTACACATATTCTATTCATGCATCAGCAATTGGGTGGAAGAAAGTCAATCAGATTGGAGTAGGTTACCAACTCTTGTGTCTTCTGTAAATCTGAATTGTCGAACATAAAAAGCAGTTCATTGAGAATCACTTTAGTAACTTACACGTAGATCTACTGAACCATCTGGGCTGCCTGACCTAATCTGCCATCACCAACTCCACGTTGTGAGTTCACAGTAAACCTACTCGCCGTAATGGCTACACTTTCACACGGTGGCAGCCCTGGGGCCCGTTTCATATTCGGGATCGTACATAAAGACCCTTTTCTGCACCCTATACAAGGGTTATCATTTAATAATAACTAGGTCTGTTCGCTAAAACCGTATTAATCATCCATAAGGTCGTCCATGCGTGTTAATTAAAATTGGACCACATCATCCCTAGGTTTCTATGGCTTACAGAAAATGGTCTACATGTACGATCTTAGATTAAGAAACAGGCCCCTGGTCTACAGTGCTCGCCGGTTTACTTTTTCAAGAGAAATGGTCAAGAGAGTAGAGTTCGGTTATAGCACCGCCTATTTCCACCTATTTCCACTTCCATCACAGCATACTTGGTCATGTAGGATCTGTAATCTTAGTGATTTTTTGAGGATCATAAAGAATATTTAAAGACTAATTGAACAAATTAGACGTTAAACTAAACAAACAAACAAACAAATGCCTGTAATTACATGTAATATTGCCATTTTATAGAATTAACATTTTATATAGACTGTCCAGTAAGTAGCCATGCAGGTGTAAATCTATATAGCATAAATTCCTAGGTTTTACGAGTTACTGGCTAAATAAACAGCGTGAGCTTCAGTTTGCACTATTATTTCCTGCTCAGTTGGAAATTGCTTATATACTCCAACAGAAATAGTAAAAATAAGGATTATGGGGCATCGTTTCCATCATGTTCACTTCAATCACATCGTTGTGTCCTAACGGGCTTTCAAACAGATATCGACACCACGTGATGGGACACGTGACCTTTGTCATGTGACCATTCTCCTACGGCCGCCAAATTTGCTGATGTCCAGCTGGTATTGTCGGCTGAACGTTTGCGTGCCGGTTACCAGCTCCTGTGCAGGCGGTAAAGGTCGACTGTGTTGATATAGCGTGACCATGTATGTGACGTCACGCCTGTCACATATGTGACGTCACAATGCTCATGTGTGTGATAGGTCACTTATTGCCACCCCCACCCCGCCCCAGGATTACACACCGCCGTCTGGTTCCATTGAAGCCTGACCACAGGGGAAGTTTGGGCGGATGGTTCAGTGAGATCACTGCGAGCCGCTACTGAGAACGGTTGACTTCGAGGGCAGTGATACGATGAACAAGTCATTGACATTCAGGGTTATCCGAGAAGCCACCAATTTTGCGGTCTCTGTGCTGAACCCCTGTGTTTGTCGACGTTGGCGTCCTTACTGAATAATGCAGTGTTACGATGAGTAGAGAGGCTTTTGAGAAGGATGTGCTTTGTATTTTCTCCCCACCCCAAACACCTTTTGACCACTTTGTCGATCGATCAGAATTAGAAATTCCTGGACAATGTGGATATTCAGTTATGGCATGCTGTTTTCATTTGCTATTCAACAATGCCAGCCTCTGCCATTGCACACCACAGCAACATATTACTCACTGAATAGTTATTCGGACAACAATATTGAGAGGAAGTAGATGATGTATTCTATATTCAGTGAAATCAGCTGTATTACCACCAGGAACTCTAGCCTCGTGAGTAAAACGACACAAATAATAAACTAAGGCATAAGATAACCCTATTAAGATTGACTCTACCTCAGCTGTCGCATTGCATAGCTTATTTAGTATTTTCGAGCATTTACCATTCAAAATGATGCACACTATGGCGGGTTGATTTTTAGGAACTGCTAATATTCAATTCAAGTTATTTTCGACAGATTGTCCTCGTAATTTACGAAATACTTAACCCTTTCCCCCCTTTAAATTATGGACCTTAGGGAATTTTGAAATTGTACGCACCTGCTTATCTAAAAATAAGAGAAAAGATTTACTGAGTCCCTAGTCATGGCTGTTCAAGGTCTTATGTACCATGCTAAATTCGTCCTGACGCTAGAGGCGGAGGGAAGTATTTATGGTAAAAAAAAAACCCGCCGAGAATGGCATCCCTACGGAATCAGCCACTACGTATTCTCATGATTATATACCTAGAATTGATGGAAAAATGCCATTTTATTCACTTACAATGTCATCACTTCATAACCAATTCACTAGGACACAGTGAGCTGGAAGATTATTTATACTGCACCCCTAGCAGCGGGTAGTACTCCATAGACGTTCGGCCATAGGTGTATAATAATATATGATGGTGATGGCATTCATAGTGGGCATAACGTCAACACGTTAATGCCAACTGGCCCACCGACATGTACGACTCCTCCTTCTATGTATCGGCCCTCATCTGTTTTACCTGAAGTCAGAAATGCGATAACAGGGGTGACATATGGCACCTGGGATCACACGGGTCAGCTGGCCCGCTGGCCTGCCCCTCCTGTGATGTTTACAGTGTGTGCTGTGTGAGGGGTGGTTGCAGTTTGGGGGTTCAAACATCAGGGAAACTGGTCAGGGCTGCCTTAAACTAGAGGCCCCCGGGTGACTTCCAGGTCAGTGTTATTTCCATATGTCGGTCTTCTTCCTTAGGCTAATTCAGTCCTTTCAGTATTGTTGAGTGTTGAAAACCAATACAGAGATGGATCCATATGTACATCATACACATGTACGTATCATAGAAGACCTTGTTTCTAGCTGTACCTTGTAGAACTAGTCTCCTTCTAGTTTCAGAGATGATTCTTACTTGGACCTTTGTAGAGGAATCCAACATTAATTTCTGCAAACCCCATAAATTTGAGCCTAAGATAACATAATGGTACCCGTAGACTACAGCAACAATGAACATATAATTTTGTTGTTGTCATATCGTACTGGATGGGGGCTGACCAAACGGCATCCCTCACTCTATATATACAGCGATTTTAACACTTTATACTCCCTGGAAAATATAATCGACACAGCAGTTGGCAGTTTTATAATAATCCCATCCATGGAGATGCAGATTGACATGTGAATAATGAATAGAGAAATATTTAAAATATGCTTTTTGAAGGTCGACCATCTGAATGGTTATTGGCTCGATAAGATCCGGAAATAGAGGTATGGATGACAAAAAAAAAACTATGTGATTTTTTTTTCAAATAGCGTGCAATCAGGGACAACTAGATTGGGGAAAGGGTTGGTGCAGAGATGAAAGTGCTTCTCTGTTAGTAATTAAATAATGAATGAATCCCCATTGTCTAAAGCGCGTGTTGAACATGACCTTTTGGGCCACGGCCAAAGGCTGATGATTGTCTATTCGAAAATCCTCACAGTGCGACATGCAAGCGCACTCTTCATATTACCTTTGCTGTGTCATTGAATATGTGGGTCAGTCAGTGGTATTGGTTAGCAGCTCTGTGAGTTTTCCAAATGCATGTATACAGTAGGTGATATTGTTAGAAGCGATGTAAGTTGAGTTGTTGATAGTCCAGAGATGGCAGCATTCCTCTCTCCCATGTTTTCATTTTGAGTTAAACAAAGATGACACTAATTCACGTCTATAAAACTACATGTAAATTGAACCACTACACATGTTTTAACAAAAGATATAGTTAGTTTAGAATTCTCAGCGTATCAGACCGTTTAGGTTCTCAACGATCGAGATCAAACAAGGCACTGACCTCATTAGATACATATGACACGCATTTTGTTTAGTAACGCTCTTTAGGCATAGTAACCATGAAGATTTTGAAGCACGCCTTATGATCTAACAATTCTGCCCATATAATGGCTAAGATTAATTGAACAAATTAGACGTTATACTAAAAAAACAACATATAATGGTTTTGCGTATATATGTACCTAATTTTGGTGTTGAGATCGCGCTGCAGTTATCTCTACCAAGTGTCAAAACGCAATAACAATGTAGGTGTTTCTCTCTTATCAACTGGAATTGGAGAGTTGGTCGGACACGTCCTCTCGTCCACACACTCATCCATGGTGGAATTCATGTACCTCACTGGGTATTTGTCTGATAACATTCTCTCCTGGCACACAATCTCATCATCTAAAGTGTAGGGTTCCATTTCTACGAGACAAGTTTTACCTCTAATAAGGTGAAGAATCCCATGAAATTTTAATTTCAAACATGTTTACAGGGGCATTTTGGTGAGACAAATGGATCCACTGCTGAGTCGCCGACTAAGTACCTAACCTAACCTACCCAATAGGAGGCCAGCAAGCGTAGTGCCATATATTTCACACCTTTCACCTCAAGGGTACTTGAGTCCCAGGGTGAGTTTTCATTTATCTGAGGGTATAGACCCTATTGAGGTATCCCATAATTGAGTCTGTTTACAAGTTCCGGCGTTCGTGGGGTGCCGACATTGTATGGTGATAGACCCTTGAACCATAACCCACAATTATTGCAGTTTAATGGTTTTTACAAATATTTAAACTGGAAATCAGACGTCAGAAATGGAAATTTCAGCTATTTTTACATATAAATCCGAAATTATATTCAGGTTCTCCAAATATAAATGGGAAAACTATGGTTCATGTGGTCGTGGTGTGCGCAGCAAGTGACGAGCGGAACTTGTATTTACCCTGGGCGATAATAGAGGGTTTAGTAACCTTTGGAGGGCGTATAAACCAGGGAGGTGTTTCATAGTCAAGGTGTTGCATTGACCTGTTGGGTTGAAACAATCACTAATGCTCTAAGACCTATTTTAATATAGCTGTGTCAAACATGTGCACAGGTATGATGAGTTGACTATGCAGCGGAAATTGTCACTATCAACGATCCACACTACTATAGAATACCACCCAGAATACCACCCAGTCGCCATTTTTTCCTTGAGACTGGTAAAACCACCTTGCCTTGAGAATTTTGTATCCTGAGAATTATCTGTGACTAGGTGAAAGTACATCAGTCTCAGGTACATTAGTCTCTGAGTTTAAATGCTCTAGGTTCCCTTGTCTTATAGGCAGTATGAAACATAGTGACATGGCCTGAAGAAAGTACTTGTATTATTAAGTTGTCTTATCGGACAACGGCACCCACCTGAGGTCGTGCTATCTGGGGTATAGCCGGCCGAGGTCAATGAAAATGAGGTCGGGGGTCAGGGTCATTGGGAATAAGGTCAGACGGCGGGGTCATAGAGGGATGTGGGAACTAATAACAAGAAGGAGGGTGGGTGGGGGATGGAACGCGCACATCACTCAGCACGGACAGGTGTAGTGGTCAGCCGTGGGATGAGACCGACATCGTCCTCAAATCCCGCTTGCTTAAATGCTTTGTCTAAGGGGCATAGACGATAGGAGTTACTCCATAAAAAATTAAAAGGAACGATCTTAGGTTTCAAGATCCTATTTCCTTTCAGTCAGACATGGCTAAGATATTATGACATTAGGTTTTACAATTGACAATGGACCAAAGCTTCACACTTTTCTTTCCAGCTTTTCTAGAAATTGAAACTTATGGTTCTGCTTCAGATTGAGACACGTGATATTATCAGTAAGGAGAATGTTTGAGTTCCCTCACGAATACAGTTACATCTAGATTGTTCATGTAAAATGACCTACGTATAGACCTTTTGCCATGCAGTAATACAAAGCTGATCAGCTTACTTTTGTTGTTCTGGTCCAAGTTATATTTACCAAATGTTTTCTCTTGTTGGTTAACATTCATCAAATCGTCATTCAGCAATACCTTTACCAAGTTACTGATAAGCTTCCAGAAGTCACCTGCAGCGAAACATTCAGTGAAAAAGGAGAGATGGATAATATTATCTTTCCTATTACAGTACGTACAATCAGTCCAGGTCGAGGTTCAAAATTGTCCTTTTAAAGAAGAATTTATTCCATGTAAGATTGTTACATCTCCCTTCAGATCTTCCACGTCAGCATTTAAAATGATTCACAAATAAATTCCCAATGGGGAATTACTAAAGCAGTTCTTTTGTATGTGGGACCACACCAGCATCGTTTCTTTTTTCCAACAGGACAGTTTGATAAAAGCCACGGTAGGCATACATTAGCTTTCAACATAAGAATAGCCGATCCTGCAGCAAAGACTGCCCCCACAAGGTTATTTTTTATGGGTGACTAACCACCGAAGGATTAACACTTCAGTGCTTTATTCAATACGACCTCCCTTTCATGGTGGGTAGATCAGTTATCTACACTATATTTTGGACAATGACTAATTTTTTAAAACATTTTTCTCATTTCCTCATATCGGACAGTGAATAACATCTTTGGGGATATATAGGATTAGTGTCTATGCTGGTAATAGGATAGTTTGCTTTGATAAATCCAACCCACTTTTATGCGGTTGCTGACTGTAGCCAATGGGGGCCGTGAATAACCATATCTATTCCTATACCTCTCTACAGAAGAGTCAAAAGGCTATCTGTGCTGTGTTGTGGTTTGGTAATGGCTTGTGGGTGGACTCGCTTAACGCGGAGGACAATATGATGAACACCAGTACACCAGCGGTGTAAAAGTGGAGTCAGCCAGTGAGAATAAAAGGTCAGCCTGATGCTGGGACCATTAGGGATTCAGGCATATTTAATGACTGACCGCTCTCATTAAGCTCTCCCCAAGGGCGGCAGGAATTTGCCAGGAAGCTCGACTTCAGCAGCACCCTGGTGGAGGAAGCTTCAGCACTGTGATAGAGGAGACTCCCGTCTCTACAGCGTATACATCTCAAGATATAGGAGCTATTGAAGCGGTTTCTAACACAGGTAGCTGTATAGATCAAAGAGTTTGTTTCGTTCTACCGTGATATTGATGTGGGTTATGGCTATCCACATCTATGATGAACCTGTAAATTCTGCACAATACTGTAATTGATGATGCATATATTGTATAAGGGGCCTCATTGCCAGGATGGATAATGCACAGCCTGTCCATCTCCTACCATCCGTACCTTACAACACTTCACTAGCATGGTCAGTTGTGATCGGGTATAAATCTCACTTGAATATCTTGCAAGATTGCGCTTCTGGAACACCTGGCTAGTCGCTAAAATGTGTGAGGTCGCTGGACCTCGACTTTAGAGAAAAGAAACTTGGTTTAAATGAAACTATCATGGGTGATTGTTGGAGCTGTATAATAGAATATCATCTGTTTAAAAGTGATGACAAATATTGGGGGTTTTAATGACGTCCATAATTTATTGTAAGTCTATGCCCATAAAATAGTCATAGAAGGAAACCAACATTTATTGAGGGTATTGTCAAACCCTCCACTACTATAGGTAGTGGAGGGTTTGACATTACCAAAGTGAAACCGGAAACATAAAATGCCACGTTTCAAAGATCTAGCGCTATCCTGAATTAGCATTCTCAGCTGCCGCTTGTGCATGTGTGTGATCATCACCAGTGGCGGTGGTACAAATTGCCTATGACGGTCACAGAAATAACGCACGACTTAATATAGTTGTCAATTGTACTGGTACAATCAATTAGCATTGTTAATCGCATGTTAATGATAGCGGCTACAAATTAGCGATTTAAATCGCTCCCAATTATTTAAATATCTCTATTTCATCCAATTATCACCTAGATTAGAGAATACATACCTATATACTGTATACATACATGAACGCCTACACAGTCCAATGGTTAAACTGTGTTGGGAGTACAAAGGAGGGTGTACAGACAAGGTAGGTCTAGTATCCCTACTTTAGACTTTAACTTGTCACCAACATAATAAAATTACTTCATGTTATTAGACTGCCTAGTCACTGGCGCATTTATACACGGTATCAGAAATGACTGTGACTGGCAGACAGAATCAGAGAAGTGAACACACGCCGCCTACCAGTTCTCTTGTCTCCTGTTGTTACACCACCTCTAATTGTGTGTGCCAAGAGGACCCCCGCTCCAGTCATCCGTGAACTGACCGCTCCCTGCCCCGCCCCACGGCTAAACCCCATCTCCGCCGGGCCTCTTTGAAGGCTGAGCCACAGCCCCCTCCCTCCCAGTTACCATAGCAACGGTTGCCAAGTTGACGCGACACTTGGTAACCGTCCCTGTGTCGGGTCGGGTCTTGGTGAACGCGCCATATGTTTTCAGTTGAGGCCTGTTAGCCTCGGTTTTCTAAAACGCAACACTACAATGAAGCATGAAGGACGAATACAAATTGGCGTGTCTTAGTTTTATTTGCATTGACACATTTTTGAATATCACAATCCTCAACATTTATGTGATAGCAGTGTAAACTGCATATCCATAGAGACTTAGGTGTGATAATCATTCATTTATTATCGCAATGTATAACTTTCGAACCGATATCTCTGCGGAATGAATTAATTTAAAGTAAAGTTATGATGTGGAAAAAAAGTACAACTACCAAGGATACCGTTTTAATGAGTAGGCATTTATTATAGAACCGACGTTTGACTATTACATAGTCTTCTTCAAGGTTAATTTAAAGTACTTTGTGTATGATGATAAACTGTATATATACTACAACATTACAACAATAAGCCGTGACGTTTGTTTCGTATATAGAAACCTAGCTGAATCAGATATCATTAACTGGATAACATTGTATTACAAAAATACTCTGACACTGACCTTCATATATTTCTTTTTTTTACAGGTGAGATCATTTACCGTTAAAATCACTAGAGACATGCTTCGAGGTTATGGGTAAGTTTCCCTGGTAGAGTTACGTTAAAGAAACAAGAGAGTAACTATTCACCATGCGACTGACGTCAGTAGAGGTTTGTTGTTGCCCAAATGCCCGCGTGACGGCGGAAACCTGGAGACGGAGCAGGCCTCGTGACAGTAACTATAGACGCTGTAAATATGTGGTGACGTCGTCTGGAGAGTAAGATCTCTGCATTGCTCGCTAATAAGGGTTTTAGACTCGGGATGTTGACCCAGGCAGTCAGGCACGGCAAGGGAACTCTGTGTACACTGTCTTTTTTTTCTTGCTGAAACATATATCACTCAAATAGTTGGGCATCCATTGTGTATGTTGTGCATCTTAAAACTTCAGAGATGCATGGTTCGTAAGTTATTGTTGAAATGAGTAAGAAAAGAGGAGAGGCACAACAGTGAGAGAAGGGAGGAGGGGAACAGGTGTGTGAGTGCTGGAGGGAAAATGGGAGGAGCATCGAGATGACAAGACAAAAAGCAAAAGGGAAAATGGAGTAAGAAAAGTACTAGAGAGAATTAGAGGAGTAGACGAGAGATGGAGAGGATTTTCCCCCCGCTGGAGCATCGGCTTGCCATAGAGGCGTTATTGCCATGTCTTCTTAATCGGGAGATGGAGATGAGAACTGAATAGATGTGAGGAGACAGAATCAAAGGATGCATGAGGTTTACCAGCATTGTGTGAGAGCATAACTGATAGATTGAAGGCACATGTGAAGGCAAAGCTCTAGTTGGGGGCATGGAGGTAATATAGGATAGAAAGTAGTACAAAAGTGAGCCGAAAAAGTTAGGGAAAGGAGAGAGAATGAGGGACAAAGTAAAATAGTGTTTCCGATTAGGATATTTTTTCTCTTTTTATTTGTTTTATTTGCATTCGAAAAATACATTCATGTTCTTCCAATCAAACGTAAAGTATAACTATCATATTCAAAAGTTATGAAGGTACTGAAGGATGGAAATGGTGAAGAAAACGATAACAATGGGGCATATTGACAGCTGGTATCGGGGGGAGATGAGGGCTAGGTGAGCGGTGGGAATGACGACAGAAGAGTGGTTTAATATAAACCAGGAGGACGTCAGTCTGTGTGTCTCGCCTGACGGGGAGAGTGGTGGTGGCGGTTACTAGCCCGGTCTTATTGCCCGGCCTGCGCTATGCCCGTTATGATGGTAATATCCTGCCCTATGAAATATACATGAGTGCAGTGGGTGGGATGCGGGGTGCGGATGAGTCGGTATGTGGACGGGGTGGGGCGGGCAGCGAGTGGCTCAGTATTGCTCACTATGCTCAGGGTGATTCTCAGATGTGATTACTTCCACCACTAAGAATGATTTATCACCAGAATTCAGCCGTCCATACGATTAGCGGCCGCGCATAAAAATCCGATAATATTTACTAGGACTGTTGACTATTTATACTGCCCAAAAAAGAGGCAGAATGCCATTCACTCTGGTTTCATTATGTGATTAATAATGATAAGTTTGGACCGGGGATTCATCGCGGTATGCGACTTGATTATCGTTTAGCACCGTATTGATAGCCCATTAAATTATTCATTGGATTAGTTGTGTGGTTTCGGACTGATGAGACTGAATCGTGTGGCTCTGGTTCGCATGCCATGGTCTTCACTTTTCTCCAGAAGCTTCCGCTCACCCCATCAAGATATGAAACTGTCCATGACTACGATCTTAATTTCCAGTTTTCATTCTCCTCAATTATAGACGATCCAGCATCTTTGTTCATCAAGCAACATGATGTTAAGGGACGATCTGTTGTGGACTTTGATTTGAGACATTAATCACGAGATGGTCACTTCTTGGTGTCATTTCCTTTCAGAAGAACGCTGTCATTTTAATATATGTGCATTGTATTCGAAATTAGGCAATTAATTCAGAAGGACTAGAACGGAAGTATAATTTTCCTGGAAATTAATCACCGAAATAATCTATTTGAACTATTTCATATTTTTCAATACTATCCTAGATTTTCCGACAATGGTTTGGCACAACTGATCTGGGATGCACCATTTCTATTTATGCCCACAATTATAGGAGTAATAAGATACAGCAGCGCTATCTGGGGTGAACCGCCCTCGCCACTGTTCAATGGTGAGTTGGTGTACCTGATTCATGGTGTACCTGATTCACGGTGAGTTCGCTCAGGATTAGAGAAAGTCAGATGAGACGCTGACCAGAAACCGGAAACACGTGACTTATGTCCCCATGGCATCGACAGATGGCGCCAGTATCGGCGGATCTGGCGGAAGTTGCTTCGTAAATCAGTCAGATGAGGAGGTGGGAGTGAAATTCCCGCTGTGCACCGTACCCGATACTACGAACCAGCGGACGCCGAGACCCACTCTCCTATGTAAGAAAACGCAAATGACAACTTCCGCTTTGATTGCTGGTATTTATTTTCTGACGACGTTTCGTTGTCTATGGGATAAGGTGTGATGAACGAAGCAGCATGGCAGGGCGCTACAGAGGCATTAGGGGTAACATTATGTGTGTAAGGGGAATGGGAACTGGTGAAGTGGAATCGACAGGGCGAGATGGAGCGAGTCTCATATTCTCCTAGAAGGCTTTGTTCATTCGAGCACTCAAGAAACCACAGACTGCAATTCTTACGTTCTAATTTCACTATTTGGGAAACATAGATGTCCTTTCCCTTAACCTAACTAATCATGCTAGCTCGACGTTACACTCTGCGAGGGGCGTCCCTTGGTTATGATCAACGTGGTCTCCCCCGTGCGTTAGTTATACGTTGTACAACACTGTCCACTGTCGCTCCCTACAGACGTTGTTCTTAAGGACATAGGCAAACTTTGAGATTCTTTGCGAACCAAAGCGGTTCACACAATAACGTTGGTAAAGGAGGTGGCATGAAATAAATAAAAAACAGTTGAATTCAACAACTTACATCACATTCTTTAGTCTGGCATCATATCAGCGGCAGCTGTAATCCTTTTCTTTATTAGATGCTCCTTTGAATCCCTGAATGGGGCATCTCCTCGACCAGGCATCCACCTATTTGAATCCTCTCCTAAGTCTGAGTTTTAAAATTGAGCTGGTTGCTCAGTCTGTGGGTCACCAGCAAGCTCCCAATATGGCTCTCCATTCAGGGAGAGGAAATAGGCAATCTGAACAGTATCAGCCTTTGATTTAACCTTTTGGATTAAATTTACATAATACATGTACAGTCATGTATCTATTGTTTTGCATACACTTTTATGTACCTGGACTGTGTTTGAAAGGAGAAACTGTCTGTCTCAAAGTTTGCTTACGGCCTCCAAGTCCGAATCTAGAGAGGAACGAACAGAGTCGCACCACGTCTGGCTTCCGTGCGTAAACCCTATAGCGCAGTATCCAGATGTATCGCCAGTCAGTCCGCAGCTAACGGTCATTACAGTAACATCAGCAATAAAGCGTATAACGGGACAAAGTGCCACTCATTCAGATAGTTATCTAGACTTGCTCAAGCCTTTCATTATGAACATTCATTAAATGATTAATCACAATCAGAATAAAGTTAATCTTAGTATGTATCCTTTTCTGACTGTCCCATGTATGTATCCCAGCGAGAAGGGTAGCCATAGTATGCAGCCAGCTGGAGCCAGTCTAATAGCTATCCAGACACTCCAATAGGAACACTGGTTTGATTTCTCTCATGAGACAACAGAATAGTGTAACCTGGGTGAATTCAGTTTCATCACATATATCGCAGTCATAAACGATGTGCTTTTTGATTGTATTCGGTTGGGGGGTTATATCATCTGGGTAAATTAACTTAAGACTTCCACTGTGTAATCTATTGGAAACCATATATTGATGGGCTATCACTTCTGGGTTTCATTCTGAAGTTTAATGAGACGTGGCTATGACACTTCTAGTAAGCCAGATGCTACTTTGATAATGACAACTTCCTGAGAAAAAAGAGACAAAGATTCTAAGAAATAGTTTGATAACGTGTGTGATGGTGACTTTTAACCCCCCCCCCCCCCCCCCCAACACATACACGCGCGCTCTCCTATTTTTCATTATCAATAATTGCTTGGTTGTCGGAGAGCGATATGAGAAGCGTGTAGCGGCGGGAAAAGTCGACCCACCTCTAATCGGCCAATCTCGTGAGGCCGGCCCTCGGCGGCTATCCAATGTTAGGACATTGCAGAATGGTGTTTTCTTTCCGTATCAGAGCAATTGGATTGGCGAATGTAATCAGTGTGTATTATTCAGACGCCGTTAGTGTGCTCGCCGACCGCTATTGTCACAGGCTGGACATTCGTCTGTCCGTGTTCATCTGGCGCTAACAGCAAATGGATTGCTGCTCAGTGAGATGATGTGAGGGTGGGGCAGGTTTTTTTTCTATTTTTTTCTTGTTATGTTTTTTATCTATATTGTTAGCAACCACCAGTTATATCACGGAGGTATGGAATTTATGGCAATAGGGAAACATGGACGGAAGCGGAAGTAGATTGGTGTTTGAGCGTTCCTCGCATTTTTGTCACTGCACAGCACCCCCCGCCCCCCCCCCCCCCCCCACACACACAGACAACCAGAGTCAACAGAATCTACTCCTCTTGGCCAGACAGTAGATTACAATGCATCTTTTAATTAACAATAGATTAATTTTGTGTGTGTTATACATTCCATTGATGTTGTATTGAAGAACAATAATTACACTTCCAAAGCAAATGGCGTACTTTTATCTCAGTGACCACCATACCAGATCGTATCCATGTCACTCGCTCCCCTGTCACATCTTTGTGACAGCAAATCCTGTGATCGCTCGACGGCCGCATTGAAGCGCATTCTGACTAAATGTGTGACCCTCTGACCCTCGCCTAGTCAATGCAACGAGACTAGAATCTATTTCAATCACTCTGATTGGTGATAACAGTGTGGTATACATGTGGGGTTTTTTTTCTAAATAAATCACGGACTTGTATACTCCGGCCGTGGTATAAAAAAGATTTAAAGATATTAGCACCAGTTTATTTTGCATTCCCATTCATTTCATTAAGGGACCATCCACAAAGTACGTACGCACTGGGAAATTTTGGGTATACTCCGTCTTTGTGCGTACAAAATCAGGAGGGTGGTCAGAAATTTCAGAAATTCTGCGGAGATACTTTATGGGTCTTGTACATACTTTCTTTTGCGGATCATGTCCGAGGGAGAGAGGTGTAATTTGCAAAGTTCAAGCTCACTCAGTAGAACCTCTACCAGTCCCGATGTTGATTTAGACTAGGGCCCAGTCTAAGTCAATGGTCCCGCACCCAGTCTCTTTTGAGTCATACTGCGTGGTGTTATACTGAATAGCGGTATGGAAGGGACATGCCTCAGGGATCTCCACTGCTGTGTGTATGTGCCGCGCTCTCATACTTGTCTACACTTGCTTATTCCATGATCACATTTGGTTGCGGAATCCCTTCTAATAATCCTATTAACTTATGCTACCACAAGCTACTTAGGTGTCAGACTGTGTGCTAGTATTAGTCCAGGGGACTATTTGATATATGACGACATAAGGACAGGGTACTGCGAGACCTCGTACGAGGGGTTATCACTTAATGATTTTCAAGCTCGTTCATTAAGACTGTCCTTTCTGACCATAGGTCATACATAAGTGTTGAACAATGTTGATCCACATCATCCCTGGTTCCTTTTGGCGTTCAGAAAAGGGTCGTCATGTACAACCCCAAATTATCAAACAGGCCCCAGGTCAGCAGTCGGGAGCTCGCTGGACAGAGGTCGCAGCCTACGTTGTTTAAGTCAAGGTCATGCTCCCGTGTGGAACTGTGTTTAAATTGCCGTGAATCGATCTCAGCGGTTGGCGTAAAATATCACAACATTCATGGGTAAAGAAAACGTTTCACCTCACTCTGAATCCTCAGTTTGTATACCAGCATTCTACTATAGCACCCCGCCCCAAAGCCCCTCCAGACTTCTCTCTCCATGATCTTATATAAAGTGGGACATTTAACGTGTCATTGATAAAAAATAGATTACTGAAGATATAATTGACGAGTAGGACTAATCCAACAGGATCTTTCTCCTACCCCTCATATAAATCTCCATAGACTTTACATGATTTGACTGTATGCTACGGTTATGCCATAAAATATCTATATGCCACGGGTGACAGATGAAGTTGAAAACACATGACGGGGTAGGATAAAATCTTAATATCATGTAATTCATATAATTATTTTCATGGCGTTTGTTGTCTTCTGCTACAGATATCACTCAGCTCCCCTTTGTGATATCATTCCATGAAGACAAGCATTAATAGTAGTTAGAGTTTAGGATGACTGAGGTATCATACTGCAGTAGCATTATCAAACTGGAATTGTGTGTAAAATATACGTCCTCAACGGATATACCTACATAGAAGAGTGAGCGATAATAGGTAATATTGACCTGGTATGCAGCCATACTGAGAACACGGCAGTAGCAGGAAAAGACGGTAATAATAGAAAATAGGCACTGGGAGACTACAAGCAAGGCTAATTGGCCCCCATAACAAAGCTATTTTGTCAGCGGGGGCGGTGCCGATGATTGCAGTGGACGTTTTCTCTGGCTCTGATCGACTTAACTCTTTTAACACATTGTGAACTCCCCACTGGTGAGAATTACTGATAATCAAATGAAAAATATAAACAGATTAGCAGGTTACATAACGTTCAGATTACAAATGCAATCCTGAAATCACTGCTCGCGATTTGCCAAAGAGAACAGGATGATGTTTCCGGAGGTGAGACTCGCGGGGCCGATTTTGGGGTAATCTACCGATGGCGGAATAAAATCAATTTGCGCGCTGGGTTTGATGGCGCTAATCCATGCAGGGCTGACTTAAGCCCGAGTCTTTTCATGTGGGGCCCTCTCCGGTCCACCCCGCTTTGTGCCAAGCACGGCCATGCCCAGTCTCCCCCGCCACTGGATAAAAAATACTACTTTCAAGTCGGAAGAAATGATTTGTGGTGGGCGCGATTAGAAATGTAGCCGCCGATTAGCTCGGCCAGGCCCGGGGCCGGATCACAGAGGGGCATGTGGGCGTCGGCCCCGGGAGATGGGGGAAAGGGTTCTTAGATTGAGCCGGGTACACATATGAACAGTTACATTTACTAATATTTCAAATTTTTTTTGTCCTGAGTATTAGCGAGGATTTGCAGGTGTGTATTTAATAATTTCATTATTGTGAAATTCAGTTTTGTCAATTATTATCAAGAGTTACTACGGGATGTCGAAAGAAATTTCCAACAACGATAAATGTTTATCTTTTTATCAAGATGCGAGATTTTGACGAGGAATATTATCTACATGTATGTAACCTTCGTCTAGGTCCGAAACAGTCTAAAGAAGGGTCTCCTGTACTTACATATAACCGCCATAGATTAATTGAAGTTGTTGTAAATGTTGCCGTTTCTGCATGTAGATAAATCTGTGGTTATGGGGGTTGTCTAGTCTTTTTTTCTTTATACACGCGCGTGACTGCATTGCGCCGACGCTGCATTAATAAGCGCGCACGTGCACACGGTCGAGGCACGTGGTCGTGGGTCGGGGTTCGAGGGTGGGGCTGGGTGCCCGGGGGCTGGGCTTGGGGTACAAACAAGGGGCACTATCATGGGGCGAATAAAGACCAACGAATAAGTTGTGGAAGGAAACTTGAGTTTTTATCTTGGAAAGAAATTACAATGACCTGCTCATAAAATGCAGAAGGGTGTACCTTTTGATAAAAGTAAATGTACAGGAGATGTATTTAGAGGGAGACACATAAATTTGCCATTGAAGTTTTGAAGTTACGCATCTAATTATTGTTCCTGAAGTTTAATTGCCAGCTGTAATGGCCACACAGTGACTGATACACATACTGTGATATAGTCATGGACCCTGGTATTTGTGCACATAGACTGTGGTTTACATCTAAAAAACATAAGCAAGGATCACCCATATTAAGTGACACTACTTTGTCATTGTGATGTGAGATATGAGATGACATCATAATCGGCTTGCCAATCAGCAGCCAGAATTCCAGAGAGCAGAGGAGACATCAACATAAGATTTAAACATTTCTGACTGGATTTATGAGGTAATAAACAATATATACCACTCGTTTTAGTGCGCCATAACCGTGACTCGCCTTAGCCTCGATGATGATTATGGCGTATTGTTTATTTATATAATTTTCGATCCAGTTCTATATATATGTAGTATGTGTGACGTGATAGAGTGTCCTGCCTGAAGCGGCCTGTGATGGCCATACAGTGACTGATGCACACAATGCCGCATGCTTTAACTCCAAAACGTACTGCTCTGCTCGCAGAACCCACCATCGATTACTGGGCTCCATCGACCACAAATCAGGAGATATTTTTTGCTCATTCATTTCATGCCCTGGAGGTGAATTTTAGGCCGTGCTTATCGCTACTTGTGATTACTGCGAGACTAAACTTCAGCTTTTTTTTTATTCGAACGATATTAAAGGAACATGTTCGATCCGTTTTATGTGTGTGCGTGTGTTGGGGGGGGGGGGGGGGGGGCAGGGGTTGCAGTCTTCTGTCGCCTGAACAAATGGAAATGAGTTCACAGTGATGGAACAGATTCAACTTTTGAGTTGATCGTGAAGTTCAATTTTAATTTCCCTCGGCATATCATGAGTGAGCTACTTTCTATAGTTGCGACAACGTATTTCATTGCGCGAGCAGTAATTGGCGGTCCATTGGCCTCAGGCACTTCCCGGCTACAATGGCCCCGATGCTCGATCATGACAATCCGATGAGAAATCAACAGGGGAGTGTTCAATCAGATTGAAATAGTAGAGCTTTGACATGTTTAATAATGCACCAGGAAATCTATAACGACCTTTTCAAAGCGGCTAGAAATTGACAAGGCTACTAAAAGTTCATTCTAAATGTTTCAGCAGATGTATTGAACCAACATGGCATCATGTTGAAATTAAAAGGATAATGAAGTCTAAGTCTACACGCTTCTTGTAGTTGTATGCATGTTTTGCAGAAAATAGAATAGATGCTGGATGGTATATATATTCTCTATTATATAGATAAATCAAAGCTCTTCTATGCTGCTATTGGTTTGAGGCACTTGGCCTTGCGCTATGCACGAGCTGACTTGGCACCCCTCTCATAAGATCTCACACCCTCTAAGTCGTATTCTGTACTCTCAGTTCACTCTATGGAAAATAATTCTTAACGAACTAGGCTTAGAACCTTGAGAATCCAATGGACTGCCTCCCGTGCTAAAGAAGTACATCAATGCAACCAAAGATTCCTATTATCTCAATGATGCCACCTAGCGAGAATACTGTGTGACTTAAAGAGTGTGAAATCTTATGAGAGGGGTGCACCTGAACTGTCACAGAATATATTTCTGGCGATACTTTTAGTCATTTTGGGATATTTCAATTACTAAATGAACTACTGCGTTTAGGCACAGTTACATAGACGTACAGATGATACCTCGAGGCAGTCTGGAAGGAACCCGGAATAGTCGACCGGACCTTAAATCTCGCAAACCAACAATCAGGTCTTTCGGATGCATCATGCAGCTAATGCCTTGAAGCATCACGCTGTATGCCTGGAAGGGTTTTATGTAGCCTAAACGACCTTGAAGTCGACAGCCTGGGGTCACCGCCCATGTAGGTTAGGAGTCCCGAGAGCTGTGAAAAAAACCGATCCAATTAGCTTCAAGGCGATGGGTGAAGTTGTTGTGATGTGTCATTGAATTAATATCATTTTTGGACGCTGCAGTGGTCTTTTACCTAAAAAATGCATTCAGAGATACAGAATCAGCTTGGCCGTCATGCCTTCTTAACGCGCTGGATTGATGATGTCATATTGCCCAGGGGCCCTTTTAATAATCTAGGAGCGCACATGTAGACCCTTTTCTGTATGCCATAGAGACCCAAGGACGATGTGGGTAAACTTTTTTCAACACCTATGGACGACCTTATGGAAAGCCAATACTATCTTAGTGAACGGACTTGTAACATAATTAGATGATAACGCTCGTACGAGGTACAGAAAAGGTTCTTCATGTACGAGCCTAGATTACTAAACAGGCCCCAGGGTGAAGTCAGAAGGTTAACGAAGTAGCGGTGTTTACCGCGCGGCCTCTCAGTGACTGTGGTCAGCAGGTCCCAGGTCTTCCATGAGAAATCCGTAGATGGTGTTTATTCAATCATGCTGTGTCAGCACAGTCAGCAGCAACCTTTACTTTCCCCGGCTGTCATCGGTTCGGACCCAAACAACAGGCCGTTTAGTTGGCGATACATTTCACACAATGCTACACCATTAAAAACCTCTACTTCTGCTATGACTCACACGGCCAGTCTAGGATCGAGACTTTTCCTCAGCACCTGTTACGAATAGGCTTCAGCGTATGTGTTTTGACGGGAAGGTCGGTGCTGAGTTTTTACTACGTTTAAGAAGTGGCTTTGACATCACCAGATGGTAATTACGTCTTTAATCATAAATATACCGTCATCGGATCTTCACTTGCAGGTCTGGTGATTCCGAGTACAGCACACCGTGCACAGACTTCCTCTTTCTGGTTCTAATTTTGAAGGCTATAGGTTCAAATAGAGTAGAAACAGTCCCCCCTCCCCCCGCCATCTTCAGCCAAAAGCTAGTAGCTCCCTGTGGCGTTCTCTTGTGTACGATCAGGAACAGACTGACTGCTAGGTTGAATAGTTAACCTGATCAAGTGGAGTATAGTCTACAAGTATTGATGAGTTGGCACATACTCAGTGATCAATCGGTCAGCGGACAACATGCATCTCAAGTGGAACTTAAGAGGCCTGCACTGAACTTTAGGTTCCCCTCAGTTAACCCTTAAGGTGATGTGACGTTCGAGGTGCTGATCATCGGGGCGTTCTGACCTCCAAGCCGATCTGACCTTTGAAGTGCTCCGACCTCCAAGCCGATCTGACCTTTGAGGTGCTCTGACCTCCAAGCCGATCTGACCTTTGAAGTGCTCCGACCTCCAAGCCGATCTGACCTTTGAGGTGCTCTGACCTCCAAGCCGATCTGACCTTTGAGGTGCTCTTACCTCCAAGCCGATCTGACCTTTGAGGTGCTCTGACCTCCAAGCCGATCTGATCTTTGAGGTGCTCTGACCTTCAAGCCGATCTGACCTTTGAGGTGCTCTTACCTCCAAGCCGATCTAACCTTTGAGGTGCTCTGACCTTCAAGCTGATCTGATCTTTGAGGTGCTCTGACCTCCAAGCCGATCTGACCTTTGAGGTGCTCTGACCTCCAAGCCGATCTGACCATTGAGGTGCTCTGACCTCCAAGCCGAACTGATCTTTGAGGTGCTCTGACATCCAAGCTCATCTGACCTTTGAGGTGCTCTGACCTCCAAGCCGATCTGACCTTTGAGGTGTTCTGACCTCCAAGTCGATCTGATCTTCGAGGTGCTCTTACCTTAAAGCTGCTTGAACCTTTGAGTTGCCCTGACCCCTGATTTGCTATGATCTACCAATTACCCTGCCCTTAGAGCTGCTTTTACATTTGAGTTGTGACCTTCAAACAGTTCTAATCATTGAGCTGCATTGATCTCGAAGCTGCTTTGACCTTTAAGTTGCTTTGATTTATAGACTTCCCAAACCTGCTCAGTTTTTTTACCTGGACCCTCTTCAAAACCCCTAAAGAGTGGCTAAGCTGCTCCTCACTGTCAGTACTGGACCTACTAGCCGTATGGACTCATCGGACGCTTTCACTCTGGTTTGTAGCACCAGCTTGTGCCACTTATGTCCAGGTTGGGTGGTGATTGGTTATTGACCTTGATGCCACATCCGGTTGTGGCCATAGTGTGGGGGTCTGTGGCTGTGCGGGTGGTTAGGCCTGACCAGGACACGATATAAGGCTGCAAAATTTAGGCTTAGGTTTCATAAACCATACTGGATGCAACCACAATAACGGTTTTAACAAAATGAAACTGACCCATGCACAACCATAATAAAAAAAGGTAAACCAAATAAAAGTATCAAACTACAATACTGATAGCGTGAAGCTTTAGAAAAGGAATGTAATATCCCCTACACGTTAAACCAGCCAGGAAGGGAGGAACTGTTTATGTCTAAGTTGCTGAACACCGAATCATGATTGTGATTTCCCGGTGACATGTTGATGACTCTGAGCAGGCTCTCTAGAATGTAGTGAGGGGATTAGGCAGTAATTGTGATAGTGCGGATGAAGCCGCTAGTGACCCGGGTGGCTGGATTTACGAGCAAGATGCTGGTATTTGGCAAGCGGACGCTGCCCGGCCACCATCCAGGACGGGAGGCAGCGATTAGCTGCTGGTATTTTACTGACTGGCCCCTCGATAGGGCGGGCCCGTCAGCGGCCGGGAACTAGCCAACTCTCGTCGCCTCGTCTCGCTTCGTTCACGTGAGAGCAGACGACAATTGGAGGATACCTGTACGTGAGGAGCTTTGAGTCACACGATCTTCTGTACCTCTGTCTTAACTCTCTCTCTCCCTCTCACACCTTCCCTTGTATTTGCTGTTACCTTCCGGGTCTATTCCAGCAGTAAATTTACATATCATCGTTCTTACCAACTCATTATATACTATCCACTCCAGTTCAGTGTCCTCAAACATTGGTTCCAAGTCTATTCCAGCAATAAGTTTACATAATATCGTTCTTACCAACTCATTATATACCATCCACTCCAGTTCAGTATCCTTAAACATTGGTTTCAACAATGTACATTGGTTTCAACAATGTTTATTTCACATTCTGTGAATACGGAATCTTACTGTAAACATTTGGGTTCTTTTTTTATATATTTTTTTAATGTAATATTTTTTTGTTTTAAATCTTTAAATTCTTTTCTGTTGTATTAGTATATGTTACCGAACTACAGTAATGATTTAGGATAAAGTGAGTGTAACTTCATTACTCAGAAACATGCGACATTCTAGTTCTGTGGTCAAGGACCAGCTGGACTGGAGTTAGCACGGGTGGTATTCTGTTTATCTTGAACGCGCTACTTCTCAAGAACTCGTCGCTCCCAAGGGCAGAAACTACTTTGTTGGAGTGAAGCAGGTATTCACATAGAGGTCAGGCGACTTTACACAAGGGATGAGATGTATAGGTTGTTCACGAAAGGTGCAGGTACCAATCCGAAAACCCGAGATCTAAGAGAGGTGAACTGAATGATGAATAGGATCGATGCTTTGTTACAATGTAGGCCTTCCTGTAAGACTGAGTATCCTTCTTTGAGAGCGTGCTTACACACACACACACGCGCGCGACCTCATCACCAGCCCACGCACCCTAACCCTAATACAGGCTGCCACAGAGAAGGAAGAAACTGGTTTAAAAAACAGGGAAGTTTCGCTAGGTATGCCTAAAAATAGGTGGACTCCACCACAGAGTGTAAACCTATAAGGAGGTCAGCAAGGTTGTAGCAGTTTGCTCAACAAGGATCATTTGTGTAAAGAGTATAGGTTTTTTACTACTCACAAGAAGCCAACTCAGATTGATTATAAAAGAATCTTCGCCATAGCAATCACCTTTAAAACCGATTATAACAAGAGATAGCAGTTTATAGTTGCATCTCCTTGTGTCAACAAAGATAATATTGATTTAGTCTCATTTACGCCAATAAAACAGTGGTTTGAACCTCCCCATAGACCCTCAGCCCCAGCCCTTGCTATGGCTGAAAAGGACATATTATTCAAGTTTTCCCGGATCCTCTATGGCAGAAAAATCCATATGAAAAATAAATCCACTTTTCCCACTGACCCCTACTGACATCTATGTAGTTCGGGTGTCCCTGTGAATTTTTGGGGCTGTAAGCATTCGCAAAGGGTGTAAGCTTCTCCTGACCTGCGTGCTAAGTGAAAGGTCATGTAGTATGATTACGGATAAATACATGTGAGAGACAATGCCAGTAGCAGGTAAAGAGGGCGTTCTGAAGCCATATCGGAAACTCTTATCACGATAGGAAATCTATACACGCTATCGGGAGTCTGATAAGGATGGATGCAGTGTCCATCACCATCGACTCTTAGCCACGTCTATAATCCGGAATGAATTTGATGGCAGTGAAATATGGTAAAGGCAAACATAGATTTGAAGAATATATTGGAGCCATGGTTAGTCTGACTGAATGGAATCTGTTCCAAGTTGTTTGGGTCGAAAATATCCACCGAGTTCTAAGAACGAGGTGAATATTTGCCTCATCATTACATACCTGGAATTAATTAAAAACGCCATTTTACAGCTAGCTAAATTAGTAAATAGCAGAATGACAGTGGTCACGTGGTACGGTGGGACGTATGAATATTCTTTTGTCACTCGAAGACGAATGAAATTTGTCTTCCTGGTCTTTCAAAGTAAGACATTCGCTGATAGGTACATGATAATAGAACAAGCACACATGTGTGTAATATTTGACATTGGCCTGCACATGCGTAGGGAATGATTACGTTAAGTCGTACGGGACACAGCCTTGTAGTATGAGAAGGCAGTCACTGTGAGATGTACCAACAGGCAGTCATTCCACCAGTGATCAGGTTTCCCAGCTGGAAATATGATTGATGTATCTTTGTGAATGGCCTGAAAAGACCTACTCGCAACTACTCTGGGCTCCGTTTACCACACTGTCGTCCCTGTGTGTGCTCTGAGCTTCTGCAGCCACTGCTAGATTCTCAGCAATCTGCCGGATCCTTCACTTATACAGAGATGGCAGTTTTCCATTTTTCCAAGGAAATTCCCGTTTTCATTTCCAGTTTATACAAGAGCACTACCCGAAGATTCAGAGGGTGGGGCTGAGGGTGAAGCCAACTGGCTATGTAGATTCTGCATCGGTTTGTACTCAGGCCTCACTCGTATGTTGAATCAGAATGTGGGGCTAAATCTCGTTTACCACCCCCCCCCCCCCCCCCACACACACACACACACACCTCCTCCTCCACCAGCTCTCCGCTTCGCTGGTCGTGCTGGGTCTGGGCGTGATCACTCTACTGAACACCACAGCTGTTAGCGGGCATGCGTCAACTGGCTGAGGGTGGACGTAGGGATTGGTGGGGACTCTTTTTAACAGCCTTAGCCCATGTTGTCCCCTCCCGTCCTCTTACATTTTGGTTAAGACTCGGAACAAATTTATTAAAAAAGATCCCAAAACATATAGACAGCTGAATTTGTCCAGCTTTCCTGCAGTGTACTCTCTCCTTCAAAGCTCTTTGGTGTTTGTATTAGTATTATCTCATTATTTTCTATATATTTATTATTATTATTTTGAATTCTAAGTATGTAGTTGTGCTCTTGTCACACAGTGTTATGAAAGTCAATGTGGTAACATGGGTCAGCATTGTCCAACACAAAAACTATTGCGAAAGAAATATCACTTGAGTACAAATTATTGCGAAAGAAATATCAAAGAATAGGAAATTTTAAACTAATATTGCCCAGTAACGTTTGTGCTTCTGTTGCTTTACAAATGAGTTGGTTCCTGTGTATTCGGATACCAGAGAGCGCGTTGCTGTCACGTCAGCTCGTGATTTCAGTCTCAGCCTGGTATGACACAGAAGCACTGATGAGTAAAGCCACACGATTAGGCTTTCAAGGACATGTTCCCAAATTAAGATGTCACTGTGGGAGACATAAATCGTATTCTGTCATCGTCGGGCGACAACGGTGAATGAGCCGAACCACAATCACCGTTCGCGACAAATATGCACCACTCAGCCTGCTCACACCCCTCTGTGGTATGACACCTCGTATAAAAATCAGACGGTACGAGCCTCACAAACAGTTTGCGGTTGATTGTGCTTAAAATGACGGAACTGATACTGTTAAGAGGATGCGACTAGTCTACTTTATTATCCATCGTATACAAAGTCCCCATTGAGAATGTATGGGGACTCAGTAAAACCACTACCCATTGTCAGACTGTCAGATACCATAACCATGGTATACGGATTCAAACCCGTGGTATACGGCCTCAAGTCAGTAGTATACGGGAAAATAGTCCCTTAATGTTTTAGAGCTTAAAAAATATAGTCCCTAGTGATATACCCCCTTAATATGTCAATACCTCGGTTTAATTCAAGCTCGAGGTTGACATCATGATATTTTTGCTGACGCTTGTGTATTACCACGCGTCAATCTCTCATTGTTTATGGCCGTCTGTCTTCAAAACCGGCAAGCAATATTTATTTATTCACCCTCATCAGGATCCTCTTTGTCCTGATAAAGTGTAATGCACTGGAATTCTAAAAAAGGCTACTTTTTATTGATGTGACACTTTAAATGAATTTATATCATCATTCATAGACAACACGTTCACCTGTCCGTGTTCTTCTGTAGAAACAAAACGTACCTGTAATATATGAATAGTGGGAGGAGGGTGAGTGAGGTTACATGTGTTCTCTACACAATAAACCAGTATTACCTGTCTAATGATTATATTTGCTGTCTTTAACTTAATCGTGTTAATTACATGTCCGCCCACCTCCCGGCACAGACTATGACGTGGTCAATGTGCGTGTGTTATGGTCGGGAATGTGGAGGTAGAGGGTAGGGGTGTCTTACTCGGAGCCTATAACCACACAGGCCACATACAGGCAGCAGCAGGAGGAGGGCTGCTGTGAGGGCGCCCCGGCCCCCGTGCTGGTGGCGGCCGGTGGAGTTGTCTTCAGCCTCCCGTCTGTGCCACACGGTACAGTCAGAGGTTCTTTTCGGTGGGCCACTGGGGCAGTAGGCCGCCCGCCCGCCGCCCGCCCCACCCCCGGACGCCCACTCGGCTTCACTACATCGGGCATGTTCGTAAACCTCCCCTTTCCCTGCTGGCACGTTTACGGACGATCACTGCATTAGGTACGTTCGCAAAGATGTTCTCTTCATGCCCCTCCATCCCCGAGCCCGTTCATAAAGCTGCTCGTTCTCCGCCTGCCATTTCATCCAACACCCCTATACATCTTCACACGCACAAAATGCAAGTCAATAGTCTTCCATCACCCCAGTATCGAGTATTAAACTCGATCGACCCGCATATTGTTACCACATTTGAAGCACAGACTTAATTCTCTCCCACCTTCCACTATTCTATTCGCCCTGCACAATATTTGCTTATAGGATTTGCAGTAGGGTTGCCAAACACCTTTTCACTGATGCTATATCATATTTCTAGTGGAAATATGTCAATACTCTGAGCAAGTTGGATATCACTTATGAGATAAGTGTCATTGTCACTCGAGGATTAAGGAATACTATAGTATATATAGGTGAGAGTGGTGGAGTATTATTTCTTTCACGTAGAATCGTATAATGAACACACCATTGTAATACTGTGGTCAAGATAAAGAATGGAGAGAGTGCAGGAATACATTTTTTAATTGGTTCACGATTTGCAAGCGTACAGTCTACCGTCATACCCTAATGAGTATATATGTCCACATACAAAAGTAGAACGTACACAAGTAGAACGCACTTATGCACAAAAAGGACAGTTTCAAGTCTATTTCATTCTGAGTACTGAGATAGGGTACCTGTTCATAATCATCCAGGCTCATGTTGCGTGGAAAAACATGAAATAAGTACAGATATATATTTGTTTATTAGAGCGTGCTTGCACGTGCTATATACGTTGCCTAAAAGTTAGAGTGGTCACACAGACTTTCAGCTTCCTGCAAAAAAGTATCCCTTCACTAGCTGCGTGCCACTCACTGTTATATTTGGAAAGGGGCAGAGTGCCAGTGTAATAGAGGCATGCTCAGCTGACCATGACCAATCAAAAGAGACCGAAATAACTTAACAAAAAGGTTTGTGTACTCATCTCCAACGGAGTTGATCATCCTTACATATACCGTACAAATTATACAAATACGCGAGTACAATTTACGGGACAAGACAGGTGTAACAGATACGACATACAGTCAATTGATATATACATAGTCTATAGAAAAGATATATGATTATTTCCTCGCCAGAAATTCCTTTACATAGGTTTTAAACTTTCTCCACAGCTTTTTTTCCCTCAACATTTCAAGAGTTTGAGGGCCAGAGATGAGTTGTTGTTCTGTGTGTGTAACTACTGATGGAGAACAGGTTGGCTCCCGTGCATGGCGGAACGAGGTGAGAGGTGCGTGTCGGGCGGCCATCGCCTCGCGCCGTCTTTGTGTCAGGTAGCGCCGAGTGACTCACTCTGCAGGCACGGTCAGGAGCGAGCGGGGAGCTGCTTGCTGAGCTGCTCACACCTACTCGGACCTGCGCTCTCAGACACCAGCCTCCGCGCCAGATCGTCTTGGTCCAGAACATCCTCAGTACTCTATCATCTATAGGCCCTGAAACCATATAGGGGACGGAAATGATTCTCTAACTTAGGCTGTAAAAATATACAGATTTGCAAAATGTACCATACCTAACCTGAGATTATGGGCTTTATTGTTTTGTATATACTGGATTTATTTATATAATATATCTGGAGAAATCATATAAAAATTTAGCAAAAATGTTTGACTTCTAGAATATGAGTGAATATTCTATAAAATTCAATGTGGAAGCAAAATCTAAACACATTTTGGTAAAGTAGAGATTTCCTGTATAATGATTTTGATACTGTACCTTTTGCTGTAGTCATAATAGAAGTCAAAGTGGATTATTTTGTTTAAGTAACAAAAAGCCCCTTTTAATGCAATATTTTGATATCTTAATTTCAGTGAATGTCTTTTCTTTTAATTGTTGTATACAGACAAAGATTTCTCAAACTAATTAAATATGCAGCACAAGTCAATCTATAATCTTTTAGGAAAACCCTATTTGAATGCGGATCCCACCATAGTACTCTATATGCCTTTCTGACCTATAGCGACCTGCTCTGAGCTCTCCACTCAATAACAGCACAGAGCTGCTCGCAGCTGCTCCAACATAGGCCTACTCAAAGCTGTCCTCACTCACTTGCGTCTACTCTAAACCACAGGAACAGATTAAGTCGTTGTTCACCCCGTAGTGATGTCTCGTAGAACCTACACATATTGCAGCCATCAACTCGACTTGCTCAGTCTTGCGCAGAATTGTTCAGGATTGTTAAGTCAGAATTGTGCTAGTTTTTTTCCCCACAGGGTCTTGAGCTGTTTTTTGTCCAAGTTGATCTTGGTCTCTGTTCCGAGCTTTATTATACACTTGTGTAATATCAATAACGGTTCATAAGTCACAATCAAATACATATGAACAAGGATATGCGTATTCCGAAAAAAACACACAAAAAAGACGGAATTCCGACATTTCATGTACATCGAGAACACTGGTAGTGTTAGAATATAAATATCGAATCATAGCCCTTCGGGAAAGGGTAATATGTGGACAGATGGTTGCATAGTGTGAATTCAAAAACCAAGTGAGAGAATATGGATTTAGATTGTAAAGATGTATGTACACATGTTGTTGATGAGACTGTAGAAGGTCCAGCTGGATATCCATTATTTATTTGATTTATGAATTTGGGGGTTGGTGTGGTGTAGATGGTCTAAACGTGTGGGGTCTCGCCCTGCAAACCTAGATCCTGTGTTCTGTGTTCTATAGAAACAGTACACTGCAGTGCCATGCCGGCCTCGATCAATAACCCGACGCTGCCTCCCAGACCCACATCAATACTTTAGCAGAACAGGTACTCCTGGATCCGCAGTAGGGCATATAACATTACTCCACCGTCCAGGAATAGAAGGACGATTCAGCGCGTCAATGGTATATTAGGCCGAGTGTAGATCATTAGATTAGAACACCGGCTTCTCACAGAGACTCGATCAATGAGGGCCTGCGTGAAACGTCCGCCTCAGCCATCTCAGCCTACCGTTAGGCCTGTTCCTCATCACTGAGCCTAAGCTAGGCCTAAGATCTAGGCGGTTTCACAGACTCCTAGGTTCTGTGTATGTAGTGTTATGTGGCCACTGCCCTTAATCCTGTAGTAGCCCGGGAACCAAGATCAATCCACGAGGGGCTCATCACAGGGGCTGAGCGCAGCAGGGGATTATAGGAGGGCCATGGTCCACGTAATAAACTCAGACGTCCTGTAGAAAGTACCTGTATGTGGTTGTAGTCTTCGATCAAGGTACCCTCTATTGTCTAGGCACTATATATGTCGGCGGTATATATTGATTGAGTAGCATGTATTTATCGTCATGGACGTACATATATTATGGTCTTTATACTAGAGTCGGTACAGGACTTTCGGAAGTGTGGTATTTGTAGCTCTTTGCCGGTCAATAAAATCATTGTCGTGAATTTTTTCTTTACAAAATTGCATGTGTACCGTACAAGTGATCAATTCGACACTGTTATAGAATCAAAACATACACTAGCATTCTCACAGCATGATATTTTACCTGCTAGTGGAGTAGGCAAGACATGGTTAAAACAGCAGGTATGCATGCACATTAAAACCGCCCACACGAACGTCAATGAAATTAAGAGAACAAAATTGCAGTACGACACAATGCTCTGCGCTTTAGCCGGCTTCATCTTTTCGTTACGTGCCACACTGGGAGGTAGTGAAGGCGGTGGGAATTGACACAGGTGGTGTCGTATGCTACAGGTAGATGTCACAGTGATCTTGATTGTTGCTCCTGATTAGTTTTGGTTCGTCTCCTATAGAGCAAATAGCTATTGTGTTATGGAAGTGGCCATCTTGCCTCCAACACCAAACGAAATGGGTGGCATCTGTGGTTATCAATGGGTTATAACATCGGTTGTCCTCCTACTACTACAGTGGCACCATCTTCATGGGACCCACCTGGACTCGTCCAATTTCCTGGGAGAAGATGGAGGAACTAGCAATGACTCTGTGCCCTATACCAGATAAGTCCAGGTCAGGTAGAAATGACATGTTGATAAGATAGACATTACTGAAAGGGAAGGCGGCATGACCTGTACAATATGACATTTATGCCACTTCTTTACACTGAATGAAGTTAGTCTAAATTCTGTTGTGGAAAGAACAACTTCTATTTCAGATAAGGTTTCTAGATTGACATTAATTATACATTGTATAAAGACTCCATTGAAAATGTATGGGGACTCTATAAACCACGACCCATTATATAAAACCTGTCAGATATCATAACTGTGGTATACGGATTCAAATCTGGGGTATACATCCTCAAAGCCATGCTATACGGGAAAAAGTTCCTGCGTGTTGTAAAGCAAAGAAATAGTCCCTATCGTTATACCATTTAATGTGGCAATTACTATGTTTGATTTATTCGAAAAGATGGATAATAACTGCAACAAACGGCGGTTATGTGAACAGGCAGCTCTATAAACCGCTCGAGGTTGACTCGAGTGCTCGTGTATTACGACGCGTCAACCCGTCGTATCTGTGGTGATTTCCGCGCATGTGTGTGTGTATTTAGAGGGTGTAGCAGAACGAGAAAACGAGCTGGTAGTTATGTGGGGTGTGTGCAGGTCCAGCTGGTCTGGTGTGAATAATACAGAGAAAAAAACACACCACACTGTACGATGAGTTGGTCGATGGTTGTATGACCAGGTGGCAGATGGTGGCAGGATACCAGACACCAGCACTGGCCAGGTGTAGGATTAACATGTCATGTCGGATACATCGGGGATCAAAGCTACACTAGTCCTGGCTAGAGCAGAACCTCAGCTAGACAGTTCGTACTAATCAGGACTAAAACCTCGCCATAGATAGAGCTAAGCCTTTACCTGAGCCGATTATCGAAACCAGAGGTTATAATTGCATGGAATATTTACCCGAGGTATTGATGTTCAATCAAAACAGGGGGGCTAGGCATGTAGAATTATCGACACTGATGAGGGTTAACCCCAGACTTTGTCTAGGTAGCCTAAAACCTTGACAACCCTCTTTATTTGAACGCCGATAAAAAGATCGTAGTTTTTCAGTTTCCCATGGAAACCCACTTTTTTTCATTTCGAGAATACAATATATCTATGTGCAAAGCATAGATAATACCCCCATTCACGCCAATGAAAGAGTGGTTTGAACTTCCCCACAGATCCTCAGCCCGGTACCATGAACGACACAGACATTGTTTCATTGTTTTCTTCGGCTCTCTTAGGCAGTAAATTACACATGGAAATATATTCACTTTTACTTTTGTATTGACCATCCTCTACACTCGCAGAGGAGTTAGCTCAGTGGCTTAAGTACTGGACTCTTAATATACAAATTTGGGGGGTTTGAGTCCCACTGTATCCACCTTTACCCTTCATCCCCAGCATTGGGAGATTGACTGCTATTTCAATGGCCAGTCCTCAGGGTCCACTGTACCATTTAACATAACAACAAACAAACTAGGCTAAGCCTGTGTTAGACAGAATATTGAATAGGCTACACCCTTAACACATAGCTCACTAAAAATCTTGTTAAGGCCGTGCCTTCAGAAATATTCTAAGAGAATATTAGTCTCATAAGAACTATTTAGGGACCCTAAGACTACGTCTGAGTTAGAATATAGAGCCCAGATGACCATCTGATTCTGGGAATACGAAGATAAAAAACATCTTTATCAGCACATAACCTTCACAAGTTGTTACCAGACATATACTAAGTGACTATTTAGACCCTTGATATACACAAGCTTGACATTCCTGACTGATGCTTGATTGGTCAATTCTAAACGTATCATACATATTGACAATTCTGTATAAAAATGTAAACGAATCCACTTATCCAGTCTAATGGATAAGTCTGATTTTGTGCACTTTGATCTTTGCTTTGGGTCATATGTGATGTATACGTGGATGATGATAAGTGTTATAAATGTATTCTATTCCCTCAGTTGGTAATAATGTCTCTTGTTATCTTACAGGTGAGTGACATGCGAACGGCACGGATTATGAGACATGAATTCGTTTAGGTGAGAGGTAGAAGGACGTACCCAGGCGGGTAGGATGACAAATCCATGTGTACATGATTAGAACTCTGTTTTTATATTTCCCTGATGAGCTACGGGTAGCTTATCTCATCGAATTTCCGCTCTCTTTGATCCTTTCCAAACTATAGCGTATTTTGTTGAATTCGGTATTTTCAAATGTATTTTTTTATATTATTCCTCGTGATTTATAAACATTCCAAAGACATTTCTCTCTACATTATATTTGATATCGGCCAATAGAAAACTCATTAGTTTTCTCGAAGAAAGGTATGGAAATGAGCACGTCTGACTGCTGTGAAAGTTGAGCTGCTGGAGATCAACGCGGCATCGTCTCCTGCGCTCAATCGTGTCTGCTCTGATTACTAAATAACATGCAGGAAGGCGGGGTGTGAATGTAACTTGAGGCGGGGAATTTTACACTGGTCCTCATCTAACGTAGGAAATGCGCTTTGTTCTGCCATCCTTAGATGATAACCAGATCTGTTTCATTAGACAACAACTTTCATAAACCTGGAACACGAAGCCGTGCTCATGGCCAGGGGCTTGTTTAATCATCCAGGATCGTACAAGAAGACCCTTTTTCTGGACGCCATAGAGACCCAAGGACGATGTTGATCAGCTTTATTCAACACTAATGGACGGCCTCATGGACGGCTAATACTGTATTAGTAAACAGACTTAAATATTAAGCCCAGTGCACATCTACCGATTTCGGAACAGCGATGTACCTTTGTCGTCGACAAAGGAACGGTACTTTGCCTCAGGCGAGGCATCCTAACACGGAGTCGGGCCTCATCGGTAGATGTGGGGCAGCTCGGCAAGGGTCAAAGTACCGTTCAAAAGAGACAAACTGCCGTTCCTTGGTCGCCGACAAAGGTACATCGATGTTCCGAAATCGGTAGATGTGCATTGGATTTAATTAAACGATATCCCTTGTACGACGTAGAGAAAAGGAACTTCATGTACCATCCTAGATTATTAAACGGGCCCCTGGTGCCGTGCCACTGAAGCGCTTTGTACCTGAACCGCGATCCAAGTCCAGGACAATGGTTGGCGCTTCTCGTGCGGATGACAGCAGAGGTCGACTCTCGGGGCGTTATTACAAATATAGAATGTCCAGACAACGTCAGGACTCAAACGCAGACACTGTGACGTCATAGAGAACGTCCATTGTTGGCGCGCGTCTTATTAATACTGAGACGCAGCAGACGACAAGGACGCTGGTCGCTCGCGTGTTACGGTCAGCGGCTTATCCCCGAGGCCGGAGACCAGCGGACGGTCTGACATAACTGACCGACATAGTTCTTGCTCACCCCATGTGGCACTGTCACGTGACTCACGGAGAGAGCGGTGGACAAAGAGAACAGAGCGGACTGGTCGCTCAGCGTCAGATCAACGAGACATACAATCAAGCCGCCTCCTCCGTACAGCATCGTCAATGTCGCCCAACAATGATCTCATAGCAGCAGCCAAGCTCTCCTTCCCACCGAGCTGCTGGTATATATAGCCCCATGGAACATTCCCAACTGGGCCCGAACTGCGCTTTGGCTGGGCTGTAACTTGGCATGGACTGGGTGCCAGGTGGGCCTCACAATATGTGCAGAATGTGTTCCCATCAAAGGCTCTACCTGACTTAGATATCGCTTCGGCCATGTTATAAATGTCCATCGAAATAGCCATATCAACCCTCATGTTTCCCCAATAGGTGCATGAATATATATTATGGTTTCAAGTTGATTTAAAAGTAATATTATTATAAATTGATTAAGGGTACATATTATTCATCCTCTCCTTGATATGACGACTCGGACGCCTATGAAGGGGACCATCACAAGTTGTACTTGTGTGGGACACTGCTGTAAAACACTGCAGTTAGACAACTCAGTACTTCCAGTCGCGGAAAGCTGATGGCTATAGAGTGGATAACTCCTTATTTAAGGTCAACTTGAAGTGAACATGACAGCACCCTATAAAACACACCTTTACATCAGGGCCAGTATTACAGGTTTACAGTATCGCAGATGTCTAAGTCCGGTCCCGGGGCTCGCAGACAATGCGGAGACGGGCGTGGTGGGCATCAGCAGCGCCCCCTCTCCGCGCCCGTCAGAACCACCAGCAGCACTACATTGATCCAGTATTGATCTCGAGTGGCGTCCGCACCCCAGCACGTTAACTACGTAACTCCGTGACGCCAGCGCCATGCGGCCTTGCAATGTGGTCAGCCAGAGAGCGACCAAAATAGACCCTCATAGTTTCTAGGTTAAAGTAAACGCCAGTTATGGCCCAGCATGAACCTGGGGGAAGACATTGGGCAACATATTTGGCTACAGGTTCTTTCAGAGTGGTAGATGATTATGATATTTTATTTTTTTTACACAACAAATGTGTATTAAAATATACAAGTTGAGGGTGGTGGTGGTGGGGTCAGTCACATTGTGCACTGGGATTGAAACCATTTGAATAAATATCTGATCGAAAATCACGCAGTATGGGAACAGACCCGCAGTTCTCTGTGGTCCGTAGAGCCTTATGTAAATGTAAACACCTTAGGAAATTCAAAAGAGATGACTAATGTTAGTTTTGAAATCATCTTTGTCTCCTATGGTATCGATTTCGCCACCGGTATGAAATAAGAAATGGTGATATGCATCAAGGATATATTGACAAATTCAGAATAACTACAGATTTCAGATTTTGTAAGTGGGATAGAGAGTTAGATAGAGGTGAATCAGTAGGACTTGGCGATGTTTGGTCCACTGAGTTGATATTTGTGGGTGATTACCTCATGTTACAGTGCTGCATGTGAGGGAGGGAGGGTCAGGAAGGAGGCACGTGGGAGGATGGTCACTAGATGTGGGTTAAAGGTCATGACCCCACCTCACCCAGACTCACCTAGTCCACTTACGTCATGATTTACATCAGAGTTACGTCACAGTAGGCAGGTGACCTATGCGCCTCTCAATGCTTGTGTATGCAGCTCGCCCTAGAGCGGGCCAGGGAATTCTGAGCTGTGTGGTGCCCCGGAATCTGAATGAGGAAGTGGGTATGGAGGAGGCTTGTGAAGAATAGATAACAAGAAGCCGGAAGCCGTAACGGCTTATTGAGGGTCGAGTAGTGCAGGTTCGCCCTCAGCCAACAACACTGCGCCGCTCCGGGTTATTGTCTTGAATCTCACTTCTACTTTGTGTCTCCCTAGTCTATCCGACGGTGATATTACTCTAGCTGTTTCTTACCAAGGGACATGTAATTAGCTCTTGTTAACAGAACCCCATCAATGAATAATTCCTATGCAAACATTTATGATATGGGTTTTATGATTAAGATAAGACATGTTAGTCTGAAATCTGAAGTTGAATTCAAATTTCTGAACCATACAATGGCAAAATGCGCAGAATTGATGCACGTTCGGCCGGCATGGGGCTGAGGGTTAGCAGTCATAGGCCTAAATGAGGCACAACGCATCTCTCTTATTCCAACAACACGTCGTCGAGAATACCGTCACATGTAGAGCGAGGCTGAAGGCCACACCATATTTTAAACTGTAAGGCAGCAAACAGATTGATTATATTATCAAAATTATCAGAGTGATTCAGGGCAATGTTATTGACATGGTAAGATAGCTAGAACAAACATCTTAAGGACATGCGGCTAACAGGATCTTTGGTGAGTGTATCTGAGGGTTTCGACAGAATTTAACACCAGATGGCATGAGCATCAATATGG
This sequence comes from Alentia gelatinosa, assembly GCA_950022655.1. Taxonomy (NCBI): domain Eukaryota; kingdom Metazoa; phylum Annelida; class Polychaeta; order Phyllodocida; family Polynoidae; genus Alentia; species Alentia gelatinosa. The sequence continues at coordinate 19,282,717 of OX465591.1, forward strand.
GGGAAACTGCCACGTCAGGGGCTCCCCGCTTCTGTTAAAGGCATATCCTACAATTCAATGTAACGCCACCTATATTGTCAATTATCAGTCAAATCTAGTTCGTTGTGATTCATTCTCATTCTAGATAAGTAAAGTTTTGTCCAAGTCATCCGATCTTGATAGTGAAAAAGGTCACTTTGCATTTGCTTGGTTTACATAGGAAATTTTCTGAGAATTATTCTCATTCTTTGATTCTTTCAAAAATAAGGACGGTAACCTATGAATTCTAAAATCTAAATGTGTGAGGCTATACATCTGCTATATTCTGGGGACATTTTATGAAATGACATGGGTTTTGGGGTGTGAAAAGCAACTTTTTACACGATTTTATGAAATGATCATAGTATTGATCTTATTCCCGATTTTTAAGTATGTGTTCTACAACTCTTAGAGATGATCTTATTCAATTTTTAGGAAAATGACATGGCCTATAATTTTCAAGCGTCATTTTCCGATATGCCTTTAGGCAGACTTGATCTTCTTAACAAGTTTTGGCATGTAATATGCAGACAATATACACTGACTTGAAGGGAACACAAAAGCGAGACTAAATTAGAAAACCGTCTCCCGGTTGTATCTTCATTAGATCCAAAGTTATTGAACTTGAAGTATTTTCCATGGGGAGTTAATACAGGGAGGTTCGCAGCAGCCCCCGACTTCCGGCAGGGCTTTTGTGAAAACGACACAGCTCTTATGGATACCTAAAAGGGTGACCACAATAGGTAACCTATCATCTGGTTAGTGGTAAAAACGGTCTGAGATTGTACATAAACAAGTCTCGTTGACGATGAAAAGATATGCCCTCAGTGATATGAGAAAAAGTATTCACTCGACTGACTCGCGGTCCTGTTTCCCATGTTGAACTAAAGAGTAACTTCCTGTATTTATCCCGTGAATTGTAGACGGTGTAAAAACCACCAGGGGGCCTGGATTTGAATTCAAAGCAGGAGTCGGACTTTATTGTGATGGGTTTATTCATCAACAAATAGACGATTCTTACAGTTCATAACGACTCAGAACGTGCTTGGCATAGGAAGGTGTTTGAGAAATATTACCGAGCTTCATGTTAGTTTTACAGCTCTACCATTTATTAAAACAGAGATAGCAATTTTCAATTGTTTTATGAAAATCCTTGGTTTCATTTCAAGCTTATATATTTGTTGTTAAAACAAAGATAGCATACATGAACCTTATTCACTCCACTAAAACAGTGGTTTGAACCACCCAACATACTCTCAGTCCCATGTCGGCCAACACCAATGCGCTTTCAATGTCCCAGAGGTCTCTCTGAGGCAGTAAATCTACACATACAAAAATATTTCCACTTTTTTTCCTGACCCCCAACCAACGAGTATAGCGAACTTTACTCGTTGATCCAACTGACGTCCCTGAGAACATTGCCACCAGTTTCTAACATGAATATTCATAAGAACATATCGATTATAGACCTGGTATATTTTGCGTGGTGTTTCGCAAAACTTCGTTCATCTCGTGGGCGTAGGTGTGAGCACTAAATCCCAGCACGTGGGCACAGCGACAACGCCGACCATAACGACCGCGGGGTTCTGAACACGGGCTCCATGAATGTCAGGCCCGCGACCAACACGCACAATTAGCCTGCCTCATCCCCCATGTCCCTTGTGTGGCCAATTTAAATGGTTGCAGAGGCGGGCCAATTATCATGTTAATTAACAAGCAAGAATTCCTCTCTTCAAGCTCTGGATACGAAGGAACGTCTCTCATTTTGCCTGGGGGCAGGGTTGAGGTGGGGGGCGGGTGGGTGGGGTGTTACACTGTCTCTGAGTAGTTGGCAGGATCCAGAATAACGGTTCATGGTGTTTAATCAAATAGTGTGATGTAGATATGTAGAGACACAATATAACACGTTGAACCTATTCCACTTCTATAATCACTCTAAGAGTGACCCATTCTAAGTGACCCTGAGTAAGGGAAATACAAAACTAGCCTATGTCCGATCACCGCAAACCACCAACCCATCTACCACATTTGTGTCTCGTGAATGTCCCTTGTCACTGTCCTGTTCTTCTCCATTTTATGTCGTGTCAGCCAGGTCCAATCGACCATAACACAGAAGGCCTGAACTAAATAGTGATTCCTAAGAAACAAATTCTAAAACAATAAGTATTATCATGCCTGAATAAATATACCAAATCAACTACCCTAACTTAAAACCAATTTATTGTTATTCTTAACTCTTAAGGTTAAACTGATAACGTTAATGGATATACAACAGTTAAAGCAGGAACCACAGATGACATTTGACAATCGAGTCTACAATGTTTATGGCCGAGAATCCCTAGTCGTGTATTGGTTTCACATCAGTGAGGATAGAAAATCCCCCCCGGGGGGGGGGGGGGGGGAGGCGTAGGGGCTTTAAGTGTATTGTGTGTTTCTCCTCCATTGTCATTCACTTCACCAGCCACAACACACACCTGATGTCATCCCAAACAGTAGAACACAAACCTGAGAACGGTCCATACTTATATAGAACTGGGTCAGGAATCGTATTAATACACAATACTCCACGTGTTTGGATGCGCTGCAATCTTCATCTAGGCGAAGCCGAGTGACGATTATGATGCTCCCAATGGAGTGGAGTATTGTATATTTTATGATTTAAGTGTAGTTCTGGATTTATCTCACCCCTTTCAATGACATTGAATAGCATCACAATATCAGAATGATTCAAATTATGTCGCAAATCCAGTAAGGAACGCGCCCATCTCCATGTTGATGTCTTGTCCCTCTTCTGAAATCCTGGCTGCTGATTGGTCAATCGCATATGACGTCATCTCGGATTCACTCTTACACCATGGCGTGGTATTGTCGCTTACTGGTGTGATAGTTGTGTTGTTTTTTAATGTTATTCCTATGGCTAAACTTGTACCATGGGTGAGATAAACGGAACTAGATCATCAGCTGGAACCTCTGGATGCACATGACATGCACACTGCATAGACCTCCGGGAAATTGAAAGAATGGACGATAGTTACAGGAACCCCTGTTAAGTGGGTCTACACAAGCAGATGGTGAAGAAAGCTCTCGTAAGGATTAGAGTCGTCTCTGTATTCACAGCAGTCTTTGTAGTTCTAGCTCTCGTCCTATTGGCCAGGGGCCACTTTAATAATGGACGAGTGTGGACAACCAGGTCCAGGTGGCTTGTTCCCACCCGGGGCCTAATTGAAAAATTAAACGTAAAACTTCCCAGACAAACAAACCTGGGACCTCTTGAATAATCTAGGCTCATACATGAAGACCCTTTTCTGTACTCCAGTGAGACTAAGGGACGATACGGGTCAATTTTATTCAACACTTATAGACGACTTTGGGTAGGCTAGGACTGCCTTAGCTTGAATACTATTAAACGATATCCCTCGTACGAGATCTCCTTGTACCCTGTACGTTCGTTGGCATGATTTAATCAAGACCGGTTCCTTGACGTCTCAGTGCGAAGTGCACACTTCTGACCTCTGTGATCTACTCTGACCACGATAATAATCTACGTCATTTGATTCACTCGGCTAACTGTCATAGAACCCCCAACCACAATAAATGACGTTCCTTCGTATCCAGACCTTGAAGCGAGAAATTCTATGAATCATAAGACTTAAGGCAAACTTTTCACGTGCAAAGACACGGGGTAAAAGATGAGCTGGTCCAAGATACTGACATTGTTTATGAATAAACTTTATAATAAGTGGTATTTCTGGATCAGCGCTATCGGTCATACAGTCAAACAAGGCACCAGTCAGTGGCATGCTTTTCAATGGTATTTGGAATGACGTAACGGCGAGTAAAGCGACATCGACCACTACACTGCGTCGCTCCGGTTTATTGTGCCGCAAAACGAGTTTCCCATAGGTTGCTATAGCGATGCAGTGTGATTGACCACAGATTCTCACCGATACGATCACCGATTATAATGGGGAAGGGGAATGTCGCTGTTCCATACCCTCATACAGCAACAGACCAGGGCTTGCCGATCACACCCCCCGAGTTTATGGCCTTGTACAGCAACCCGAGTGAGGAAAAGAGAGAGCCGCCAGGAGCCAAGCCGAGCCGGGGTGAAGTGCGTACAGCGACACGATTAAGGTCTGGCAGAGTCGGTCATTACCCCAAGGCAAAATATGCCCGACCCGATTAAAATCGGGTCTGTGAAGTGCGTAAAGCGACACGATTCTGACCGACCCGACCCGACTGCCCCCGGATTCGTTGTGGCAAAGGTGTGAACGGGCACAATGGTCGTGTCGCTGTCTTATAGGTTTTACGCAGTAGAAACGCCTCTCCTTTCTTTCTACAAGCGTCGTGCTTCAGTCCACACACCATTCCCCGCTGGGGAAATGTTCATTTCCGTCATGCCCAATTTGCGTCTGTTTCTAGACGGGGCCATTAGCTGATGAACCTGGTCCAGTATTAGAAGAGACCGTTGGTGCCGAGTAGCTCACTCATTCACGTCACAGATAATCGCGTCTGATTGAAACACACACACTATCGAACCAACCAAAGAACCGGAGGTAGCGCCTGGCGTCGGCGCCAATAGAATAACTGGGCGATCTCCGAACAGAGACGCAGATGACGCACGACAGGCGGACAATCCGCTTGGAGACTAGCGGTGATGTTCCGGCGTGGATTCGTTTCCGGTTCATGCCGGAAAGGAATTTGATACGCGCGCGCAATAGGAACGCTCTTCCGGGAGCGAACGGTCGTCGCTGGGTACGCCACCTGGTGAAGAAATGGACCAAGCGTCGCTGACTTCTCAGTTGTCTGGAAATGTGCATGTATTTTCCCTTTTTTTTCTTTCATTGAATCTATCAACGTTACACATCATTATTCTTAGCAGTGGGTGGTGTACATTGAAACACAAACGCGATATTGGAGTATACTTCATGTGCATAGTGGGACTAAAGCGTCCTTGGTATATGAAAATATATATATATATATATATATATATGTAGGCTCGTATTTTGTATATACCATACCTCTAATAAATGAAAAACATAATAATAAAGTCAACTACATGCGTTTCGTCAGACAATCTAGCCCAGGAATGCCATCAAAGAGTGATTATTATAAAACATAGACATATTTAATTCTTGTCGAGATTGAAGAGGGGGACGGTAAATGCTACACATCAGTGTTAAAATAATTCTCGGCATAACACCTAATAGAGTAATCTGCTGTCACATCTCATGCTCAGAACTTAACCGCTAGTCGCCACTTATTTGTGTTATATTGACAGCCATGATCATATCTCTCTTAGATCAGTACTCCATTAAAACTCCCTACTGCTGTGTACACTCACATGGCTGACAACCTGTCAGGGGCTATGATGACCCAGATCTTACCTAGTAATGTGTCACTAGTCACTTAATACATGTTTACAAAACAGGAGTACTTGATGAAACAACTTGTCATAACGTGACTCGTACATACATGTATCTTTATTTTGTTAATAATAGGTGAAATAATTGATATGAATGATGAGCAAGGAGCTAAATTAGTAAGTTAGTAACAGCATGTAATATCCTAATTAGTGATGTCTGCTAATAGGCTTTCTTTTGGTTTTCGTATTAATACAGTCCTTATGAACTGGGCCAGACCTCTGCATTATTGCTGACCAACATCTCATTTTTGCGGACTCGATCAGAAATGACCAGATTTTTTAATTGTTGCAAATTAATCTTGAGGGAAGAGGAAGGTGGATGGACTTTGCTGACTCGGTAAAGAGGGTGGAGTTGGGAGGCGCTGGGTGCCGTGGTAGAGCACGCTGTAGACTTGCTCAAGTCTTTGATTATGGGCATGATCCAAGAAATAAGATTACTTTACAACATTTGGACTTCCCCTAACGCCTGATAGGCCCAGGATCCCAGCGAGGAGTGGTGGAGTAGGTGGAGGGGTTGGGGTAGGGGTAGGCACAGGAGACAGGGACTGAAGCCAGTCTGAGCACGGTGGTGTTTGAATTATGGATGTGAGTGTATTTTTCCTTTTCTCAATTTCTTTATTGATCAGTATGATACACAGGCCGAATGATGCATCGCCCAGTCCTATGACAGTAGGGAGAGTTCCCTATATGATGCTTGTTGGGCTTCCACAAAGATACAATTTTGTCACAAAGTCAATAAAGGGGCTTTGGGCCTCAGTCGCTTGTACTGGTTTTCATGTACCAGCCTTACATGTTGGGTGACATGAAAACGCACTCGCTGACCTGTGAACGGCCAGCCAGCTGAGCTTGGTCATTATCATTTCACACACAAACACGTGGTGTTGACATAATTTCAGGTACAATGTAGTTGTGTAGCTAACAGGGTTGCCTCGAGATAGAAGTCACTTTAGTACCGTGGCGTTAAGTTATAATATCAAGATAGCTCTAAGCAAAAGTTGTTTCAAAAGGCGACTAAAAGCCGTTTCTTCCAAGATTATAAATTGAAACATGAGATTTTAAAATGATGTCAAGTAATTAGGTATCATTCTTATCAAACTACATTTGTCAGACGCTTAATTTACCATAACCCCATTCCATACACCTTTTTTATTATCCTATGTAATAACTATATTTTATACTCAATAGTTTTTAGTATGTTCATATTATCTATAGAACAACCTGTTCTGTTATTGTATATATAAAAAAAGACACCTTTAGTACACATAATTTACCCACTTCACAGCAATGATCTGGGTGTTAGTTTGTGATAACGCTCAACACGTTTTATCAAGCCGACGTATCACTACGTATATCAATAAGATCCAACAACTCCAGATCCATTATCTTCTATGGCAAAGTAGAGGGAGGCTCCAGTGACCCCAAGCCTCCTGTCAAACCTGCAGATTACCGTCCAAGGAATCGTCCTGCGATTTCTGTGTAGCCGATTCCTTCAGCTAATCGTATCGGTACAAATCGGTACAGAACTGTCAATGTCTGTTTAGTGTTAGCTATCATAATTGTCAGTTGGACTTTGAGGATTTTGTACATTTTGTAAGTGAAGATATTGTTGGCATCAATGTCCTTTACTTCTTTGGCCTTCATACAATGCCCAAAACGTATGGAGGTCCGGAGGCCATACTTAGCCACTTCATGCCTAGTATGTCTATACATAGGTACTACAGGTATATATGTATAGGATATATACTTCACACGGTGTGGTATGTGAGTGCGTATGGGAACACGTACTGAATGCTTCTGCTGTGACCCGTCGTGAGGTGAGCTTTGAGAAGCACTGCGCAGAAGGTAGCGGCCGTCATAGGTTAATAACCAGCCCCATGCCTCATGAGCCGCCACCGCCGCCGCCTCCGCCCCTCTCCCGCCAACTCCCGCTACCCTCAGAGATTGGGGAGGTGTTTCAGAGTAATGACGATAGTTGATATTGGCCTTTCCGTTGCATAGACGAATTATCATACCTGCACAGGTATGGCACAGTTATATACAAATAGGTCATCGGTGATCGCTTCAAGCCAACAGGTCTATGCAACGCGTTGTCTATGAAAGCCCTCCTGTCTTTTAACTGTATACTATTGTACTGTTTAAGTGTGACGTCCACGTGGGAGATCGCCAGGGTGCTGTTGAACGTATATTTTGTTGTTGAGTAAATTGATTTTGAAATATAGTAAGAAAAACTCCCAGGGTGTGTTCCTCGTCACGTGACGTGTGCCTCGGGTCATGTGACTTCTCCGGTCCGGCTGACTGTGACGTGTGATTAATATAGCGTTTCCAGCGGGACGCCACGGTTGACTGAACTCACGTCAGTGCCCAACTCGATCGCGCCTGATCCAGAAAACTTTGCCTGGGTCCGGTTTCCTAAAGCCACTCGAGATATTTCACTATCTGTATGGCTTTTCTTTAGGAATGGTCGAATTCACCACTTTCCTGAAGAAAGTACTTATGTACTTGAAAAACAGTGACAATATGAAAATGTTGTATGAAACTATTCCGAAGAAAGATATCATGTTTTTGAAAGAGACAAATCTCTTTGATTGTATATAAAATATTGAAAAACATTGAAAACATTTGACTGAAATAAGTCTACGTAAGTGAAAAGCTAAATCATTGATAGTCCCTATATAGCCTCAGGGTCCCCTGGGACGTTCAAACACAAACAAACAAACACCACTCTCCTCTCGAATTTCTCGAGCATGGTTTAGGAACAGGTCACTGGGATTAGCTGGGTGACCAGACGATTTTAGTCCTCTGTCTGATTTACAAACCGCATTCAAAACAACATGTATATCACGTTAGTGTTTCCTAGACACAGGCCACCCAACAACCAAATACCGACAGCCACCCACCTACAGCGGGAAACCCCTACTGTAGCGTTTGACGGTTAATCGTGTACGTGTTCATTTAACTACGAATTATGTCCATTCAAAAAGAAGAAAAATGTAAAGGTAGCATCGGTTGTGGCTATTAGTGTTTTTGCCTCGTATTTTAAACTACAAATTATGCCTGTGACGCGTTGCGTATTCTAACAACTGGGAGTCTTAGTAAGTTAAGGCAGACATTATAACGGTGGACACGGGGCCGTTGGCACGTCTACAAACAGCTGTAAATGGCACATTCCTGGTCCTACACATGATCCGCTGCCTGTAATACGGACTCACTGGTCCCAGCAGCAGCCGGTGAAATGCCGCAGTCACTCTCAATTCCACTCATTACTCATGAAAGTTCTACATTCATACAGACGCGGGCCCCTAGCGGGTCTCGTGAGATCTCGTCTCGTGAGATCTCGTCTCGTAGCGCACGTCGCGGTGAATCAGGCCTCTTTGTAACCTGTGCACTATTACCCGACATATATAACCAAACACGCTGCTACATAGTATCGTGTGCTTTTCTGAAAAAGCAACATGTGGGTCGGAGGGAGAAAGTGAGCTGGTAAGGTTCAGCGAGATGGCGTTGGGACGGATATGGTATTTCAGGCTTATGGAGTGGATATATGCATATATGTGTGCTGTGTATAATAAGAGTTAAGTAAGAATAAATTACCACGATTTTATAGATCATTTAGGATAGATTTGCCCAAGTCTTTTATTTTGAACATTCCTTAAATCATGAAAAACAAAACAGTCAGGATAAAGTATGACTGGTCCAGGAATTGACCTTTATCCCGGCGAGGAAGGGTGGGAGTGGTGGAGGTATACCAGGACTGAAGCCAGTCTACATTTAGGATACAGAATTGCGATATGTCTGTAACACATGGCCTATATTCTATTTTTAGTAGATATGTAGGAGTTCAATGTGCTGTGTTGCTCTTGGTTTTCTACCAGAGAAATGAGCATATGTATATATAGAAAAAGTAAGAAGTACTACACCAATAATCAAATTACATTCCAGGTTACAAGGGGGGGAAGTCTAATTGAACAAATTGGACGTTAAATTACCCAAACAAACAAACGAACAAACGATGGGGGGATTTATTTATTTATCCAATTAGAATATGTTGTTCTCATTGATATAATTGAAATCTCGAATCAGTTATTTTCTCCACCTAATAGTGTCCGTATTACGCTAACCTAAAGGTATTTTAGATGTTTCATCTTTCTGTTGCTTCGAAATATGAAAATTCCTTGGTCTAGTTTCTTACTTTCAAGGTAGCGACTAGAAATGATTTGCCACATCTTCATAAAATTGTTCTTATATCGAGGCAGGGATGACATGTTGTGCCACACAGACTGAAATAAAAAAAAAATACACAAAAAGAACATGACTTAGTTCGGACCCGACTCTAACTAGAACAATGCAGATCTAATCAATAACATGATCCATGGTGAGAAAAAATATCAGTGACCGACGATACCAAATAGGCAGCAAATGACAGGATGATTCAATTAGGTTATATATATAGGGTATCTGTTCAATCTGATTGAAATGCATTTCTTCTGAGCCTCTAGGCAGATGAGCACCGGTTGTACACTTATGTCATATTAGCACTACGCCCATTACAATTATGAACGGTGTTATTCCTTAACGTAGGAGGGAATGTCTATAAACAGGATGTACTTGGTGTTGATAGTGAAAAAGACATTCAATTTGTTGACGGACATTTATCGTTGTGCCAAAGATTCAGAGAACCTATTGAGATTGATGGGTCGGGAATGGGTGGTCGGAGTGGAATTTGGTAATCAATCGGAAGACATACATTGTACATGTAGTTGTAGGCGTTGCAAGGTCTATTTTAGAGACGTTGGATGTGCACATTTATGGACTACGGCATCTCCCATGTAACACTAAAATTATCTCGCTCCTTGAACCAGTTTAGCCTTAGAAATAACATTAAAAAGAATAGACGCAGTGATCACCAGAGCAAGGTGCCAATATTATACCATGGTTGTGGGGGAGTGATGTGAGATGACGTCATATAAGGGACTGGCCAATCAACAGCCAGGATTTTAGAAAGCAGACGAGGCATGAACATGAAGATTTGTACGTTTTTAACTGGATTTTCGAAGTAATTTGAATTATTCTGATATTATGATACTATCTAATGCGCATGAAAGGGATGAGATAAATCTAGAACCATACTCAAATTATAAAATGAACAATACTCCACTCATTTGGATGCTCTATAATCGTCACTGCGCTTCGACTTGATGATGACTGTAGCTCATCCAAACTTGTGGAGTATTGGTTATTCATACGAGTCTCAATCCAGTTCTGTCTAAGTCTTTATCCTACCCCTAATATAAAATCCCATAGGCTTAACATTGAAATTCCGTATGCCACGCTAACTGGCATACGGAGTTTTATATGCCACTAGTGGCATACATAATTATTATCATGTAATATTACAAAATCGAGGAGACAGGGTAGGATAAAATCAAAACCTGATTCGTTTTAATCTTGGCCATCGCATTCCACTCCTGGAGTTTTGGATCCGGACTTCACTTGGCTTCGCCTCGTGAAGTCACTTTGCCAAACTCCAGTCGTGGCATACGGTGGCCAAGATTAAAACTCATCCAGTTTTACGATAGTACTGGTGCTCTTTAGTGGCAATTTATATTCATGTACGAAATAGATTAAAGAAGGGATATACGCAAAATTAAAAAAAAATGTTGACCCACCCCCCACTGCGTACGTATGGGCCCCTTCAGAGATCAGCTGGACACGCAGGAGGAAGCTTGTGTCCACATCCATCTTGCACCACCTGGAGTTGGTGACCTTGCCTGGAGTGGTGGGTGACCTCTGAGGTGTGACTCGGTGCGTGTGTTCGGGTCGGGTCGCGCGGTGACGGTGCACGCAGTCCGACTCGAGTCTGGCCTCACACCTCTGTACATGGCACAGGTAACATGTAAACAGAATCTGCAGCGTCTGTTTATCACCACCTATCTGCTGCACAGAGCTGCGCTTCAGGCGCTGGGCACCTGTGAGTTGGTGTGGCTTAGTGTATGTAAGTAAACGTGGAGGGTACGGAGCAGGGCCTCTCGTGAACGCACATACACAGTACAGGGATGTGGGGGCGGTTTGGCAGCCACATTGAATAGATTTTTTTGTAAAACAGAATATCGTAGGTTGAGTCAGGGCATAATCACCTAAGAAAATCACCAAGTAACACCATCTGTATATGTGCTATACCTGTATATATACACAACAGCATTGGATATAGGATTATTTTCTTTTTTTTCGGCTGGTGTTGAGAGTGTTTTAGCATCGCACATTCTGTACTCAATGTTGACTCATTGTTGGTCATGCTTTGTGAAGTTGACTATGGATCAAGGTATACATAACATATAGAGAAGCTTATATGTACATAATTATCACTGATCAGTGTGATTCGTTGAAGCTGTACCCGATCTACCACGCTGAGTCACTCCTCTGTTAGAAGACCGATACATGAGTTGGGAGAGTAATCACTTGTCTTAAGTGACTTTAACACGCTAGTGCATGCGAATGTGTATGTGTATAGGGCTGCGTGTGTTGATAAAGGTGTACAAGGATGTGTGCAGTGTGTGTTAATGAGATCAGCTACCTGACCATGTACACTTGGCGGTGGCAGGTAAATGGACAGCACTCAATCTGTGTGACATCAACCTACGCCATCCTTCCGTTCGTTGTGTGATGACCGTAGTGTGATTGATGACAGCGGCGTAATCATGGTGACCCACTTGGTGTCAAGTTGTTGACAAACGGTTTGTTACGTTAGAAAATGGATACATCAGATGTTGTTATGGTGTGGTTATGACAACAACAGCGGTTTCATCCTTGGGAATCTTCAGACTGCACTGATGAAAGTGGATCTGTCATCACAATTCAGTATCCGGAAAGAGGCCCTCTCCGCAAGGTGTGATAGGAGAATAAACAGGATTTTCATTCCTTGTAGAAATGGGGTAAATAGTTGATATTCAAAATGCAGAAAACCCACATTCAGCTTTGCACATCTACGGCGCAATAGAACCCCGCCACCACAGAACTAACGGAAGGCTTGTACTTCAACCCAGGATACAGAGACACTTCCATCGTCACTTCAGGGGGAGAAGCTCTTCTGTATAGATCTGCTCGTCTCGTCTCACCTTGAGTTTAACCCGCCAACTCTTCTAAGATTTACCCGCCAAATCTACAAAAGTCGTCTGCTTTAGAAATTCTTTTGTGGTTGGCGTAATTAGGTCCGGGTGTTTTATCAGGTGTTGTATCTCTCGGAGAGGCATCATTTGGTTTCCATGGAAACGCACCAACAAACGCTGTGTTGTGGGGATTCCCCGAGCACCGCGTACTGGTGAGGTGACTTTGGGGACAGCCAGGGCAGAAAATCAATTGATATGTGTTTAAGGTGTGGGATACTTGGATAGAGAACTTGCATCATTTACCATGGGCGGTGCCAGCGTCTATCACGTTTCCTGCGTAGTTCCAGTCCTCCCTCATAGGTGAAACCATTCGTCAGTGTTCTGCAGTAGTTGTTCACCAGTTAGTAGGGGGTGGGGAGTTAGCTCAGTGGTTAAGGCACTCGTAATCCCAAGGCTGTGGGTTCGAGTCTCACTGCAGCCACCTTTCTCCTTCAGCCCCAGTAGTGGTAGATTTACTGCTACATCAAAGGCTAACAGTGGGGGAAGAAAAAAAATTCTCATCTCGGTTAATGTATAGGGGTGAGATTTCTGCCTTAATTCATCTCATGGATTCGATCACAACCCCTGTGGTGTAAAACCAGTGAGAAAAGCCCTCTCCCAACAGATCTTTCACGACGATAACGTTTACTAATCTATGCCTCAACCCAACGCTGGTTCCCCAGGTATCCACAAAAGACAGGGGGAACTAGCAAACATAAAAGATTCAAAACAGGGTGACTGTCAAAAGTTCAGAAACTCAAATAACTCACAATTTGGAGCAACACCTTATCAAATATAACGAGACTATGTGGGGGCAACACTTCAGATTATCTTGATTGCTTGTTTATGGTATGTGTGTGAGGCAGGTAGACTGGTGTCTGGACAATCAGAGACCCGGCAACGGCCTAGGTAGGCTCATGTAGGCATCAGGTAGGCGTCTGTTGGGTGTCTCTGTGGTTAAAACCGTGTCTCTAAGCCATGGTATCACCTTATAAACGTATTATATACCTATATATATATAGCCTAACCATCAGCATACTGAATACCTTTAAGGGACACCCAGCCTAAGGGGACACTCCGCCTAGGGGACACTCCGCCTAAGGGACACTTTACTCGGAACGGAGGGTGTACCCTTAAGCGGGGTTTTACTGTACATATAATTTCCCTGTAACTTCACATAAACACCTTATACACATACTTTCCCTGTAACTCAACACCGCATACATATACTTGTACATGTACTTTCCCTGTAACTTCACACACACAAACACCACATACATAGAATTCCCCTGTACACTCATCAACACCACATACATCTACTTGTACATACACTTTCCCTGTACCCTCACACGCCACACCCTCTCACTAGACAAGTAGCACGGTTGTGGCTTCGCGTACGGCGGCGGCCGGTCAGCGTGTGGCTTCGGATCATTGCGGTCCCTGTGATGCCCGTAATGGTGGTGGTGGGTGGTGGTGGTGGTGTCGGCGGGCCCGGCCCGGCGCTTTTGGCCTTTGGATCATCGGAGGTTACCGCGGGTCACGGAGTGTTGTTTACCTTGTGTACCGCTCTCGCCCGGCTCTAACTGTGTCAACTAGGACACACGCCAACAGCACGCCGACCGCCGCCAGCGTTAGTTTCATCTAGCTAGCCCTCAATCAGTAGAGCCCCCCTCTCTCTCCTCCACCTCACACTACCCCCGCACACCCCGCCGAGTGGACATGTCGCCCGGGGATTGTTTGGGGAAGTGGCCGCGGTGGATTTGTGATGATATCTGAGGATATGACGACGGAAGCGAGACCCAGGGATACCCGTGGACTTCGTATGTGTGTTTGTGTGCAATACTGATACGTGGAGAAAATTAGTCATAGGCCCAAGCTTTGGTGGTGCTTAATATAGGTCAGTTGAAAGTGTCACAGTATTGTTGGTAATAGCCGTGCGAAGGTCTGCATTGAGTGGATATACGGATCTCCCACCTGGAGGATATACGAACCATAAAACAAGATTAGCAACATGTGGTGCGGAGTGTACGAGCTGCCGATGTGGATCTACCTCCTTCATGGAGTAAAATACACCATGGATAGCTCCCTGTGTTGTATCTGAACGCAGACTGGTTCAGAGAAATACACTGTGAACCAATCTATCTGGGTGTTCACAAATGTATAGGTATTATGATTATCCAACTTGAGTTGGGCATTCTTTTGGGAGATTTCTCTTAACCCTGAGAGAATTTGGAATGCTATCCTCAGCGACTACAATTCTAAATGCCTAACATGGGTCGTCAGAAAACTGAACCCATCAGAATCCATATATTGATTGATTTATGTCTTGGATCCTTTGCTATGTAATCAGCAGGAAGGTGGAATTGTAATTACCACTATCAGATTGGATTAACGGCTAACCTGGCCTACGGTGAGTAAAAGTAAGGCATGGCCTTTTTTTCTGACGTGACCTTATAATGACCTTGTAGTCGTAAGGCGGTCATGTCCTTGTTGGTACACAGCCTTGTAACAGTTGTTCTGAAGGACTGTGTGTAAGAGAGGAACGGATACAAACGCACACGTAAATGTGCATTTATTGTCATTATATACTAAAGCATTGCTAATGCCATTCAGAAATAATGCTATAATGGCTCTTTACTCTAGATTTATTATTCCATGCGATACAACTAGTTTACAGACTTGAGAGATATTTTGGGAAACTGCAGCAAATACACCACTTATCTAGATGGATCACTGACTTTTTTTGTAACAAAATTAATGATAATTGTAGCATGCCATGCAGTACAAGCAGTGTACGAACCAAACAATAATTGATAAACATCTTTATCAGTGCTATATAGAAAAAGATATCGCAGACTTTGAACACGAACAATGTCCATTTCATCATAGGTACAAGATGTGGAATGTTACTCGAAAAAATTCAACGTTGCTCAACTCAACTTGCATAGGTTTAGTACAAAGCATAGCTAGCCTCGTGTGCCCTCGGTCCCCACGATATAGGGCACAGAGTCATTGCTAGTTCGGCCATCATTCACCAGGAAGTTGTCAGATAGCACCACTGTAGTTTGGGACAACCACTATTTTCTGCTGTCATATCCTATAGATAATTGCGAGACGAGACTAAAACCCTTTTATTCAGAGATGTCAGTTTTCCACTTTTCCATGGAAATCCACTTTTCCATATTCAGTTTATGTAATCGCTTTTCCTAATGTAAAACAAAGATAATATTTAGCCTCATTTACGCCAACAGAACAGTGGTTTGAACCTCCTGACAGACCCTCAGCCCCATGCCATAAACAACAAGGACATTTTCCAAGTTTTCTGTCTCGTTGAGGCAGAAAAATCCACATGAAAAATATTTCCACTTTTTTCCCTGACCCCCAACTGACATCCCTGTTTATTGCATACCAAAAAAAGAAAATGTTTTGATGAAATCCATTGATCATTGGACCTGCCACCTAGTGTTTGGTTTTGCATCAGGGGGCAAGATGGCCAACTCCATAATACGATAGCTATGTGCCCAATGGCCATTCTCCCGTAGTTCACCGACGAAGAACTTATGACAGGGAGACTGATTCCTATTCACCTAGGGGCATCCCTTATATCCCTAGGCAGTACATAATGTCCTAGGCTCATAGGAAAAATCAATTCCCCTTCAGTGCATAGGTAAGTACCTCGGGTAATTAACTAAACTAGGAGAGAAGTCTATATAGTGCGGGCTAGAAGAGCAACATGCGAGTTGTGAAATAGGCGCGAGTAACTCGTGAGTTAGAGAAGAATGAGAGCTGTATGGGGGTGGACATGGGCATGAGCATTCGGCGAGCAAGATGAGCAGTATACACGTGTATGCATACCTTGTGTTTAACAAATTCGTAAATAGGATCTGAGGCAGGGTAAGCAGTATGTTTAACTTAGGCATAACTACCACAAATATCAAAAATAGAAGCTTGATCTAGATTCGATTACGTCTGTTGTAGATATTCCTATTCTAGGCTGTATTATAAACAGGAAATTCTGTTGGAACATGAGAATGAGGTGGAAGTGAACATCAGTGCAGTGTAAATCGGGGTCGGTATTATCGGAACTAAGTGTGAATGTAGTGTGAGGTCCACATACACGTGATTTCTGCTTGGTGAGCTAAAGATAAGCACTGTCTTTAGATAAAATCAGTCTGAGCTAGTCTCTGACAGCATGGGAGGTGGTCCAAACACTATGGTGAGCAAAACATGAGAAGGTCACACTACATGAACAGTAGGTAAAATTTTCACCCCTCATCTCCATTCAGGGGTGAACAGCTGTTGTATGTAAATAGGTGAGGCACTTTGCAGTTAAGGAACCAGGGAAGAAGACTGAACAAAATGGCTGGACTTCAGAACCAGCCAAGCTCCACTGGAAAACTACCTCTAAATACACAGTTATAAAGTAAGAGACAGCTGTTTTGAAGGTTGGCAAACACAAATTAGTATATATGTATATTTATTTATTCAGTTTTTTTCATGCTTGTCAGAAGGCGGCCAGTATGGAAACTTACTGGGGTGACAAAGCGTGGGAAGGCTATATGCAGTAAGAACCCGGCCCTGTAAGGGACAGGGCCGGGTACACTGGCTACATGAACAGTAAATAAGTCATCCATATGTACATAGAGTGTCACAATCATGTGAGCAGCACATGAGACGGTCGTAAACAGGATACGAGTTACTATGCGTTACTGTTGAACACCACAGTCTGTGATATGATGTCGGCTATGTGTGAGCAGTACGTGTGACTAGTAGACACACACAACCCACGTCTGGGTCCAGGCAGATCCAGTTGTTTGTCGGTCGCTGCTCTCTCGCTCAGGTCGGCGTTACGCAACACAATCACTAGTGACCCTGGGCTGACCCCCGCGGCGCTGCCTCGAATAGTTAGAGCAAGCCCCGAGAGAGGGCGTAATGGAGGCGGCTAAGACTGGAATGTGGTAGCCATGTCGTCTCCGACGTAAGAAAGTTCACTGTTTAGTGAGGCTTTTGCTAACATCTATTGTTGTTCGAGGAGAAAACCGATCTATAGATAATGTAGCTTCATTAAAAATAAGAATCGATATCAGTATAAACTGTGCACCAGAGACCAAGGATTGACTGTTATCATGATATAGTGGATCCTTTCATCAAACAAATATTATGCTATTTAGGGCATTAAAGCGTCGGGCCTTGTAAAACAACCAGGCAAAAGGGTAAAACAGGGGGGAGGAGGGTACTCTTTGTTGATAGGTGTATATCAGTCGTATTCATTGTTGATGCACTAAATATCAGATGCATTTAACATAAAATGAGAGTAGAGATTTGATAGCTAGACTGAAGTTATAAGTGACAAGAACCAACGAGTATAGAGACTCGTTGCAAAAACTAACGAACTACACATTTTATAACTGGTGAAAATGATACAAAGGATAATTCAGGGGAATGGCTGGATTGTATTCGAATAGGAAGATATTCAAGCAAAACTATGTCAGATATCTGATTAATAATTTTGAAATAAAATTGTACATATAAGTTGCTAAGGACATTTTATGCAGATGGGGACTTCATATGTACCGTACCATATTGCCCCCTCACCGGGTGAGTATACGTGTGTAGTAAGAAGTATAGTAGACGCACGGCAGGCTTGGCGTGTAAGTTAGCAGGAGCTCAGGTAGAACATGTCGGCGGTTGGTGTGGGTACTCGGCCCGGATCTCGGCTGCTTCAGGTGGTGTGTAGAGAACCCCGAACTGAGGTCACGCTCAACGCCTCCACCCTGCATGTGTCACCCACTGCGCAGTTAGCACCAGCTACAATTTTCTCAAGTTGCACCCACAAGACCCTTATTATCGACCCCAGCCACCCTCTTTTATAAACCGTTCCCTCAGGGGGGACTCTTATGCTAGTTCCCATACTCCTTTCATCAATAGGCTACGACAGACACGAGATCTTATCTCAAGTGAATGCTTTATAGCACCCGAATGCTAAAATATATATTTCCAGAGATGGCAGTTTCCCACTTTCCCATGGAATTCCTTGTATTCATTTCTATTTTGTAAGGGTATATTGTCTTCTGTAAACGGAAAATAGTATAAATTGAGCCGAAATCACAACAATGAAACCTCCCTACAGATTCTAAGCTCCATTCCATGGCCAACACATATACGTTTTCCATGTTTTCATGGTCCCTATGAGGCAGTAAATTCCACAGAAGTTTTATTTCCACTTACTTTCCTGACCCCAAATGACATCCCTGTATTTCAATGAGTTTTTCTTTCAGTTAAACAGCACATATATGTGTATTTATATGTACTGTACCTGTATGTATATAAGAATGTACATGTACATGTATACTATGACACCTATACATGCTGATTTAACAGGGTAAGGGTGGGAGGGAGGAGTGGTGGCGGGTACTCAGTCGTTCTCTATATTTCACAACACTATTCAGTGATATGTGTGTCAGTCGTCTCTGACCTCAATTGTGAGACCGTGTCCTCAGAAACCGTGATTGGAAAAACTGATATCTGAACGTGCACAGATGCGGTAAAATGTACTCCCGACACACGCCGATAGGCCTTACGATGGACTTCCCGATTCAAATACAAACTAATAGTAGTGTATCGGGAGGCCTATCGTGGTGAATGGGCGGCAGTGGTGTACGGTTTTACGGTGTTAAATTAGATGGTTAAAAACATTCAATATTTCATAAGAGCAGGTATATATCAGACAATCAGCTTGTTTCTACGAAAAGCAGGCTTTGTAAAGCGTAATTGATATGCTTGTCACACACACACTGTATAATACATATATCACTCTGAAAGGGGCTCACTGAAATGTTTTGTTATTGTCGAATCCTTGGCGGTAGGGATGGTGGTGGGGTTATCAACCACAATCAAATTGTGGGTAATTTATATTCCATATCTACCAGACCGACATCTTACTATATTAACACCACCTGTTTGTATATCCTTCATCTTTGTGAACAAAGCCTGGAAGTAATATTTGTTCCACATCAGTCAAAAAAAATAAGTGACTGGAATCGGATACACGCTGGAGGGACGAAGGCCAAGGGTCATGCGGAAAGATAGAACCATTGGTTATCGATACATACAATTCCTTGGGAGTAAATGTTATCGCCTGCGTTATCACCAAAGAACGTCTTTTCACTATGAGATCCACTTGCATTCCTACGTTGTGGTAGTTGCCCTTCGGTCGCTGAGTAAATTGGTGATTGTTTGAGCCTTCAGTAACCGACTCCTGGATATCTTTTTGGTGAGAGGTTTTATCAGCAGTATGATTTTCATTTTACGTTTCGTCAACGATGGCACTGAGGAGGCTTCATCAAACCTGTTATGTTTGTCCCTCGTGTATTGTCCGTTAAAGGAGGATTTACTGACAAATCGATAAGTCTTCCTTCATTGCGGATATGTTTTGGCAGGACTTTATGTAGTGAAATACTGCGAATATTGCCATGCGTTATTTGAATATTTTTTTTGGTGGGGGGGGGGGGCATGTCTTGTATGCTAAAGCTGAGTTGTCACAGTCTCATGGTACTCACATGTGTGCTAGCCTTGCCCAAGTCATATAATTGTCACCATTTGTTGTTGTACCCAAAATCATCACACCTCAAAAGCAGTGCTTTAAAGTGTCAGCCATAGGTGGCAATTTCTAGAGGCATTTGCTAGCCTATACTGCAGGCCTCAGTCTACCGCAAGGCCAATGGCCGAAGGTGCCACCTAGTAGCTTCCAGAATTGGATGTGTATTAGTTCCTGGTCACCGTGGTGTAATGGACACCTGGAATAGCGGACAACTGACAATGATGAGGTGTTCATCACAGTGCCAAATGCATTCACTACTTGTGTCTCGAGTTTCCTCTGCATATGGGGTGCTGTTAACAAGGGAAGTTTTGTGTTGTAATCTCATGCTGGTCCTTTTATAGAAGATGCTGGTCACTACGTCGGTAGCTTTAAAAGAAATAGGGAAAACACAAAGACTAACTAACTAAGCGAACGTTTGGTGTCTGTCTGCTAATAGACCTTTTACCACAGGCTGGCAGCTACTTATGCTCCAACTGGTTATGCAAGGCATTTGGTCAAACACATATAGCAACATGTTTCTGAACGTAACTCGTGAAGGAAACGGCTATATTCCACTATGCTACAACTGTGAATGATGAATTAGTAACGAGACCCTGACGTCGATCAGAACACTACAGCAGGGCAACAGACACACTCTCACTTGGTGACAGTATCCGCTGCCGGTCCCTTGCAAAGGCAACCTTGATTTTGAGGCTCAAACTGATGGTAGTTAATCAGGTAGTTAATCAACATCCAAGTACTTCAAACATGCAGTCTTTTATTCTGAAACCCAGCGAAAAATAACGCATGAGTTCTGCAAATGGCCTCATGATAACACAACTTACCTATCTTTAAATATGTGAAACCAAGAAAATTTTCAACTGAACAGCCCATACTCAATATCGCAACACTCTGCTTTGTCTGAGCAGTCATATCTTGCAAAAGATAATTTTGAGAAACAGCCTTTTGATCACACTGACCGTTTACACCGAAAGGCGATCTAAACTGGATTTATATGGTATCTTCCTTTCTGAAAATGAACAAGAGAGCTCTGCTAATATTAAACAAAAAAAAGAGAGGAAAGTTGGTCTACACGGTCATGGTCACCAAAGGTCGGTTTTGTCTGAGGCTTCGTTAGGCAGTTTCAGTGATACCATGGAGTCCACCTTTGTGGGTGGGTGGAGGCTTGCGGGATGCGGCTTTGTCAGCAGATCAGGTAAGGGTTGGCATACCTGACGACTACAGGTGTGTGGGATACCTGTCCTACCTGTGCTCTGAACGCCAGGGGAGCTTCACCTGCGACGCCGCACAGGAAGCACTGGTGGAGCCACCATGTGGGCGTTGAAAATTGAAAAAAAATCACACGTGCTCACTTAATATGCTCCTTGCTTCCCTTACCTGTAAGAGAATAATACGAGGTTGGAGAAGAATATCCCCACTACTCGGAGACTGGCTAGTTCCCTGATAATAAGGCAGACGACTTCCACGTGCTGTTTCCCGCCTTTCTGTTATCTCAGAGGTTCCATCTTATTGTCACATAATCCAGGCACCATTTGCAGGCATTGTTGAAATCAATTGATATCCCAATAGCTGAGTGATAATGAACGATAAATCTGAACAATTATATTTATACAACAGGAGATCCACCTACCACCAGCCTCCTCCCCTATCTCTCAGTACACCTGTAACTGCTAGGCAGGTAGTGTCCCCAATTTTTTTCAACAAATCTAGAAAACGTTTACAGTTAAGGCAGAATTTAAAGAATAGTAACTTTCTCATCCAAATCTTTCAGAACTAAAAATAAATCAAATATTCTAGAAATCTTTATGAATCACGTTAAAATATCTATAAAATCCCTTAGACTGAGTTGATGACCCTTATTAGAGAGTGGCTCTGTTGAACCTAAACTTTCAGCTAATATGTTGAACATGTGCACATCGCAGGAAATCCACTTTTCACACTGAATATTTCCAGCCATAGGGTTGAGTATATTGGGAAAAAACTTTTTGAGCTATCCCTGATGTAAACTCTGAACGGAGATTGCAGCTTCCATTTTCACATGATAATCCACTTTTTAGTTTTATCTTCATAAGATTAGTTTTCCTTATGTTAAGCAAAGCTATATTAAAGTAACATCATGAACACCAATAATATATTAAAGTAACATCATTAACACCAAGTATTTTGACCCTTCCCACATACCATCTACCCCATGATGTGGCCATCACTGATTTGTTTGCCACTGTTCTTGGTCTCATTTAGGCAACAACATACATCCCCCATATGAAGATGTACTCGATGCATTCTTCCATTGCTCATTTTATAAGGTTATCAAGCAAGATACCAGTGCCTCATCAATACTAACAGCAGGGTTAGCACCACATGTGAAGCTCGACACTCACAGGTGTATATTGACCTGGATGTCATTATAGCCTGCTGTGCTGTTGTTCAGTTTGTTTGTGGTTTAACGTACCAGGGGACCTGTTGTTTAGTAATCAAATCTTATATTGGACTGGACTAATTAATTAGTTGATGGTAGATGCCTGCTTTTTTCATGGTGTAGAACTGAGTGCTTGTGGTGTTTGTGATAGCCGGACTTCGGGAGAGTCATTCAGAATGATAAGACTAGACACCGGTCAAAATATATGTAAGGACCAGGGGCCTGACTGTTAATCAAGCCTCGTACATGAAGATCCTTTTCTATAAACCAACAAGACCCAGGGAATATTTAGGTAAATTTCATTCAACGCTTATGGACGACTTTTGGTCAGGGAGAAGAGTTTTAGCTGAACGAGCTTGAATAATTTTAAACGATAACCCTCGTACGAGGTCTCCGTGTAGACAGTCCTTTCACAGGCATGAGTTATCAAACAGATCCCAGTATTGTGTCTAATTTGCGAATCATGTCTTCTACCCTCACGAGGTTTCCAAAATAACTCAGTTACATCGATTGTAAATGATTTGAAACACTATAAACTAAACTGATAGCCTACTTAGAAAAGTATGCTATCAACCGCAACAGTCTGATTGATAACAGTTAATTATGCTTATCGGACGTTAAATCAGCCAAACCAAATCAAAATATGAAATGATATAAACATTCCGTGATATAAAACATAACTTTAAAAAAATGTTTTCCATGTGGCCGGAAGTCACGCCTGCTCTCTTGGATGCTCGGCGCACTGAGCCAAGCACAGACATGGCAACATATTCTCTGGAGGACTCAGTGGGCAATCCACATTTGTTTGTTATTATATATCATTGAATTATTTTAATGGAACATGAATCCATTGTATAAAATTCTCTAGAATAGCAGCTTCAAAAGGAGGACACATTTGAAATGCATTCCAAATAGCAGTCGCAATAATAGACAAGCGAAGCAGGACGAAACAAGAACCTGTAGTAATAATTAATTGACAGTCCGGTAGAGGGCGTGCGGCCGCTGGTTCACGACATGTGGAAACCTGCAAAGGTGTAACACACCGGGTACAGATTACCTGAGTGGCCTGCACAGCTCACCTGTTCCCAGTGGTGGCCCGGGCAGGTGAAGGGTTGTATTGTCGTCTGGCCGCAGCTGACAGCTGACCATTCACTGACCCCATACACTGGACCAGTCACAGGATGAGAAATATGTCTACTTATTGTGCAACACTATGAGTTATGAGTGTGGACTGCAGGTGAAGCCGGAGATACACCAAGCCAGAAATGCAACCAAAAAATGCCTTGTATCTGAGGTATTATTGCATAGAATATCTCCCACCAATAATTGAGCGTCTCAAGCAATAACCAGGTGGAATATGAAGTACACATACGCGCCATGTTTGTTGGCGATTCTAGAAATTGTAGTGTTTCTCGCCTGGCATGTTCCCAGCTTAAATCGGTTAGCCTGGTATTCTGGCCCATCTATTCACATATTAAGGCCAGGTTGGTACTGGCATTTTTCTGGTGCGTTGTCAGTTGGCACTGAACTGGTTTTCTTGCAAATACAATAGGTTTTATGTTGTTTTCATTCCCAGATGACACCATTTTATTCTCATCCACTCCGCTTGGTTGTGGTATCAAATAACATTTCCCGGTCCTATTATTTATTCGGACAGGGAAACAGTCTAATGATCCGTTGACAGGAGTAACGCAGGTTATAAGTACAATAAAACGAGATATCAGATTGTATTATTTTTAGGCTTCATTTACATATGTATATATTATATTACTGCAAATAGAGCTAAACGTAGTAAAAAAGATATGTTGGTCTCAGAACTTAGAAAGAGATCTTATGCCCTATCCCTCCTTCCACTAGGTTAAAAACATGAAAAACCGATAATATAAAATCGCCTTTCATAATACAACCACTACTTCTCACCAGGACACCCCCCACCCCCACCCCCAAGCAGACTGTATTACAAGTTTTAGTGCTACTAATATGAGAGAGTACAGTCATCAATGGTGTTTCTATCCATCCCAGACATCTGCCACTTTGATACAAGGAAATATATCTCTGGTATTTGATAGCAAAATCAATCGGATTGGCAGAGGAGGAAATAGTGGCCACCCAATTTGATATGTGAATTAATCTGTAGTATTGCTCAGCGTGCCAACCCATTGTAATCCCACAATGTACCTGACAAAATAGCAAGCACTACCTGGTCTGATATGTGTTCATAGGCCAGAACGCATCCAATTAAAGGCAGCTGTGTTTGAATGTGGCACTCCTCAAGGTGGCAAGCCTCTCTGAACAACAGTCAACCTAGATCTGAAACAGTTCAGTACGGTGTTAACCGCTTTCACTACGAAAATGGCCTTTAAAGGTTCCTTACCTGAGGAGTAGGTACATTTAGTTTGGGAACTGGACTTTGTTAACATAAGATAATTTGCTGAATGTAAACATTTATTATTAGTCAAGGGGTGAATGTAAGTATTCCGATGTGTATTATTGCTTACATGCTTTTATTTACTTGAAATGGGGGAATGAGGCAGAAACACCTCCACCGCGGCTGATGCTACCTTGAATTTGACCGAAATTCAGTCTGATACCAGCCTGTTGCCATGTAATATCTTAGCAACCAGAACGCCTTGGAAACTGGCTATTCCAGAATCCACATCCCCCAAAGAGATGTTCTATTTGGTGGGAGAGTGTTTTACTCTACCATGTCTAAAATCTAGACATGCCGTATAAAAAAAAAGTGCTTTCTAGGGGCTTAAACTCAATGCTTTTATTTACTGGTACCTACTGATATATGTTATTGGTTACTCGCTCGTCTTTGTTGTAAATCCGGTAGTGGTCCTCGTTTGATTAGTGAGGTGCTCATGAGCTGCTCGGTCTGTGGACTTACCTCGACTCCTCTTACTTACAGATCAAAATGCGTGTCTGAGAAGCGCCGGCGCGAACAGGAGAACCACTACCTGGACGAGTTGGCCAAGCTAGTTTCTGCAAGTATGAGTGATCTGAATAAATCTAACAGACTGGACAAACGCACCATACTGCAGGAGGCTATCAATCAAATCAGGAACAAAGGTGAGTGCCTCTGTCAAGCCGATAGCCGATCTTAGCACACAGTAAGTGAAGTGTAATTGTGTGATTACGAATGCAGTGTTGTGTAATCGACCTTTATATTGTGTAATCAAAACCTATGGAGCTTATATATCGGCATGAAAGACGTTCACATGACTGCAATAATACTAATCAGATTGTGTGTATGAATGTGTATATGTCCTTCTCAGAGGTGTCAGTTTTCTGTGGAAATCCACTTTTTCATATTCAGTTTATGTAATTTCTTTTCAATTTCGTGTCAAACGAAGGTGATATTCATAATTGATACAGTCTCATTTATGCTAATCAAACAAAAGTTTGAACCTCCCCACAAACCCTGAGCCCAAACCCATGGCCAACTAGCAGTAAAATTCACATGAAAATATTTCCATATTTTGCCCTGACCCCAACTGACATCCCTGCCTTTTCAATATCTGTGTCTACTTGTAATGTATTGTCTTATATGTACTCCCTACTGTATAATGTAGGGAAGATCCATGAGGAGACGAGTACACATGCTAATTGTTGTTTGATGAACATTTTTCTTGATTGAAAAAAAAGACAAAAAAAAAATTCTTAACTAAAAAAAGACAAAAAAAATAATTTGTTGATGCTGTTTACCGTACCCATGATCTAAACTGGGTGACACTGGGAGAGTGGTGTGACTTGTCTTGTCATGGCTTTCTCATTTCTGATGTTGATGTTTCAGAAGGTGGGAGTGAGGCGGTCCAGCAGAGCCAGGTCTCGTCGAGTAAACCCACGCCCATCGCTAGTGACGTCCTTGGGCCTCTCCTACTCGAGGTACGACTTCCATAGTCCACCCAAAATACCACAAATAGTGGCAAAATCAAAACTCTAAACTGTTTTGTTGTACATCTTGATTGAAGTTCATATAGCTAGAATTAATTCGAACATATTAATCTAAGTTAATAGAAGTTCATATTAAATACTGTAAATTATTTGGACAAGGCTTGAACTAGATCTATAAAAAAAAAAAGAATAAATAGATAATGTAAATTCTTGAAAATACAGCAAGTTGGATGTGTAACTCTTGACAAGTAGTGTCAGGCCATTGCAGTATTTATGAATTAGCAGTGTGAGTAACCTGACAGTACAAAACCACCTTGTTTGTAATTAACGACGCTGCATACTTCAGAATCTCTGTCACTAAGTAATAGAGAGTATTTCTCATAATTTGTATTTCTGTTTTTCTTTGACTGCAGGCCATAGACGGTTTCTTCTTCGTTGTAAATAGTCAAGGAAAAGTCGATTTTGTATCGGAGAATGTAACTCACTATCTTAAATACACACAGGTGAGTCATTAGAGGTAGTTTCCCTCGCTTCTTGAACTCGGCCATAACTCATGTTACTCAACTAATTGCCTAATAGAGTTAAGAATACCAGACAGAAACCCTTCTGATCACAATAACTCCCCTACCCTCACCCCCCAAAAAAATCTTAATCGAGGTTTAGACAGAAAATATTGGATGGCAGTTCCTCAAAATAAAGGGTGCATTTCTCCGACGATACTGTGATTTTCGATTTTATGGTTTATTTCGTGTCTATTCAATTATAAGGATAAATGATGATAAGAAGTGGATAAAAACAAGGTTCGGAAATATTTGGGCATCATTTCCAGACATTACTGCTGCATGTGCTGTCAGAATCGTCCCTCATTACTTTTCGTCATAAACAGAAAAAAAGAAGGAAGAAGAAGTGTGGAATACTGCCTTAAACACATTCTTTCAAAGCTACATAAATTCAATACATTCAGAAATATCCGTATAATCTTTTTTACCCGATTATAAATATGAGAAAACTAGTTATTACACGCATTGTACAGGCTTATAGTTCTACCGTGAATCATATTGGTTAATCAGTCTGTTGTTGTATCGTGAACAGGAAAATCTAGTTGGAAAAAGTATCTACAACATAATCAACGTGGGAGATCATGCACTCTTCAGTAGCAGCCTTGTGCCTATGTCATTAGGTAAGTCAAGATGTATTTTTTTTCTTTTTTATTCATTGGCTACCTATAGTGCTATGTTATATAGTTGTATAATGGACCCTTATACTCTACCGAGTAAACTGTCACACAAACTCTACCGAGTGTTCTGGGCTTTAGATTTTTTTGTATTGAAAACTTTTCCCAGTCCCATGCCTCGCGTGAGAAACACATATATCTGTAATGGTTGCTAACTTGTCAGTGCTAATAAATGGTACTAAAGAAGAAACCAACAAGTTTTAGTCAAAGTCTTGGTTCTCCACAAGGTTGACGCTATTAAAGTGAATATCGCGTAGCAGTCAAACAAGTTGGGGAACAACAACTTTGACCAAAACAAGTTGCTTTGTAAAGAGTCGCTTTCTGTATTCATCTCACCCCTGTACACACTAAAAGAACAGACAACATACCGGATATATGATGTCATAGACCATAGAGAATGGACTGTAATACTCGTATGGAGAACGAGTTATTATCAGTTACCTATGTCAAGCCTATGGGACAAAAATACCAGGGGTGGAGATAAATCCTAATGGAGAGGGGGAGATGGAGTGCTTTGAATGAACACTGAGGTGTTGAGAGGGCGCACACACAGCGAGAAAAATGTAGGAAGGAGGATGGAGGTAGACAGGTACGGTAAAGGAAGAAGTAGAGAATAAGATGGAGAAATGATTTAGAGAAAAGGAAGAAACTTTACATGGAATGAGAGGAATGTTCTGAAGACGTCATGCGGGCTGAGGAGGGAGGGGGGGGGGGGGATGACAGGGGCTGCGAGGCATAGATGGACAAGAGGGAAGAAACGGAAGCGGGAAGAAGGGATGAGGGGAAGGAAGGAGAAAGAACGGCAAACTGGTTATTAAAGTGGAAATATTGGGTAAGGGGTGGTCCAAGAGGGAGTGCGTAGAACACCATACAAGATAAGCCGTGTGTCCTGGGTTGGTTTTAGAGGGGTGGGGGCGGGCACCTGATGGTTATGAGAGTATCCCCATGACAGCCGGTAGGTGTCACTCCCTCCCCCGGCACGCGCGCAGTGGGTTCCGGACACGCGCGCGTAATGGGAGTTGGAGGTGGTTGTGGGGTGTGTATGTGTGTGTGAAGCTGAGTTCTTCTGGCGGTCGTAGCCGGCCCGTGTGGGTACAGCTGACTACGGCCGTGTGTGATGGTGGTAGTGGTGGCGGTGGTGCTGGTACACTGCCCCGCTGACATCCTGACCCACTGACCCCCCCGGGCGTTGTAACCACCACGTGACCAAAACACGCTACCCTGCCGCCGCCTGGTGAGTTATGGGGGAACTACACGGCCAGCGGGTATGGAGGAGGGTTGAGGGGGAATCCACTTTCATACGGCACCGCGCTTCTGTGTATTTCTATTAAAGGACTCGTGATTCCTATAGCATTGATATTCCTAGCATTTTAAAAGTAAATGGATTATTATAACGTGGCTGAAACACCTTTATGCTAAGCCGATGATGCTACCTTGATAGTGACAACTTCCTGACACTTTTGAATCTGGTTGCTATGGTATCTCCAGGTGTCAATTGTTACGTATGTAGCAACAATATCCGCCACCATGGGAACCGATCATCGTCGTGTTCTCACTCTCCAGCACAGTACAGTATTGGAGTACTGTTGGCCAAGCACTTTCCTTGGTGACAATCTGTTCAATTAGACAGATCTGGTGGGGAATAGGTCAAAGTTTCATCCGGTTCGGACTCATCAGGCATCTTAATTAATATGGCTACGTCAAGGCATGTGATGTTATCACTTTTTAGGGGATGGGGTGATTCACCCCAGCCCATCCCAATCCATTAGAAATGGAAATGCATTCTGGAGATAGAGCAACATCACATCTGTCACACCTGGAAAGAGGTGATCTGCCATGTACCACCCCTGGCTGAAGAAGATTCCTCCCTATTAGTTATAGGGTAAGGGGGTGATCAGCGCGTTTGGTCCCCAATCCGGTTTCCATGTACATCTATTGAGGTTAAGTGATTTAGTTGTCTTCAGTTTAAGTGGAATATGACATGATTGAGGCAGAGGTCTGACGTTTATACCACTCCTGGTACAAGTTTTGCCATAGGAATAACATTTAAACAATATACCCAACGATCACCCCGGTAAAGTTATAATACTAGGCCATGGTCATGGTGGAGTGATGTGAGATGATGTAACAATCGACTGTCCAATCAGCAGCCAGGATTTAAGAAATTAGGCAAGACATCAACTTAACGATTTATACGTTCCTAAAGATTTAACTCGATTTGCGAAGCACATGTAATTCGAATCATTCCGAAATTGCGATTCCATTCTAATGTCCTTGAAAGGGGTAAGATAAATCCAGAACCACACTCAAATCCTAAAATAGACGATATTCCACTCGTTTGGATGCGCTGCAATCATAACTCAGCTTTCCCTGGAAAGCGAATGCGGCACATCCAAACGACTGGAGTATTTTCTATTTATACAATTCTCGGTCCAGTTCTATATAATCAATCTTTTTATATGACGTGTAAGTTAAGTTTAGTTTGAATCCTGATATGTAACAATTTTTGTTCATAAGAAATTAAGATTTCTTGGTTGGAATATTATATTTTACCTGGAATCTTGGCCAAGTCCTAGAGTCAAACCTTCAATCATTAATTGTCTTGATTAGCAGTCATATTGAATGCTGTGCGAGATGCTGGGAAAAGTAATTGGTATTTTCCGTAAAAAACATATCTGTTTCAAATCTATAATACCAGTCTACTTAACTCTTTACTTATTATTTAAACTGACCAGTTTTTTGTTATTTTCGTTGCAGGTGGATCGTTTATGTGGCCCAGTGAAAGCCCAAACGCCAAGCACCGTACCTTTACATGTCGTATGCTCGTGAAACCTCCAAGTAAGTACAGCAGCCTCGTTTATCACCTTACTCATGAGTTCGATGTAGGCGCTGCTTACTACAACAGCGATTGAGCATAAAGAAAAAACCAACAAGTTTTGGTCAAAGTTGTTGGTCTCCATGAGTATGTTAACGAGGCGAAGCCGAGTGAATATCGCATCGTGTTCCAAGGAGTTGGAGAATGACAACCTTGACCAAAATAAGTCGCTTTCTGTATTTATCTCACCCCTGTACTCATGAAAGAACAGACAACTGGATATATGATATCATAAACCATGGACAACAGACTGTAATACTTATAGGGGCATGGAGAACAAGTTACCAATGTTAAGTATGGGACAATAAAACCAGGGATGAGTTAATAGTAGCAACCTTGATCGCCAACAAAAAACCTTTTAATTAGAATTTTTTTTTTCTTTAAATTACTTTTTTTAAATTGGCATTTAATCCTGGAATTGCAAACATAAACTGCTGTCGAAAAAAGTCTAAATTGAAAGACAATAGCTATGAAATTATACAATATAGGTGTGGTTACAAATACATGTTTGCTGCAGGTGACGAGGATGATGAACTAGAGGAGAAGACACACACAGGACTGCAGTACGAGTCTATGAAAATATCTGCCATTCTTCAACCGTATCCTCGCGAGAAAGACGCAGATCCAAGCTCCACAGAACAAGGTGTGTTGTGTATGGAGAGTGATGCCCATTCTTGGCAGTTATCTATATATTCAGATATCAAGCATAGATACAAAAACAGTTTCATGATAACTGAGTTATTCCAAAAGATACCAAAGTCCAGGGCACTGCTATCATTGCGTTAGTATTTTTTTTAGAACCAAGGTTGGAAACGGTAGCAAATAGAGAGGTGTGGGCCTCATCTGTATCCAGTTGATTTTCATGACCTTGCCTCTACACTATATAGTTTATAACAAATCTGGGTGAGTTATATATTACACTAAAAGGAGAACAAAAGAGTATTGAATACCTCTCCATCTGGCCTGTCATTATCTTTAACTTAACCTAAATGTTTTGATAACCAGGTATATACTAATATCAATTGCCAAAGCATTACTCACTAATTAATTGAATTTTCTCATAATTGGAACTGGCTATTATACAATTTTACTTTAGCCAAAGTTTTAAAACATTCTGGTCTTAAGTATTTCCTACAATGATAACTAGGTAGCATTGGCTAAAACATGCACCTACCCTTGTAAAAAAACTTTTTTCTCGTAACGACTTGTATTAATAACGAGAACCCACCTGTCGCCCCATGAGTATATGATCCAGCACCATATAACAGGCATATCGCCGGTATATCAAATGATAAACAATTCACCGAAAATCTGGTTTAATATCTGTATTTAGTGCCTACAGGTCTATCCAGTTTAGCGGCCTATACTACCAAAACGAGTTGTCCTTTCTCTGTTGTTCGGATTCGGTTATTCATTCACTAAATGGTGCTGAGGGGTCATGTCAGCTATATGTGTAAGCTGTAATTTATCACTGACTCTGGTCTCCGTTCCTTTCAGATTCCCAGTCGTGCTTAGTTTGTATTGCACGCCGCATGCGGATAGGTGGAATGTTGGGCCTGGAGCAATTTACTACTAGACAGGATCTGAACGGCAAAATACTTGCTTGTGACATAACGTAAGAGCCACACTCCGTTGTGCATTTCTATTGAAGTCCATAACAAACATATTTCCATTGATTTAAATCGGTAAATTAGGCTGTCCCTAGAGTATGTTCGACTTCTTGGGGGATTTCAGTCTTGTACTGAGAAAAGAAATAAATACGTCTTTCTGAAGACTATTTTATGGAGTATATCAAGGGGTCTCACACTATATCGTGAATTGAAAGAGGTACTTAGCCATAGTATAAATCTCTATTGTCTTTAAGTATGTCTTCAATGAATACAATATGAAATACTATAATCTGAAATGGTATCTCTTTGACGAATATGAAATAATATAATCTGAAACTTTATGAATATCTCGATATATATTGTATATTTTTAAAAAAATGCGTAAGAGTGCAGTTCGAGCATAGGCACGTACTGATTTGATAAATTGTATAATTTGTATATTGAATGCTGGTCTTGATTGTAATATTGTCGTCTTGGGTGTTTCAGTGGAATAGCCCCGAGCCAGTACACGTACCCTGACTTCGTGGGCCAGAACATCCAAGACTACTGTCACATCAATGATGTTCAGCAACTGACGCGACATCGAGAAGAGGGTAAGCAATAAGCCTTGCCCTACAGCAGAACTAGTTATATTCAACTCCAAAACAATACCTCAGCGGCATCTAAATTCTGGAATACTGAAAAAGATACACTTAAAATAGTTTACCAAGGGACATTATCAAACATTCTAAAAACTTTGACAATTTCCCAAAATGTTAATTTCGCAAGCTCTATCGACCCAAGAGCCTCTGACCTCGGAAGCTAGAAATACGCAGTGAAAGATCTGCCTAGAGCAGAACTGCACGTAATTTGAAAAAAAATTGCTATATCAATTTAGCATACTAAACAGTTCAAAGCACAGCACTGTTAAAAAGTATTTCTATACTTTGATTTATAAAAAATATGTTCTTATTACCATCAAATCTTACACATGTCAGATCATGTAAAATTGAATATGGAAGTATTTCTGATTTTCTTGTCAACAAATTCTTTTCACAAAGGTAGGGATGTATATGAGACCGGTCTATCTGATGAGTGGCCAATGTAGACATCGCATCTCTGGATCGGCACCTAACACAGATTAACATAAATTCACACCAGAGATGACCACTATCTGACACGCTACACCAATGGTGCTGTGATTCAGATATGACAGTTTTCCTATTTTCTAAGGAAATCCTTGTTTTCATTTTCAGTTATTAAAATCATTTTTCCTTGTGTAAAACAAATGAGAGAATAAATTGGGCCTCATTCGCACCAATATACAGAGGCTCAAACCTCCCACGCCCAGCCTCATTCCATGGCCAATAACGATGCGTTTTCTATATTTTTAAGTCTCTATGAGGCAGTAAATTCCACATGAAAAAATCTTTCCCTTTTCGTTCATAAACCCCACCTGATATCCCTGTGTGATTACACTTGCTTTCTTTTTTTTCCAGTGTTAAAGCACAACTGCAGAACAAGTAGCGTGTACCGGTTCAAACTCCAGGAGAACCGCTATGTCTTCGTGCAGACTAAAAGCCAGCTTTTTCACAAGGCGGAGACCAATGAACCCGACTATATTATGTCCATGCATTCCATCATAAGGTGAGTGAACACATGGACAACGTGTTGGACTAAGTTCAAGCAGAAGTCTTGGTAATCAGAAATGTAGACCCTTTGTTGAACTACAGAGTGAACACTATTGTACCCAACGGTAGAAATATTCTTGAATCATGTGTGAATAATTCGAAACTAGGATAGCATAAGTGTGGGACCCCTACGCAACTCCACCTTAGAGATGTTGAGGGGAGAATTAGAGTTTAGGGAGCACGCATGCCTTCCGTGCGGTGTTGTCTCCAATCCACTGACAGTAATATTCTATTGTGACCATTGCAAGCTATACTGATAGTGTCATGCAAGAGCGACGATGATAGCCTTTGGTGACAGATCATAGTGACAGCGGCATGCTATAGTAACCATTGATAGCTGGATTGATAGTGTCATGTTATGACAGTGACAGGCCTTAGTGACAGTAACAAACTATAGTAACGTTGATTAATTCTTACAAAACGTGGAAGTTTATCAATAAAAGCATTTTCTTTTTGTCGGTTTTTATCAGTTTAAGTGAAATGCTTTCTGTCTGTAGCCAACCCCTTCATATGAAATTGTGAGTATTTTTCACAGTAACTTGGACTTAAGCGTTCTCGTTTTGCGGAATACATTACTTAAGCAGTAAAGTAATTATATATGAATTGAGAAGCCTACACCGCTGGAGCTTTGGCATGGAGACTGAAGCAAGATTATGAGCATTTGGTGGGGGAAAACGGCAGAAGAATTAACTTGTAATGACAGTAGCAGAAGAGAGAGAGAACTATCAAGCCCCAGCCCAAAACACGCGCCTGACCTTTTCATGGTGGGCCCCTCAATTTTTTGTTTGTATTCATATCATTTATTCTGAATAACATAGATCAATGTTACATAATTCTCAATAACTCAATCACATTCACTTCTGTGGAGTTCATGTGATATAAGTGCCCCTCAATTGTTCACTGACTTCAGCAGTTGGCTTGTCTTACAAAAACCTCTATTGTTGCTGAGGCTAAACAAATCAGGGGACATGGAAATGCAGTCTGTATGCCTCCATTCACCTACAACTTCGGCTGAAAGCTACTGAACTTATGGAAATGATAAATCTATGGCCTGACGTTTTAGAAATGTCAGGGAACTTATCGCAAGGCAATCACAGAGAATCTTTTGAAAAAGTCATAACAATGTACAACAATAAATAACCAACAGAATTAAGAAAGGGTTTTGATAACGAAGGGGTATCATGTGCAGATTGAGGCTGAGGATATTGATAATGTTGGCATTGCGACGGGTTTAGCACGAGCTAGGAACTTATGGGCTGGAGGCACGTTAAGGCCTGTCATGCCTTGACTGAGTGCTCTCCAGGGTAAACAAACGTCTTTAAAAAAATCTTCATGGCACAAGAGGTGATTTCACAACGAAAGGCACCTAGATATTCACAGAGTTGATTATTCCACTGAAGATCATGAGGCGATTGTCCTGTTCATTCTGATGGTGTCCCGTGAACAGTAGACTTATTTTGTCTTGTTTAATCTGTAGTAAGTCGCACTGTGTATCTCGGGCTTGACGCTGGGTTTGGAGCTTCAATAACTCTTGTTTTGTGATACTAACATAAAGAAGACCTCTAACAGTAGTCGATAACGTTTGTGGCATCACGGCAGCCTAACATGAGATGATCTTTCGGTACCTCATTCTTCGAGCGGCTTTCAATCACACACACTCACATTTTACCTACTATTTTGTTGATTTTGTGACGAATGACAAATAATAAACTGTCAATATAGTTTGTACCTCAGTACAACTGACCCCTAAATGTCAGACATTTGCTCATGGGTACATAATAGTATCTCATCCCTGGTATTTTCTCCACATAGATTTAACATTTGGAACTCATACGTAATGCCCAAGAAGTATTTAAGAAAAAATACTCAATGGAGGATTATGTCAAAAATATGAGCGAGTTGGTTAATGTGAGGAGTGAGATATATTCAGAAACCTATTCAAGTTTACGGTCAGAGCTGGATCACATCTCGCAGTTCGCCTTGTGAATTACTATGTTACTCAAACTCAATGGTTTACGAGATCTAACCGTAAACTTTCATAGGTTCCCTCTATATTATGATCAGTAACCTGCATTAACGGGACAGCCATCTCATGGTTTACCAAGCAGTGTGGCGGTCTCTCAGGTTCTACAACGTTAACAGGCCAACAGAATCAGTCTACTTGTAATGAAGTTACAGCTCACAATCACTAGTTATGGCCAGAATTGGAACTGGGCTTTTATTTTGCGGATAAGGCATGCTTCATCCACTAACTTTGAACCGAGGTACTACGTTTAATGTCCTTCTTGGAAACGCTCGTTGTCAAAAGACGAGCATATATCACCTTGTATCTGTAGTATTATAACATCTCCCTCCGTAGTATGCACAACTACCGTGGAAACTTGCTTGATGCTGTTTTTTGTCGTTTTAGGGGGTGGAGTAGTACTTTTTTATCTTGTCAGATATTCATCTCGTTAAAATTCAATGTCAGACTTCTGATTATTAAACTATTTTTTATGAAGTTCATGATGGGAGTTGATAACGAACTGTTGGCCACCAGCATTGTACGGAATAGAACGTTATTTTCTGTTCTAACACATGGATGCTTTCGATTCAGGGAATGCGACACTGACACCGAACTGAAAGGTTCTGCTTCTACAAGTTTGATGAAATCAATCATCGGCCAGACAGGAGGCAACAAGGCGAAGTGAGTCACTTTTCTATTGGAAAAAGAAATCTCAATAAGATGACTTTATAAACGACGAGCAGGACCTGAAAAAGATATCAATTTAATCTAATATTGAAAAAGAACCTTGGCCGTGTACATGCAATGGTCTATACGTAGTCCCTGACACTTCATTCAACCATGTCTCCCATCATTCCTTATAATCTATATACAGTTGTTACCAGACGGACACTGTCAGTGATTGGACTGTGTATCATATTAACAGAGGATCTCTGCAAAAACCTGCTAAGCAGAAGCCGCCTGTAGCATTTCTTCTCTGCTCAATTAAAAAAAAAGGAGAAAAAAAAGAAGAAAATTTTCAATGTTTGAATATTTTCTTAATCAAAAGTTTCCAAAAACAACGGTCATCTCATATGCAATATGCATTGGGATATGTCCGCTCGATTGTGGAACCTTATGAGCTAATTTATTTATTTGCCGCGTATTATAGTATTTCGCTAATAGCATTGTTTCAGTACCCCAAAAAAACCCAAAAAAAATGTCGAGAGCTAAGTATAGATTTCTTTGGTGATCGGAGTTGTTGTTGTTGACCTTGCAGAGACCTGGACTCGCTGAAGGCGTCCTTGATGCGTCAGTCGAGCAGCAGTGGGCTCCTGCTGGGCGGCCGCTCCATGATGGCGGTGGACAGCATGTCGGGCGGCTCCATGCTCAGCGCGCTGCCCTTCGCCGCACCCTCTCAGGAGCTGCTCGAGCTCGAGCTGCAGGACACCAACCTCAACATTGATGACGTCATCAGCAGCCTGCCCAACACCTCCTCCTCCGCGTGGGACAACTCGGCGTCTCTCGTGTCGCCCACCAATAACCTGGACTTGAACGTGGTCGCTGGAGGCAGCGGGGCCGGCTTGGGGCAGGCGGCGGCGGCGGCCGTGGCGGCCGTGGCGGCGGCCACTCCGGGGCAGCAGCAGCAGCAGCAGCAGCCTCCTCCTCCTATGGGGCTTGTGTCGTGGTCCAACACGACGAGCTCGGCCTCCTCCACCAGCGTCACGTCGGTGAACATGAGCGTGGCGGCCACGCACCCCAACATGTCCCGCCTGCAGGGCCGGCGGCTGCCCGTGCCCGTCAGCATCCCGCAGCGGGGCATGTTGGTGAACAAGAGCCCCAGCCCCGGGTTCGCCGGCGGTGGTAGCGGGGGCGGCATGACGGTGCGCAGCCCGGTGCAGCGCAGCCCGGTCCAGCGGAGCCCCGTGTTCATGCAGACGGCCAGCCCGGCGCCGGGTCAGCAGCCCATGGCGGGTCAGCAGCACAGTCAGAGGAGCCCTGGAGGCACTCTGATGGGCACGTTACTCTCTCCACACGGCACGGCCATGATGTCCCCGCACCGACAGGGCATCATGTCTCCACCCCCGCCAGGTGAGTGCAGTCACCCCCACGGACACCGTGCACAGAGTGATGCCAACATCCAGTTATCAATATTAATCATTTCAATGTTTGCCTTCGAGGAACTGGACGAGAAGTAAAAGAAATCGACCATTAACGTGCCGGTATATTTTGATGTGGTTGTTAGTGGTTACAAACAATTTCATGATCTATTATTACATAGTATAACCTAGTCTTGTTGTTTAGTGGAGGTGGGTTAGAGCAAAGATCGTTGGTTGACAAAGTGGTAGGTATAAACTTGACCGAGTAGTTTCATGTAGTTAAATTACAGGGGTAGCTGTTAACCTTAGTACTCAATATGGGCGCCACGAAGACTAGCCATGCTATGCTAGAATCTGTGTGAAAGAAATGCAAACTGCATGTATTTTATTCACATTTAATTAACTGTAGCAAAATTGATTAATTATAACCGAGAGATCTCAATTTGGAACAGAAGGCCTCACTTTTGAGATCGCGAATTTTGGTAATGAATAGTCATAACTACCTTTTGATTTACACTTTCATATTGATCCACTATTCGGAACATCATATTGATCCACTATTCGGAACATTAAAGGGTAATAACATTTTAGGACTCTTGACAAACATCAGATACTAGTTGGCAAGGTTTGGCAGTCAATGTTGGGCCACGGGAGTACTGATGTTGAGGATGCCAGGCATCCGACTTTTTCTTGCATGCTGTAGTCTGTGCTGCCATCCTCACTTTGTTAGCAAGTTGTAGACCTCTAGATATTGAAGAATTACACCCTATTTAGAACTAATAACCCCTTCTTTACCATGTTGGATATGTGTCTCTAAACTATGTTGTTTTCTAAACTCTTTTGTTAACAACATTGCGGTCATATTATTACACATAATATGATCATCACATTTGTTATCGGCGTACACGCCTTTAGAAAATGTGAGAAGGGTAAAGTTAGTTTTCATTAGATTCCCTTCAACATTTGACACGATTTTTTTATAAAGCCGTATCCCATGGGCAGTACCCCAATATCTCCCATTACTGCCGAGGTCTTAAACAACACCCCCTACAGGAATGAGACCCTGAAACTTGGCAGGAAGCACCCTCTTGGTGTAGAGGAAACAGAAGGTGGCAGCACTAGGTTGAAGTTTGTTGCTGTGACGTCACAAACACTAAGGTGGCGGGTGTGACGTCACGACAGCATTCTAGGTGGACGCATCATGTAGGTTTGTTGTCCTCGCAGGCCAAGTAGGGGCGTCGCTATCGCTGAGCCGGGCATCGAGCGACACAGACCTGCGCCAGCTGCTCGTGGAGCCGCCAGGTAGCGCGCCGCGGTGCGCGGTCAAACAGCACGGGTCGGCCTTCATCCCCCAGATGTCGCCACACCCCATGAGGCACCACCCAGGTCAGACACTCCGCATAGGTGGCGCTGTGGAGGAAAATGGCCTCTAAACAAAAATTTAGGCATTTATGATCATCAGTTCCTAAATTTTTCACCAAAAAAAAAAAAAAAAAAAAAAAAAAGATTTGCCCCACAGTTCGCTACAATGGGGACCTGGTCGTCCAACTACCCATTGCGTTCTCGAGAAATTTAAAGCCTTTAGGTTTGCCTCTTTCTCTATTTCGTATAAATGAAGAGAGAGATATGGTGTATTTTGAATGAAAGGAAGGGTTTGGGCGTATACACGCAGCCAAATTAATGGAGAGTGTAACAATTCTGGGTCTCCAGTGTAGCTAATATCAGGTAAACCCATATATGATAACGAAATTCAAAGATGACTAGTGTCAGCACTGACTTGGACACCATGATTTCATAAATGGATAGGATACAGGCAATACAGAGCAATGTTCCACGAGAAATAAGATGACCACCGAATTTAGCAAGAAGCTCCAATTGGTGTGAAAGGAAATAAAACCTTGCCTGCTGTTGATCTGTTCCATTTTAAAGAAAATTATAATTTTTCTTTAAACAGAGTTGTGATAGTTTTCTGCCCATGCTAGATATAACAATTGAATGTGCATGGGTTTCGGTTACTTACTATATATACTAGAACTTAGCCTTTAGATTTGGTATTTGGAATTTATTGATGTGGTGGTTTAGCATTTTACATTATTGGTCAGTAAGTTAAGTGAGTGAATTTCAATATGTAAAAGAAGTATTCTAAACATTCCAGTATTTCCTGGCATACACCTATTTATAAGAATGGTATTTCCAGCCTTTTTTCTAATATAACTTGGGGAAAACAATGCGAAAAAAAACAACAAACTTAACTAAAAACGGGACTTAATTGAACTGATCCATAGTGTAGAATGCTGCACCCACCACATTACCGACACGCAGTGAATAATCCGGCCACCTGGAGGTGGCAGGCCAGGGGAGGTAGGTTAATGTGATTGGTTAGATGAAAACGGCCCTCGAAACCTAAACATGTTGTTGTCCAGAAAGGTTTCCTTGATTGAGAAAAATCCGACCTCTGCCAACTGCAGCCAAACTATTGCAGATGTAAATGAGCCCCAAAACTCTGAATCTTTTTCCAACAGTAGAAATTGGGAGATTGGAAACTAAGTACACAATGCAGACCAGGCTCCAAGTGAGCGAAAAAATTCAAAACCGAAACTCAGAGTTTGCCTAGATGGTTATTTCTGTCATGTACCAAACTTTCAATGAGGTGAAACTGTTATTACCATAAAAGATTGTTTAGTGAATATTGACTAGATTAGGTCTCAGTATATTTTGTGGAATGCGGGTGCAGTTTACTCACGATCTGCAATAATTGGGTTTGTGCTGCGAAGTGTTACGATGATTTATCACTGTGACCCATATCCCTGTATCATGACCTCTATCTATACTGATTCAGGTAAAGTAGGGGTTAACAACATTGGCACCTGGACCCCACAACAACAGCTTCAACATCAGCAACAACAGTTACAACAACAGCAGCAACAATTGCAGCAGCAACAACAACAGCACCAACAACAGCAACAGCAACAGCATCAGCATCAACAGCAGCAGTCACAGAAGCAGCAGCAGCAGCAGCGACAACAAAACCCATTAGCTGCATTGAAGTCCCTGGAGGTGCATGCCGGTGGCTTAGGAGGTCAAAAAATGATGCAGCTACAGGTGAGTACAGCCTTTCTGGACAGTCTTTTTTTATCATGGAAATTAGAAACGTTTGAAGCACGTAGAAAGAAATAGGCCACTCCCTTTTTCTTCGAATAGAAGAGCTTGCATCCAAGCCACTTAACTGTCTCGAGTAAGTGTGTGCGTTTTCTTATTTCTATGGCGATTGGAGTCTGAAAAGTTTATCCTTGAATTGAACCCTGATTAAGAAGACATGGCAATAGTACCTCTATGGCAAGCCTACAAAATAAGGAAAACTGAAAAAAAAATTCTAAAGAAAACAACAGATTGCATTTCTGTTGAACTCGTCTTGGATTGATAACATGCATTTGGTGTTTTTTAATTTCTCAGATGGCACAAAAGAAGGAGCAGTTGCGAGCACGTGGCATGAGCGAGCAGGCGATACTGGAGTCCGCTTTCTATGAACAGAACTTTCCCCAGAACCGAGCGGCAGTGGCGGCGGCGGCTGCGGCGGCGGCTGCTGCTGCGGCGGCCGCCTCGTCGGGCCAGGTACCGCAGAGTCAGACGAACCCCGTCCAAAGTCAAGCCGAGCAACCGCAGCAGTCTCCACAGCCGGGCCCGGGGCCCAGCCCGCAGCAGTCGAGCCCGCAGAGCACCTCGGTGGAGGAGGGCCCCGACTCGTCGAGTCGGGACGGCGGCCGCAAGGTGGGCAACATGATGCTCATCCAGTTGCTGAGTCAGGAGGACAACGACGAGGCGCCCGGCTCTCCCGGCGAGACGGTGAGTGAGAGTGTCGCGTGAAACACACATATTACGGTATAGCACATGGTGTGTGCTGAGAGGTCTGACCTGTTGCAGTCAACGTGTGTGGCTTATGATATGCTAATTTTTCCGAGCCTTACCGAGTAACTTTGACTTTTGATAACCGGTACTTGGTTTCCCTATTCCTATATACCTTTAAATATCGATAAAAATGATTATTTCTTTTCCTCCGATAGCCTCAGAAAAATGGCCACCCTTATCGAGTAACTGCAATAGCTAAGTTTTCGTCCCGCTGCTCTTTATGTCACGTGGTCAGCCCGGGACGTAAATGTCAGCCTGGAACGAAAACGTCAGCCTCGCTGCATAACTTATAATTACTGCACCCCCAGCAGCAGTATGTAACTATAGAGGTTTCGGAAATGGGTATATAGGAATATGTAATCCTGCATGTGATGTACAATGAGTTTCAATAGCGTAGTAATTCACAAGAGAAAGTGTATTGATTATAGACAAAAATCGATGGGTTTGTGGACAGGTGGCCGTAAACCACGAGAGGTTGACGTGTCCTACGATGTCAACCTCGAGTTTGTTTTATTTATTATCCATCTTCACCATTGAATTAAAACCAGGAATTATTTTTTAGCTCTATAACATAAAGGGACTATTTCCCTTTATAGCATGACTTTGAGGCCTTATTATCCATCGTATACAAAGTCCCCATTGAAAATGTATGGGGACTCAGTAAACCACTACCAATTGTATAAAACCTGTCAGATACCATAACTGTGGTATACAGATTCAAACCTGTGGTATATTGCCTCAAAACCATGGTATATGGGGAAAAATAGTCCCTTTTGTTATAGAGCAAAGAAATAGTTCCTAATGTTATACCCATGAATATGGCAATTACTGGCATTTAATAAAAAAAAAATCCCATTTCATTGTACCATAAATGGTGGGCAGATTCCCCCCTATTATTATGATATAGGGTTCCCTGGTCAGAGCTGGTCGCCCTCATTAGGGAAGCTATTGCTTACTTTTAAAGTGGTCCTTGAACAAATCATTGAATTGGGCACTCTGATGCTCACCAGTTGGTTATTGATACTTGAATTGAATAGGAAACCAACTTCTTTAATGAACCCCTATCTATTTTAGCCTGGTATTACGTCCAAAGGCATTACATTAGGAACTCCTTCACCCATAGCAGTGGTAGATTTACTGCTTAATCAAAGGCCAATCCTTCTCATACCATGTCTATGTGGTGTGGGAAGTAAAAGAACTCTCACCTTGGTAAATGTGTAGGTGTGAGATTTCTACCTAAATGCATGTCATAGATTCGGTCAAACCCAAAGTAAGCCTAATAGAACATAATGGACGTTAAACTACCCAAACAAACAAACGTAGGAACTTATACTCAACAGGCTTGCGAGTATGGTAACTCATACTCCATGGGAGATAAACAGATATATATTTCCAAGCTAAGAAAAAATCAAAAACGTTCACCAACTCTAGTTCATAATAAAACATCTATCAACTTCAAATGAATTCACTGGAGTTTGTTGGTTTTGTGAAATAACAAAACAGATAAAATAAAAAATAAAAAAATTTATATGGAGACCAAACGCTCATCAAATATCTTTCTTACACCACAACATTGAAGTGCCTTTGGTTGGACAAGATTGTGAGGGTTGCCGTATTACGTAGTTCTGGGAGTGGAACATGGAGTGTGACTAACGTTGCCTCATTCTCTCCACACAGCTGACATCTAAAGCCACGACCACACTCCGTGACTCAGACTCCATGAACAAGGAGGAGAAGATGGACATGGATAAGAACGAGGCAGAGCCGAAAAAGATGAACAATGTGCTGCTGAAGGTAAACGCGAGTATTCTCAAGTCTCTAGTGGAGTCATACAGGGATATTCTGCCTATTTTACTGTACTATACAAGGAGGAGAATGGTGAGGTGCATTACAAATTACTGTATACTGTGTCCTCCCAGATGGTGTTACAGCAGATGCTCAGTGTGGTTGTAGAGTCACCTGTGGCCCTTAGAACTGTCGTGGCCCTTTGAACTGCCAGGGTATACTGCCAGTGCAGTGGGAAGAGGTGACCATGGTAAGGTCATTCTCCATCATATGTATCAGCAAATAGTGTTAGGTTTTAAAATCTACATAGATTTGCTAATCCCCTTCTGTACTGTTATTTTATTTTTTTTTATTTTTTTCTCCATCATTCTGTACTTTTACTAGGTTAAATACGTCATGGCTCGATATTCATCATTTCATATTTATCTGTATGCTACCATATGAACTATATTATTTAAAATGTTATTTACAACCAGAAGAAGCTTGAGAAAAGTGAACATGTATTCGAAATTTCGTGTAACGGAGCGTCAAATGGTTATAGATAATTACACAAAGTGGAAATAGTGGAAATAGTGGAATAAAAAAAGTAATTGAGTATCAGCCATTCGTTTTATCATCAACGCATTCAGGCCTCAGTTAGACGTTTAACAGGGATGCCAGTTTGTAGGATTTTGCCTACATGTAGGATTTTCATTTAAGTCTAAAAGAGATGAAAATTTCAAGAAATTGTATATATCTTGAGAACAATATTGACTCCAGGTTCCCTAAAATCTAAATCTTAGATAAACATGTTCTGTAATCTTTCAAAATTCTGAATTCAGCTACCCCAGCACACTCAGGTAGAGGCCCTATGGATCCCATTGCTCCAACCTAGAGCTGTAGGATGGTAGGATTTCTGTAGGAAATGCTCCTACGGACAAGGGCAAACTAAAATACTGACCTCTGATTGGCTTAAAATGTGTCATGTGAAAATAGAGTTATTAAAGCAATACAAAGTCTAAAAGAAAATATCAAAGGAATGCCTAATGAACTTGTAAAGATATTTTGCAGAATATAAAACTGCTAGTGTGTGGTAATCTTTCTTAAATGATTTTCTTTGAAAAGTACCCCATTTAGTGCAGAACTACTGATATACCCACTCTCATAGCAGGCATCTAGGTGTCCAATAATGGCAGTCCATACCCAAGGATCTGCTAGGAGAGTGATGGGAATTCCCCTATACCATGTGCGTTTTAGATGATACATAG
The DNA here is from genome assembly GCA_950022655.1 of Alentia gelatinosa. NCBI lineage: Eukaryota > Metazoa > Annelida > Polychaeta > Phyllodocida > Polynoidae > Alentia > Alentia gelatinosa. The sequence continues at coordinate 19,327,628 of OX465591.1, forward strand.
ACTGGCCTCAGTCCACATGTAGGATTTTTTCCTGACCCCAACTGGCATCCCTGGTTTAAGACTCTTGTTTCGTAGCAGGGTTTTGTCGTACTTTATTCTAACCATTTGGTGTTTTCTTTTCGCAGAAATTGCTCAACGACGGACGAGAAGAGGAGCCCCTGGAGACGGAGCTCCTGGAGAAGCTGTTGAAGGACGGGAAGGAGCTGAGCCCGGCGCCCGCCGAGAGCTCCTCCCAGGAGAGCGGCGAGAAGGGCGCGGGCGACGCAGCGGCCACGTCCTGGGGCAACGGCCTGGGGCGGCCGCGCTCGACGGGCCCGCACCCGGCCACGGGCGGCGGCGGCGTCACCACCTCCACGGACGGCACCTTCCAGTTGGACGAGCCGCTGCGGGGGGCCAAGTTCATCCAGAACGAGAACGTGTCCTGGAGCACGCAGGGCGGCGAGCGGGGCACGGACCTGGAGATGTTCATCTCGACGCTCTACAACAACAAGCAGCAGGCGGAGGGCGGCGAGGAGCTGGCGCACCGCGGCGTCAAGCGCTCCGCCTCCGAGGTGTCGGCCGACAGCACCGAGTCGTCGCTGGACGCCAAGCCGTCCACCTCGTGTCGAGGTACCACCAGCAAGCTGCTCAAGAGCAACGTGCTGCTCGCCCAGTTACTGTCGCAGAAGGCGCCCACGGAGACGGTGGTGAACACGCAGCACACGGTGAGTCCCGGCACCACGCCGCAGACCAGGCTGCCCAAGAACGTCTCCGAGAAAATCATCGAGTCCAATAATAACAATAATCATTCCACAAGCCCCGCGGCCACGGCGGCCACTGCTGCCACAGCGGCAGCGGCGGCGGACAAACAGGTGAGGCCCGGTGGCGAGTCGGCAGGGAAAAAGGCCAACATCTTTGACAACCCGCTGACCAATCCAAACAGTCCGTTCCCTGGGAACACCAATAAGGACAAGGGGGTGGCAGCAGACAGCGGGTCGGACGTGGCCAAGGCTCCCATGTCTGGCTTGACGAATTTGGGGGCGGGGAGTACTATGTCTTTGGTGGTGCAGCGCGCGCCCGCTGCTAACAGTAGTACGGGGACAGCAGTGACAGCCATGGGTGGTTCCTCCATTGTCACCAGCACCAACATGGATACCAGTGGTGTGACCAGTACCTGTGACAGCACAAGCGACCCCTACCTATCACAGGTAAGTCACTACAGCTTTTTCTTCATTGATTCCTACTTGCTTGTATTGCCATTGCTTTAATTTATTTCTTATTCACTCTGGCATGGGTTGAGATTATAAGTGTTTTTTGCCTCGTCTTGTGGAATATTTAGAATTCGAAAATATCTAGTACATGTTGTATTTGAATCTCCCAAGAAAAGGTTTGGTATTTTGCACCAGAGGGCCATACCATTGACTAGCAGGAAGCTGAGGGGAACTTGGCGCTTTCTTGTACCAATTCTCCATAAAGAATTATACTATGTTTGACGACATTTGTTTAAGTTAAGATATTGGAAAATGGTATCGAAAAATGTAAATTTACATCTGTGTCCCATTCAATTTGGTATACGATACGTGCAAATTATACCGAATATGAAAGCTACAGCGATTGTACGTATAGCCGATTATACAACGATTAGCCCTATTACACTCATTCCCAATCATAGTACAATGATGCCAAACAGCATCATTCGACATTTTGCAATTTAAGCTCATAATTTGTGAAATACTTAATAATAATGTAACACCATTTTTACACAAAAAATGTATCTAGATATAAACAATATAATCATTTAAAAAAAATTAAAAGTTTTCCATAGTGACACAAATCATGTCACGTGACACCATTCTTTTTATTTGGTGCTCGCCCTTACTGTTCATACATGTGAGCTGGGGTTGTCGTCTACACTCTGCAGCACAAAAATCGCTCGTAAGGATTGGGTTAAGAGAATAATCTTCAGCAATATAGTATGCAAAACGAACATAGGTTTCACTCCATAGCTGTACACTTTCCTTTTTCATGCTATATGCCACTTTGCCATCAAGCTGATAGCTGATTAGCCTGTATGTAGAGGTTGTGACGAGAGGTTATCAAGAAATGTCACAAAACATTATATGATTGTTTATATGGCATGAGTTATCTTTGTGGAATGATATCACAAAGTGGAGCCAAGTGATATCTGTAGCAGAAGACAACCAACGCCATGTAAACAATCAAATGAAATTGAGTGACGTTTAGATTTGATCCTACCGCGTCCACATGTTTTTAACTACATATGTCACACGTGATATATAAATATTTTATGGCATAACCGTGGCATACAATCACCCCATGTTATGTCTAACGAGATTTATATGAGGGGTAGGAGAAAATACTACATAGCATAATCTTGAATGTGGAAAAGCGGAGGTAGAAAAATGACGGCCATATTTGGGGCTCCTTCTGGCTTTCAGTGGGGGATCAAGGTTTCATCCGAATCAGACTCTTCAGGCATCCTAATCTTTGGCCGTATCAATATTTAATAAAGTCAGTGGCGGTAAAAGCAGTACATCCAAGCGACAGTAAAAAGCTGTCTCCAAAGATGTAGTGTAGGGTCATAATCAACTGAAAAGGTCTTCCAGTTGTTTGAAGAAGATTGTCACTATTACGGTAACATACACAATTTTATGACGAGGCAAAGAGATTAGGACGGAGAGGTATTTGACCCTTTTAACTAATAGATCAGAGAATCTATCAAGTTCAGACCATAATGGATTTGGATTCTCGAGCAAAACATCCAATTCCTTTCGATGCGATTTCGCAAGTATTTGCCAGCCTCTGACTCCCGGCCCGTATGTTACCTAGGCCAATGTAGCCATCGGTTGAAAAAAAGATATTGATCAAAAGTTATTGAGAATTGACTGTATATGGATGATTATCATAAGCATACTCCCAAGGGGTCACAAGCTTCTGGTAGTTCGAGAATATCGTCTTTTGGTGTGAAAATGGCAAAGCGCTTGTTGGAATTCCCGTATAGAGCCCAGTATCATTGATGTCTGCATGAAATTATTACTGTTACATCATACAGCAGAGCTTGAAATTTAATCAAACATGTTTGTAGTTTATCTGATATTCTGATTGCCTGAACATGAATCCCAGGCCATATTGAATCATTCACGTCCAAGAGATGTTTGGGTTTGATGCTTTACCACCATGGGAGAGAATTTAATGCTCAATAGAAAACAGCGGTTCATATTGTATATCTGATATGGTAGGTATTGTGTCAAGCCCTCTTTGTGCAATGTTGTTCAGAAAAGATCTCTTGTATCAGTCAATGTAGGTGGAATACAGGTGCCTTGGTTAACCCACTAAAGGTCATTACATTTCTACCAAGAGATGATTTGTGATAGGTTGTGGAATAACCAGCAGAGCGCCTAACACAAAACAGCCAATAATTCTATGTATTTAGATACTACGGATCCATAGCCGATAGGGATCATTTGAATCTTTTTTTCCTTTTTTTTCTGGTGAAAAGTGGCTAGTTCTAATCTATGTGGGAGCTCTAATAAAAAAGATGTCAATGATTTTGATTTTACCCAAATTTTAGCCATGGCATATATAGACGATAATCGATGATCTTGTCGATAGGCGGCTGTAAACCACGAGAGGTTTACTCGTTGTAATACAAAAGCGCTAGCGAGTGTATTACGACGTCAATTTTGATTGGTTTACAGAGCCGCCTGCGTATAAAACCATCGTTTGTTGTATTTATTATCTATCTTTTTGAATAGATAAAAACCAGTAATTGCCACATTATAGGGTATTATAGGGTATGGTTTTGAATACTGTATACCACCGATTTGAATCCATATACATGTACCTTGGTTATGGTATCTGACAGGTTTTATATACTGGGACATACTTTACTGAGTTCCCATACATTTTCAGTGGGGACTTGTATACAATGGATAATAAAAAAAGACATTGGGCTCTTAGTTTTAAAGCCAGACGGTGTATTGTCACTTGACCACTGATTGGCAGAGGAAAGTGGTCCTGGGGGATTTAGGAGGATGTAAAGAGATAGAAATTTTAAAGTGCCGTATTTTTTGCCCCGTCTGTGTACAGATTCTCGACGAGGCTACAGAAATGCAGACCTCACTACAAGCCAGCTCGGGCGGCCAGATGACGTTCGACCAGCCGATGACGGACGACACCAACCTGTTCTCACAGCTGGAGCAGGTGCTGTCCAACTCCAACACCATCTCCTTACAGGAGATCGAGAGCCTGCTGGGGATCAACAACGCCAGCCAGCCGCGGCCCATGGTAGGTGCACCTCTGTCGGCTCGAGGCAGATACTGCCAGGTTACAATCTCCGTCCTGCTTAGGGGCCATCCATTAAGTAGGAACGCACTGAGGGTGTGGGTTGTCAACGATTTTGGACATTTTGCGTATGCTCTTTTCTTGATCTATTGCGTACATGATTGGGAGAGGGGGTCCAAAATCTCAGAAATTCTGCGTATGAACTTTATGGATGGCCCCTTATGTCCCCTAAGCAAGCCTCGACTAAAGAATAGGGGCTGGTGAAACACCAGGTACACATTAGTACAAATAAAACCCTGCCCCTTTTCAGGGCCTGCTCTGTCTTTTTTCACCCTCATCATCCCATTTTTAGTTTGCCGAATTAGTGAATGCAAATTGATGTTTTTCTGTTGCATTCTTTAATCTTGTTTTTAAACAGACATGACTCCACACAGTTAGATGATAAATGGTATATGTTTGTAAAAATATGATATAAATACGCGCAATGCAAATATATACGTAGGTAGTGAAAATCATATGTTTATCATGGAATGACGAGCAATACTCGGCTTTAATTCGGAACAAAAATACATAGAAGGCAGTTTCTAAGAAACTCGTCATTTCCAAGCAGGTTTTCCAAAAATATGTTGTATCAAATCGTAAGGAATATGCCACATTAAAGCGAATAAAACACCTTATCTGACACGCTCTATATCAGGAGAGCAAATGTTTATATCTTCAATCCTTAATTGCTTAATACTTTCTGGTAGAGAAATGAAAACATCGTGAGATTCTGAGGCCGAAATTCTGGACAAACTATGACACATGGATGCTGAACTGCGCCAATCAATTCTCCTTAAACTTTTCAGGAAATTCAGTTAGTCGTGGGGAGAGAGAGGTCAAATAAATTGATCATAGGCATTCATCCTGTTGAAAACTGTTAAATATGATGAGAAGGCACTGTTTACATAATTCCACAGCTTAAATGGACCTTTGAACAGCGCTTTAGTGACGATAATTGCCCAGCAGAAGTCGGAGCATGTTGGGATTGAACGGCTATAGATGTTGAAGTGCCACCTTAACACATGAATCAGACACTTGTGTAATCTCGTCGTCATACAAAAAAAACAACAGGGGAACAACCTTCCTAACCCAAACCAATATGAATAAAATACTTTAATATAATACACATGTGCATGTTTTGCTATTCTGTATTAATTACCGAGTATAATTTTCAGTGATATTCATGTTCAACACTTGGCGGTGTGGACATATTTATGTAGTTTATAGCATCCTAATTGGGTATATTTTGTGGTCATCATTAAGCATATTTTTGATTTTTTTTGGCTGTAATTTATGTCATTGGTTTTGAAGCTAGGAGGTATGTTGGAGCCGGACGTAGTTGACCAAGCATGTGGCTTTGATTTTACACCCTATTTAAACTTGTCATTTTCGTTTCTGATTGCTGAATCTCCTGTTGTCACAGGAGGTAAACACTATGATGCCCGTAAACAACCGCCTACCCAATATGGTACGTTTGCCTTGAGTTTAATCTGCCTGTTACTTCACTGTCCATTCCATACACCCACACTGCTTGCTACCCCCTTTGCGTCTGGCTAAATATCTGTGTAGAAAATAATCCAGGAATTCATAGAACCAAGTTCTGAAAAGATAACATATATTATTATTATTTTCAAATTCTCAAAAGAAGCATGGACCTCTGATGACTAATTTCTTTACTTGTTGCGACTGAAATAAGAATTATTCATTCCCTGCATCAGTGGCAGATAAAATAAAGTTAGCGAAGGTACCAGGGTAGCAATATTAACGAAATTTCCAGGGGATATTGACTTAGGGGTAAGTTTGCATGAAGATAAGTGCCTGTGCATGGGAGTTACAGGGATCGCCTAAAGGAGAAGTACTATCAAGATTAGGTTACATGGCTTCAAAATAATACTATAGACAACGTGTTATTAACTACGTTGTCTTGAATACCCCAGAAGGGGATGTGTGTGTTTGTGTAAGCTAGGTACATGATGAAATAGAGAAAAAAATGGCACAAGTAATAAGATGATGGTATTCACGGACTGTACACACTATATCAGTATATCCCTATCACATTCAGCGGGAAAACATGATGAGCAAGTGGTGATTTTGTTGTTTTTCCCCTTCAGGGTGACCAGTTTCCGTCGGACATGTCAGAACGGATGGCCATAGACGCCATCCAGGCGCAGCTGATGTCGGAGAACCCGGGCACGCCCGACCAGGTGGCGAGTCCCGTGAGCTCGGCGCCCGCCGCCGCCGCCGCCATGTCGGCCGCCATGCGCGTGGCGGCGCTGCAGAACGCCGCCGGCGCCGCCCGCCGCCAGGGGCAGCAGCCACAGCCACAGCCCCACCAATTGGTGGACGCCCAGATGAGGCAGCAGCTGCTATTGCTGCAGCAGCAGCAACAACAACAACAACAGCAGACGCAACAACAGCAGCAGCAACAACAGCAGCAGCAACAACAACAACAACAACAACAGCAGCAGCAGCAGCAACAACAACAACAACAACAACAGCAGCAGCAGCAGCAACAACAACAGCAGCAGCAGCAGCAACAACAACAGCAACAACAACAGCAACAACAACAGCAGCAGCAGCAGATGGGCAGTCCACTGCCTGGTTCACAATTCCAACAAAACCCCATGATGCAGATTCTCGCACAGCAACAAGGGCCTCGATTTTCATCACCAACTGGTAAGTATGATTTATCTTTTACCTCACCGCTTATAAGTTCCTTTGCCCTTGTCAGGGAAGTTTGGGAGTTTGGAGTGGTCAAAACACTGGGTGTATAATCACAAGGTTGTGCGTTTGTGTTCCACTGCAGCCAATTTTCTTCTTCCTCTCCTTAGCTTACTGCTATAGGAAAGGCCAATCCTTCTCTTACCATGTCAATGTGCTGTGGAAAGTGAAAGAACGTTTGCTTTGGTTATTCTCTAGGAACTGAAGTTCTGCCTGAATTCTCTTCATAGATGCCATTGTTATGGTGTTGCCCAGCAGCATACCTCACCCATACCCAGGTCGCCCATGGCTGGGACTGTGGCCAAAGGACTGTTATTGTTCGTCATTCTTAAAGAGCTGTCACCCTCCTATGTGTAAGAATTATAAGACATTCCAATTTCCAATCCCACAAAATTCTTAAGATTTCAATGTTGACAGTGAAAAGTATGTTTAAGTTGTACCTTTATGATAGGCAAAAAAACACTATGTTGTAATGACCCATTAGGTACCCTTTTCAGATTATTGAAATGGTTCCCATCCCCTCTATTTACTGTTTTGTCGCATCTATTCATGACTTATACGAGAATAATGCCCAAATTTTCTCTCTTATCCTTGACTTAATGCACCTGAGTAGCACACTCCATCACTTGATACAGATGAGCAGCTCAGTGGACAGTTTACACACCCCACTGAGCTGCTCCGGGCTGTTTCCATAGACACATCCATCACAGAATGTTGTAACATAGTACATTGTACACCATTCACCGTTTTTTTTAAACTTTTAGATAAGTTTTATCTACTTCTCGTTGTGTTATTACATATCTGATACCTGGTGCTGTGAGGATGAGAGTTCTTCATGTCTGATACCTGGTGATGTGAGGGGGAGAGTTCTTCATGTCTGATACCTGGTGATGAGAGAGGGAGAGTTCTTCGTGTCTGATACCTGGTGCTGTGAGGGGGAGAGTTCTTCGTGTCTGATACCTGGTGATGAGAGAGGGAGAGTTCTTCGTGTCTGATACCTGGTGCTGTGAGGGGGAGAGTTCTTCGTGTCTGATACCTGGTGCTGTGAGGGGGAGAGTTCTTCGTGTCTGATACCTGGTGCTGTGAGGGGGAGAGTTCTTCGTGTCTGATACCTGGTGCTGTGAGGGGGAGAGTTCTTCGTGTCTGATACCTGGTGCTGTGAGGGGGAGAGTTCTTCGTGTCTGATACCTGGTGATGAGAGAGGGAGAGTTCTTCATGTCTGATACCTGGTGCTGTGAGGGGGAGAGCTCTTCGTGTCTGATACCTGGTGCTGTGAGGGGGAGAGTTCTTCGTGTCTGATACCTGGTGCTGTGAGGGGGAGAGTTCTTTGTGTCTGATACCTGGTGCTGTGAGGGGGAGAGTTCTTCGTGTCTGATACCTGGTGATGAGAGGGAGAGTTTGTGTCTGATACCTGGTGCTGTGAGGGGGAGAGCTCTTCGTGTCTGATACCTGGTGCTGTGAGGGGGGGGGGGGGGGACACAAGATACGACGCCACATTCCTGAGCCAGCTCTCTCTCCAAGCAGGGATGCTAAAACAAGCACAGTCTTAGTCACTACACAGCACTGTGTTACAATGTTGCCTTCTCCTTTCACAGCCTTGCCGAGTGCGGGGCCGCCGGCCGCCTTCACGTCACAGACACAGACCTCCATGGGCATGCAGGTCCGGAAGAAGTTACAGCAGCAGCAGCGGCAACGCATGAGCCAACAGATACAGCAGCAGCACCAGCAGCAGCAGCACGGCTTCCCCGGCCAGCAGTTCGCGCAGCAGACGTCGCCCTTCCCCACGCGGGTGGACCAGCTCGGCCAGACGACGGGAATCATGGAGAACTTCCAAGAGTTGATGAACACGAGCATGGCCCCCAATGTGTCTCTACAGGTAAGGCAGAGTCTGCCAACACACCAATTCATTATCAGTCCTTGGCTGGTTTTCATGAAAAAGATAAGAAAAGAACAATGGCAATGGGGTTTTGTAATATGAAGTCATCATTACTCCAGAATTTGCTAATTGTGTTTTATGGATTGTTTTCGTTATTAATGACACAATGTCAACAATGCAAAGTACTAGGGGTAGATGTATGTATTTTAGATGGTGCAGATATATGTATTTTAGATGGTGATCAGCACATTGAGGTGAATTGGTTGCCTTTTTCATCAGTTGTGTTAGAATATGGAGAAACAAAACAAGAGTAAGTCGTGTTGTTGTTTATCGCACGACGGCAAGATCGCATATTACTGCGCGAGGTGAAGCCGAGAGCAGTAATATGTGATCTTGCTGGAGTACGATGAACAATAACACGACTAACTCGAGTTTGGTTTAGAATTTATCCTACCCCGCCCGTCTAAATTACTTCTACATTAACAAATGATGCCATTTGTCAAGTGTATCCCACTAGAGCGATATTTTTCATTTCTCTGAACTCCAGATCGAATACAGTGACCTAATGTTAATACCTATGGAGTTTTTTTATTAGGGGTAGGATAATTTGCTATTGTCCCATCTAATAAATCATGAAGTGGTTTTTTTTTTTATATACTTCAAAATAGCATCTCACTGGGGGGCAGACCTACTTGCCTTGTATTCAAAACACGGGATGTGTATTGATGTTGGACTTGATCTGTTTTAGCGGAACCATAGCCTGCCGGGGCCTATGTCGCCGCGCTTCTCCCAGGCCGGCACCCATCAGGCCCCGCAGGTGCCCACGGCCGTGCGGAGCCGCATCCCCTCGTTCGGCGGCCAGCCCTCGCCGCAAGCCTCGCCGCAGACTCCGCCGCAGTGGAAACAGCGGTCCGCCCAGGCCATGATGGCAGGAGGCAATGTGACCCAGGTAACGCCGAATGCCGCCCCCCCAGTTACCAGTTTGATGCAGTCAGAAAAAGCCACCAAAGTAAGCCTTGAAGGGCGGGAGACGCGGGTAGGAGCCATGAGCCCTGTTCTTTCTTCGCCGTAGTTTACGTAGTGCCATCGCTGCTGCTGTTGCTGGACCGCAGTGGTTTCTCCCTCCGCCTAAACGGTTCAGGGCCTGTTCGTTTCTCCGTGTGTCATATAATATTGTGTGTATTATTAAAACAGTGATATAATATTTCCTTTCCAGTCTCACTGTGTATTAAATACTGTCGGCGCTAAAAATGCTTCTAGGCCTGTAGCGTTTAGTGATAACACCATATTAGATGTTCTTTGTATCGCGTAGTTACGTTTTAGGAGTTTTTAGGACTCCGTTCTCTGTGGAGTGGTGGCGAGCTAGATTTTGATAATAACAGTTTGACCGTGAAAGTTTCATGTACGTTTTTATGAGAAGGTTCTTTTACTGCCTTGTTTTATAGACCGTTACTGTACCCCATTAATTTAGTTTTTGTAACGCGCTTCATGCTGGAGCAATTCCCTTGTTTTTTCAAGGTACTTTTAATCTTTTTCGATGCAATATATCTATATCAAAGCACTAATATAATAAGAGCTACATATACGGGGAAAATCCTGTCAATATGTTTTATAAACTAAACATTTGATAACAATAACCTTTTTTTTCGCTCTGAGGCGTAATCCTAAAGCATTGATCACTTTATGAAAATGCTCCATATGTTCACACTGCTCTTCAATGAAATTTTTTCTTTTAATTTTTTATCAAATCACTAGCCTAATATTGTGTCCTTTTCACAGGGAGCGCAGTTCGGTATGCCGAGAGTAGCAATGAATGCTGGCAACATTGGTCCGGGCCAGGAGTTTGGTCAGTTTAAACACGTGGCCCAGCACCCTGGACATAGCGGACTGGCTGGCCACGCCGCGCACCTGATAAATCAGCAGGCACAAGGCGCGGCCCAGCCTCAGCAACCGCCGCAGCAGATGTTCCCCAACCAGAACCCCGCCATGATGAGACCCATGTCCATGCCCAGTGAGTACTGCCTCGTCTTACAGGAGTTCCCTATTCACCAATTACAGTAGTCTACAATGTCATAATTACTCAGTAAGAGTCCCTAGGCTCGCAAGAACCTTAATTCTCCTTCATACTTTATATATAAACCAAGGTAAGTACTCGGATAATTACCTATTATACCCATGGTGTATACGCTGTAAATATGCACCGTTTCTACATATAACGTAACAATATCGTACGGAGCACTGTTCCGTACACGTTGACTAAAGCATTAGTTATTAGACCAGTTTAAGTTAATTTCTTTTTTTTAAGGTATATATCAAATATATATATACTAACCATACTTGTACAAGCTACAAACTCGATCATAATTTACAGTTCGTGTGGAACTCGCCGTAAATTATCTTATTATATTGCAGCATCACAAAACTTTGTTTTAAAAATGAATGGTAAACGTTCTGACGTTCATCTATTACACTATACTCATCTCTATATAACCACTTCAACTGTCACTTGTAAAATTTTAGGATCACTATGTTTTCAAATGAACTCGATCAGTCCCACGCCCCAGCAGTTGCGTCATGCACAAGCCCTGATTATAATTTTGAAGCGACCTGCTAGAAGATGGTCCTATCTGCATGGGACTATATATTGTCGTAAGCACTTAGCAAATATTGCCATGGTACCCACGGTTTTACTTGGCTGCAGTATTCTAACCCACTGCTAATTAGAATGATAATATCATTTTTGATATATCCAGAAAAAAATCATGAGACTTGAACACAATAGCGTACACAAGTGGATTACACTTTTTCAAGATTTTTATATCTCAGCCAGTACATTTTGGCTGGTATACTTGGTGTGCCCCTTTGGCAATAATGTGTTGCCAGAGGCTCGTTAGAACCACAATTCCCCTTCAGTACATTACCGGGTAAGAACCATGGGTAATTATATGATTATTTTCCCTCAAAATTTGCTTCTTTTATTTGATCAAACTCCCCCAAAAATGCCTGGAGGCATCTTCAAGATCTGCCAGGGGAATGCCTCCAGGCCTTCTCAGGTATGGAATGGGTAAGACAAGAGATCTTGACGGACCATCTCCAACTCTCCATTCCTACCTCCTTTCAGACACACTGTCGCCGGGAAACCAGCCCAGCGCCTTCCCCGGTAACCAGGAGGCTCTCATGATGCCCCCGCACAACCAGAACCTGTCGCCCAACTCGCCGCTGAGCGCCACCGCCACGCGCTCGCCGCAGGGCCCCATCGCCTCGCCGCCCTACTCGCAGGGCATGACGTCACCGCTCACCTCCCCCATGGCCGTGCAGCAGCGCCCCCAGCCGGGCTTCCCCATGACCACGATGGCCAACACGATGGGCGGCCAGAACTTCGCCGACCAGCAGCAGGCCCTGTTCGCTGCCGGCAACGTGACGCACGACCGGTGAGTCCCGCCCCCGCCTTGCCGGCCACGGCGTCTCCGTCTGTTCTGGGATGGGGCCATCCGTAAAGTATGTACGCACTCAGGGGGAGGGGGGTAGAAAGTGTTTGAAATTTTGCGTATACACCTTCGTTGGTCTATTGCGTACAATTGTTGAACATCTTCAGCTGACACATCTTGTGGCCCTTCTGGCTATACACTATTTATGTATTTACATGGTTGTATTCTAACATGTTGATAACTTACTTATTTGAAAATCTAAGAAATTGTACAAGATTGCCTGGTCTTGCATCGAAACCAGCCGACGCTTTTTCGGTTGAGCGTTGGCCAGCCTAAATAAAAGTTCTAAAAAAAAAATAAAAAGAAGATTGGGGGTGGGGGTAGGGGAGGGGTAAACAAATTGGGAATTCTGCGTATCTACTTCATGGATGGCCCATGTGGCGATTTTTTTGTCTTTTTTTTAAAACTATTTATTCAATTTAGACGTGCTTCGGGGGTCAGTTTGTGTGTTTGCTCATTCCAGCGTTTCATGGTACAGCAATCGTATATTTTTGTTAAGATACATCTTGTAAATAAATTCTTATTTTGATTCAACAATAGATGACTCGTATAGAGATTATGTGTTAGTGTTACAGTATATACAAATATGATCGAGTTATATGGAACAAAATATAATGCATACAAGTCTTTATCTCACCCCTCGTACAGGTTTAGCCATAGAAAAACCATTGAAAATTATACCCAACGATAACCCACATAAAGTGTCAATACTGCGCCATGGTCATAGCAGAGTGATATGAGAAGATATCATAAGTGACTGGCCAATCAGCTGCCAGGATTTGAGGAATTAGAGAAGACATCAACATGGAGATTTAATGTTTCTAACTGGATTTTTCTGAAGTAATTTGACTTATTGTGATATTGTGATGCTATCCTAATGTCTGTGAAAGGGGTGAGATAAATCCAGAATCTAGATCCACTTGTTTGGATGCTCTGTAATCGTTCCTCGGCTTCGCCTCAATGACGATTACAGTGCATCCAAGCTCGTGGAATATTGTTTATTTATACAATTCTCGATCCAGTTCTATATAGATATATACTACTCTCTACAGCCGTATTTAGTATGTACGCAAAAACTGAAAACTTGAGCCCCATCCCTCCTTATTCACCATGTACCTTATAGATTAAGGGATGTACACACAATTTCCAATATTGTTTATGGGATGGATCGTTATCACAGGGCCTTTTTCAGCGAACGTCATCACATCTTGGGAAAACCAATTAATGAAAAAAGTTTGTCAATATTCATGCTCATCCCATTCCCAATGTTTGTTTTCCATTTTTCTACACAACGAATAATATGTGTAAATTAAAAAAAAGTGGATCTGTTTGGATGAGACTATGTGATACATAATGCGGTGTTTTGATTTGATGAGCAGGAAGACTCCGCTGGCTCGGTTCACCTCTCAGTACGTGAAGCAGGGACTGCGGGATAAGTGTATTGCCCGGTCTCAGAACCACCAGTCCGACTCCGCCAACGACATATTCCCAGAGAACGCAGTGGACCTCATAGAGTCAAGTAAGAGAAAACATTTATACAGTATTATTATTTACAATATACCCATGCCGTATATATATACTGTATACAATACACACTGTTTCGCTATATAACGTAAAAATACTGTACGGACCACTGGTCCGTACAGTATTATACGGACTACCTACCCATTCTCGTTTATTAAAATATTGATTGTTAAGCCAAATGAAATTGTTTTTTTATATAAAATTTCGGGTATATAGTAAATATATAACTTCCAACCATGCTTGTACAAGTCACAGAACTCGATGATAATTTACTGTTACACTGGTCCGTACAGTATTATACGGACTACCTACCCATACTCGTTTATTAAAATATTGATTGTTAAGCCAAATGAAATTGTTTTTTTATATAAAATTTCGGGTATATAGTAAATATATAACTTCCAACCATGCTTGTACAAGTCACAGAACTCGATGATAATTTACCGTTTGTATGGAACTCGGCATAAATGCCTCGGTCCGTACAAACCGTAAATTACCATCTCGTTCTGTGAATTGTACAGCATGGTCAGGACGTTCTATATAAATACATGTAGCCGTATGTCCTACATATACCGCCCGCTCCTACCCATGTCGTATTTATGGCCGTACATCACGTGCGTGGCGTACCGGGTAATACGGTGGCAAAACCCAACAAATCATCCAAAAGCAAAGGTAACAAAAAAGCGGCCTACATAGATAATTTGCATGAAGATATTTGATTCAGATTGGTCAAACAGGTACCCCTTCAAAGTTGGTTACCAGAGATTTGGTAAACTGTAATGATTGTGGGTTGTATTTCTGTATCTTTATAAAAGTGCTTGTAAGTCATAAAAAGTTTCTGTCTGAATATGGCTGATAACCTGTTGGGCAGCTACCGCTAGAATGGGCAGCTGACAATGGGCAGCTCCCGTATATAGGGAGGTTTACATACAGTCTTGTTGACAAATCTTTAGCTTTGGAATTTGTTGTCGTATAAGTCTAAGAAAAATTGTCCATCCGGGTTTACAAACTTCCTCAATCCTTTGCCTGTGGCAAGGCCTTTTCCTCAACATGTTCAAAAGATTTAGTACTTCTATATGATTAAGGCATATTTGATTACCAATCAATCATTCTTACGCAAATCTTGCAGTAAGTTTCAAATGTCACCTTAGATATCCATAAATTGACATAGAATTGGGTTCTAGGGCCTGCAACATAAACGTTCAGCAATTGGGTTGCTATCGTGCATATGTCAGCAAGTTTATTCTTCGCCCTGAATATTTCCAGTAGTGTGATAGGCCAGAATGGGGAAACTGGGCTGGTACCCCGCCATATACTAATACTAAGTCTCTGGTCATCCACTAGGAGCCATAGTGGACTTGAACCTTTTTGCCCTACCCCAACTGTAAACCCCGTCCATAAAGGGCATCCTTGTACCTTGCATGTGCCAATTGCTTTAGTGTTTGTCAATGTACAGAATGTAAGAAACATAACCTGAAACATCCGCATTTCTTTTTAGTAAACCAGTTAGCTGAAGAACAGAGATTACAAGAGCAATGGCAACAGCTACAAGTGCCTCAACAACAGAAAGTGTCACAACAAGCACAGCAGCAACAGCAGCAGCAACAACAACAACAGCAACAGCAACAACAACAGCAACAACAGCAGCAGCAACAACAACAGCAACAACAACAACAGCAACAACAACAAGACCAGCAACAAAAGTTATTACCTACAAGTAGTACGAATAATATGGGTGCCCCAAAAGCAGAGGAAGCTGTGAAAAAATCTCGAAATGAGGCACATCAGCGTTACGGGAAGTTTGTTGAATTGTCCAGTCAGGGAGTTAAAGGTGAGTAGATGGCAGTGTTCTAAATGCTTGAACAGCAAATAAGGCTAAATGATCTCAATGTCATCTGTTCTTTTCTGAGACGCGCATTGCATTGTATCCTTACACCAAGAAGCTCTTGGGCCTGACTTGATATCGTTTTGTTTCAACTTTTTACAGTTGAAATATTTGGAATGAGATGGCTTGGGTTTTAGAGGCTGGCAATTTCGCATGTCCATCCAGATGTATTGGGGCCATCCATAAAGTACGTACGCACTGAGGGGGGTGGGAGGGTCCAAAACTTTGGAAAATTTGCGTATGCTGTCTCTTTGTTCTATTGCGTACAAGATCGGGACGGGAGGGGGGGGGGGGGGGTCCAAAATTTTATAAATTCTGCGTACGTACTTTATGGATGGCCCCATTGACTTGTTACAAACGTTATTTTCTCCTCTTATCGTGTCTCTTAATAATATCAGATTGTGAAAATCTGGAGATGATTCACCATGAAGGTGTGAACACGCACACAGAAGCGGACGTGACAAGTTAAGGCTGAGGGTGAACACAGTTCCTTTGCAGATCTTTGAAAAGCAATTATCAATATGATTACATAGCAGCTCACTTATGGGAGCAGGCCCTTCCATGCTATAAGAATAGCGTGGGACTGCTTTGAGATAAATAATATGGGCTTCAACATAAGACAATAATCACTTCATTACCAGAGCAATTAAGATGTTTATATTGTTGTAGAAGGGTCCAGTAATATACGGGCTTCCCGACAGCATTTACCGCCAGGCGGCTAGTGGTTTTTGGCAGTGCCAGTACACAAATAGGAGTGGCGAATAGGGCGAGTCGCCGCTTGATCGGCTGCGATAACTATCGTAGGCGCATGAAACACAAAACTCTTTGCACGTATTGTATATGAAATTGAAGGGGACACACAGTGGGGATATGTTACAAGACAGTTTCTGTATATCTTAATTAGATCAAACGTTATTGATCTTTTCTATGGAGCATTTGGTAAAGGGACTCCAATCTGCCCCTGTAGGCCGACTGTATTGCCTTCTGATGCAAAAATGGCACATCGCTTGTCAGGAGCTCTGAATATCCTCGCCCAATATAGATAGGAGGTCGTATGATGCCATTTTCTGTGCGTGGTTTATGCTTGTACGAGGCAGGGGAATGCTGGGGTGGAGTACGGGCACTCGTCTGTAGGACTGTGGTCAGTTTTGTCCAGATTTGTGTATTTACACCCTGTCTGTGTATCATTCAGCTCTTGGCCTCAACTTGATGAACACCTGGCTAGCGACTCGTCAGCAGCTGCCAGGTGACTACCATCCACTGACTGCTACCCATAAGTCAAGTTCATAACACCAGGGACCGCACCTCCTCATGGGGCTGTTGGTTCATTTAGGTTCAAACGTTTCATAAAAGTTTTACCGCTTGTTGGAGTTGCTTGTCTGCTCAGTTGTCAGTCACGATGAGAGTGCGGCGGACTTTCTGAGTGAGTGAACCATGCAGAAAGGCGCCCGGGAGGAATTTGTCGCCAGTTTTTAATTTATAATTATTCCACCCCTGAAGTAGGTGGGGGGACGCCATGTGTCTCTCTGAGATCTGCACAATGTTTGTGGACATGGGCTTACTTTTGATTCCTTCATGAGGAAGTTGTGTGGTTGTCGCGACCAAAAATAAAACACAAATGTATTACTGTTCCCTACCGTGCATTTGTGAAATCTCCTTAAAATCTCACCTTAAAGTAGGTCAAGATGGGGCTGTACTCATAGGTAAATAGAGATCAGAATCTGCCCCATGGTGCCAGTTTGAAATTTCAACATCTGATCACCAACGTATCAATGCAGGGGTGGAATAAAAAGAAGCAAATGACTTCACAGACTAATAGCATTGTTCTATTCATACTAAACTCAAAACGTTAAGAAATTGACTTATGATTGATATCGCTATATTGATTATCACAGCTAAAGATTGTAATATACGAAGGTAGATTCAAAGGCACTATACAATTGTGAGTGGCATAGTTATAAATGGCAAACTGTATCACATTTAGAGTGTGTAAAATAGGATTTCAGAAATACAGATAAGGCTCACGGAGATATGCTTTGAAAATCTGTAATTGTGTGTTAGATATTTGGAGCTATAAGCCGCGCAACCTTATAGGAGACTAAAAAGTGCTTATTTTACACTTGCTATACAAAAATTTTCACAACTTAGGCTGTGAACAAAATAGAGGTTTGCAAAAGATAGCATTTTATACCTAAGATTATGGACTTTATTGTTACATATTATTTACAAACTTTCTCAGAAATCATGTGAAAAACCAGGCAAAATGTTTGACTTCTAGATTACGAGTAAAGATCCTATATTATTCCATGTGGAAGCAAAATCTCAACTTATTTTGATTAAGTAGAAAATTCTTTTACAATCATTTTGATTCATTTTGAATCTACATCTACCATAGTCCCTCATTTGCTTTCCTGGCCTATAGTCAATCCTGTAACTGAGCTGCCATCCCGCTACTGTTCACAACTGCATTATAAAGGTGCCTCATTTTACGGAAGGTTATGGGCATCACATGCTTGCACAAATATGTATTGTGTGTCGTAAATGATGACTATACAACTTATATAACTATACAAGTTGTTGCCCGCTTGTAACTCATCTCAGCTTCTGGGCATGCTTGAGGATGTTCACCTTTCCCGCAGGTTTCTCAGAGGCTGAGATCCCTTGTGGCGTGATTACGGAGATCGCTGCCAAGTGAAGGTAATTCATATTGGGCTGCACACCTCAGCTGAACTTCTGTGTTCACTGCACTATGCGTTCAAAAGTAATGTAATGTATCAACAAAGGTGTAATCCATATCATAAGCTCCCAAAGGAAAGAATTCAAGGCGATCTCACACCGATGTTTGTCTTGCAGTGGAGACTGTGGAGGATCCCGAGATCCGAGCGACCAACGTGTTCCGGAACCAACTGCTGACCGTGCCTGACTCGTCCTACAGCGGCGCCAAGAAGGTGGCCAAGATGGACCAGCAACAAGTGAACGTGGTGCAAACAGAGCCCAGGGTGAGTGGCGCCTCTCAGTGGCCGGGTTTATATAGACAATAATCGATGGTTTTGTGGATAGGCGGCCGTAAACCACGAGGGGTTGACGTGTAGTAATACACGAGCGCTAGCGAGTGTATTACGAGGTCAACCGCGAGTGGTTTACAGAGCTGCCTGTCCACAAAATCATCGTTTGTTGCATTTATTATCCATCTTTTCGAATAAATCAAACCCAGTAATTGCCATTTTAAAGGGTTTACCAATAGGGACTATTTCTTTGCTCTATAGCAAAAGGGACTATTTTTCCCGTATACCATGGTTTTGAGACCGTATACCACAGGTTAGAATCCGTATACCACAGTTATGTTATCTGACAAGTTTTTAACAATGGGTCGTGGTTTACTGAGTCCCCATACATTTTCAATGGGGGCTTTGTATACGATGGATAATAAAGAGAGGAAACCTATGAACGTTTATGGTTAGACCTCGTATACCATTGAGTTTCAATAGCGTAGTAATTCACAAGAGAAAGTGTATTGATTATAGACAAAAATCGATGGGTTTGTGGACAGGTGGCTGTAAACCACGAGAGGTTGACGCGTCATACGATGTCAACCTCGAGTTTGTTGTATTTATTATCCATCTTCACCAATGAATTAAAACCAGGAATTACTTTTTAGCTCTATAACATAAAGGGACTATTTTACTTTAAAGCATGGCTTTCAGGCCGTATACAACGGATTTGAATCTGTATACCATGGTTATGGTATCTGACAGTTTCTAAACTGAGTCCCCATATATCCTCAATGAGTACTGTATAAATCATGGATGATAAAATGCAATTCCTCAAAAGAACATGCTATAATATGGAGAAACCAAACAAGAGTTAGTCGTGTTATTGTTTATCGCATGACGGCAAGATCGCGCATTACTGCGCGAGGTGAAGCCAAGAGCAGTAATATGAGATCTTTATCCTACGAGATCTCTATCCTACCCCGCCCGTCTAAATTACTTCTACATTAACAAATGACATCATTTGTCAAGTGTATCCCACTAGAGCGATATTTTTTCATTTTTCTGAACTCCAGACTGAATACAGTGACCCAATGTTAAGCCTATGGAGTTTTTTTTTATTAGGGGTAGGATAAATTGCTCATCGTGATCGCTCAACATAATGAGACCTGTGTGCCATGTTTCAGACGCCGATCGACGACATCAAGCCGGCCGACCAGAAGAACAGCCTGCTGCAGCAGTTGTTGTCTGAATGAAGCGCCACATAACGGACTCCTGATGAATCAGCCCCCCGCACTGCCCCCTTGCGGGCATAGGGGCAGCGCGTGTCCTGCCCGGAGGAGGCTTCTAGGATATTAAACAAAAGACCTTCAGTGTAACCCGCGCCGCCCGTGTGTGCGCCACATCCCGGTCGATGGTGTGCGAGGCGCGCGTCGTCGTCGGGCGTCGTCGTGCGTCGTCGGGCGTCGTCGTGCGTCCACACCACTCTACGATTCCATCCGTACTCGCAGGTGGAGCTGCGGCAGCGGAGGACCGAGCGCTGCGGGCCGCCTGCTGCATGATGTAGCCTTCAGACCTCCGGACGTCCAATACAAACTTCACATGAAGAAACGGCGCCGCGTCGCCAATCAAACACAAAACTGTTGTAGCCTTCTCGAAAAGTGCATTATAGACTTGACTAAAGGAGAGACAAAAAAAAACAAGCTGTTATTCATTCAACACGTTTTCTTTTTGTTTTTGTAGCATTTATAGGAAATTGATAACAAACTGAACGAAAAATGGAAAACGGTTGAATGGCAGGATTGTGTGTTTTACTGTGGAGACGTGTGATTATTAGTTTTGTTCGCCCGCGGAATGCGGCGGAAGTGGACGCATGGAACGCTGGCCCGGGCCGCCGGCGGCGTCACGTTCTGGTGACGTCAGTGCCATGCGTGAGTGAGGCCCAGCTAAGCTCAGTGACGAGGAAACCCCACAAGCTGGATAAGGATGATGTACAACACTGGACTGCCTACTCAGCGGGCCGCTGGAGGAATAATCACAGTGGCTGTAAGACAGCATTAGACTAGTCATTGCCCCCACCCACTACTACCCTGCTCGCCGCCTGCTTGACGGTACACACTGTGGACGGACTACGGAGACGGGGGTGTATGTACAGCGAGACTAGACCGTGTGCCCCTCATGCCCGCCATTGTACATAGTATTAGAAGGGCGCTCAGGTCCATGGTGTGGAGAACCCGAGGAGCGCTGTCCCCCCGGCGTACACCCTACAGACCGCCCTGTGCTGCTGGTCCTCTCCCGAGTGACGTGTGTCATTGGTGGGAGCTTTGCTCCATGCCATCATTATTTTTTTTTGTAAGCAGAGGAGGTTTGTGTGTTGGCTGGGGCCTGCCTTCCTGTCCCCCGCCCTGCATCGCCCGGTCCACCCGACCTCCTTACACCATGCTCACTCACACGACCAGCAAACTCCTACTCTCTCAACAAGAATATGCGTTGATTTGCTTGTTGAAAAAAACAACCCTGCACGGGTAATGGTCTTGTAGTATTTTTTTTTGTGTCTGTATTTTTTTTTTTCGCCAAACGTGGAGGGACAAAATGCTTGTTCATTTGTAAGTACAAATTTAACGGTGCCTCGACTCCTCAGGAACTTTTAGGTCTGGATACTAGATGGCACTTTGAAACTAGTTCACATTGAGAGGCGCTGATGATAACTCAGATTGCCCATGTGGTGGTGATAAAAAAAAAAGATAGGGGAAACTGTTCCTCGTGTGAACGTGACTCAGGTGAATCAGAGGTGAACTCGCCACCTAGTGTCGTCAGACACAACCACACCCAGCTCATGAAGCGTGGTCGAGAAAACGCCACCCGCCACTGCCCCCTACGGTCTTTGTACCTGGGCCGGACTGCTGTCACTTCTCAGAAACTGCAGTGAAGGTGTGCTGCTGTGAAACATGTACGGTTTCCGGTAGTGCGCCAGGAAAAAAAAGGTGTTGCCTCAGGACAGAGCCCTGTGGGACCTTCATGTGTGGAGTGTGAGTAGTGACTTTATTATAAGCGCGGAGTGCCTGGTGTGGACTGTGACCGCCCTGTATAGCGCCATACACGGGCCTTGTGTACAAAGGATGCCTGTAACCCACGTTGTTGTTTAGTCTACACAGACTGGAGGCACGGTAGTCTGTGCTCTCCTAGTGTTGTTCTGGTCGTGACTTACCGTCATGCACCCAGAGGTTGAGTAAATCCAGTATTACTGTTCATTCTAGATGAAGATGAAGAGGTCAAAGTTGATGTATATACAATTCAGTCGTATTCATAGCCTCTTCTGTTCCGTCAGAGAATCGTGTCTAACCGGCGTTAAGTTTAACGGCCAGCCGGTCAGTGTACAGTGTATTTTAGTTATTGATAATGATAACAAGGGGAAGAGAAGATGTCTTGGTATGGGAAACGACCTGACTGAACGAGGCCACCTCAACTGGTAAGTGTAGGAAAGATTGACAGGCTTCGTAATACACACAATGTATTTGTATGTAGCACTGTCATTATATATAACTTAACTTTAAAAAAAATATCGAAAGAAATTCTAGCATTTTCTCCCGACAGAAATGAATTTGAATTGGAGAAATATTTGAATTGATGCAACTCTATGTGGGAAACGATTGGATCACATCAGGACTACGTTCGCAATGGAAAAAAGATAATGACCATAAAATGATCGAATTTTTTTTCTTTATATTTGACTTTGGTTTGAAGAACCATCAATCTAGGAATGGTGTAAATGCGTTTTAGCTATTGCTCCGAGAGCAGCGTGTAATGGTAGAAAGTGGTGCCATCCCGCAGAAGATATGAGGAAAGTGTCAATGGTAGTCAACCCACACTGACTCGCCATTGGGTTTTTTAGCTCGACCTAGGAGGTGCTTATATGTTAGAAACTTTGTGATACTTGCGCACAAACAAGCTTTTTCACCGTCAGACACTTCTGTAAGAATGATAAAACACAAAACATGGACAAAAAAAAGACAGTTGCACCACACCAAGGACGCGACAAAGAGTTTGGTCACGACCATTAAGTTCTGACCACCCGGCTGGCTGAAGCCATCTCATGTGTATATATTATTAAATATAGAGTAAATCTGTGAATAGGTCCACGAGACACACCTAACAGGGCTTTAACCTTTGTGACATACAGTGAAGAGAATCTACGCTACCAGCTCACCAGAATGCCACAATGTGTACCACCATCCCAATCTATTAACAATTACAAGAACCTCTTTCCAGTATATCAGTGGCCTAAAAGATACAGTCAATCTTCATTTCAAAGACTTTTCTTTTAAAGATAAAGATAAATATTCATCTTGTGTTTAGGTTTCCAGTTTCCCACAATAAAATATCCAGAGCAATGACTCCCGGAATGATGAACTCGTACTGAAGTAGCAGAACGCAGCTTGTAGCGCCGTCTAGTGTATAGTACACGTACTACGGTGGGCCTGGTGTGCGCATGCTCGTCGTGCTGGTAGCGCCGCCTTGTGGGAGGTGGAGGAAGCAGCACTTTGTTCTCTATGTCTGTCTGTGTGTCTTTCCGACTGTGCCGCTCCTCCTCTGTTCTTCCCACAGAACATATCAACACAGTCAGAATAATAAAAGGTGTAAACAGTAAAGCACACGTTGTCTTCCTTTTTGTCACTCCATGCATTTATGTTAAATCAGAGATGGCAGTTTCCCTATTTCCCAAGGAAAGCCTTGTTTTCATTTTCAGCTTTTAAAATTCTTTTATGTTGTGTAAAACAAAGAGAGAAAGAATTGAGACTCATTAACACCAATCAACAGTGGTTCAAACCTCCACAAACACCACAGACCCATTCCATAGGAAATGATGATATGACTTCCAGGATTTCTCAAGTCTCTGAGGCAGTAAATGCATGAATGATATTTCCTTTGACCTTTTCTAATAA
The DNA here is from genome assembly GCA_950022655.1 of Alentia gelatinosa. Lineage (NCBI taxonomy): Eukaryota > Metazoa > Annelida > Polychaeta > Phyllodocida > Polynoidae > Alentia > Alentia gelatinosa. The sequence continues at coordinate 19,351,381 of OX465591.1, forward strand.
CAAATGAGTGAAGTACAAGATATTAGAGAGTTGGACCCAGCCCAATAGATAAATAGGGTTAATTTACAATTGACTGATTTATATAGGAAATGTACCTAAATTCTTTCAAAGATAAGGAGGGTGACCTATGATTCATAAAACTTAGAAATGTAGTGCTGTACATTAATTATAATTTGTGAAAGTTTAAAGAAAATTACATGGGTTTTACTGTGTGAACAACTTTATAGTTTCTATATATTCTAATATATGATAGTGCTTATCTCTAAATAAAAGAAATAGCAAGGTGCCCCACGAATTTAAAGTTACAATACTTGGAAATCATATTCAATTTTCAGGATAATGACAAGGGTTTTGATTTTCAAAGGAAATTGTTCGATATGTCATTAAAAACTTTTAATTTAACCCTCAATTATGACTGCCCTGCAGCCCTTAAATATTCACTGGTCAAAATATTTGTCGTAAAAAAGATATCACAATTCCTAAATCTCTAATCATCCAACAGATCCACTGCGTGGCCACCAACATGTTTCATTGTCCTCCCGGTTTCTGTTTTTTATTTGATAATATTAAGCATATATTTCCACTTATATATATCTTTGTGTTCCCACTGTCATGACCTTCTTATTGTGGGGCAGATATAGCTAAAATTTAGGCAGTATTGTGCCCTCAACCCAATGGTGCCGATTGGCATCACTGAGCGTGGCCGGGTGATGCCTTAGGGCATCATTTTTTTGAGACTTACAAAATCATAGTTTATATGACAAAATTGAGGAAATAATCATTAAATGATATTAACGATCACGTGTTGCATCACATGATCAAATGATAGATATGTTACAACCAGCCTGTAAGACTGGTCCCATGGCGGTATATGCTGCTGCAACTACTACCCGGCCTTACGGCAATGCGTTGTCACTGGTGCCCGACGCTAAAGGGTTTATGAAACAAGCATGAGTTTTGATACTTGGTTAGGGGAGCCCCTTAGGAAAATTCTTAGATGCATGGGCATTGCAGATATGTTCCAGGAGCAGATTGCCGGCCATTTTCAAAATTATCCATCACAGAACACTGTGACACTTTTCAGAATGGTTATTACTAAGAACAAATCTATATGAATCACTTCAAATGTGTGCAAGTTGCACATAAAGCCATGAAACGATTCATTTATAAAGAATTTTGCAATATACCAGTGTGTGCAGAGTGCCCAGCTTGGACTTTCAGCTGAAATATACATAGCTCTTGTAGTTCTTCATATAGGAGTCTAATCACAACCACACAAATGCATTAATAAAAAAATGTTTCCTCAGAAATAGGGCCCGCGATTCAATTATTTTTAAAAGACAAGATTCAGAAAGTGTTATTTACTGTGTTGGGGAAGGTTAAACCCTCTTATTAAACATGGCTAGTTTCGTCTAATAAGAAAAGAATGACGAGAAATTAATTCAAAATGAGCAGTGATAGACATAATGGCAATAGATCTGATCCTGTTTCACACAGGCATGTATACACCTTTTAAGCCAAGTTCTAGGTGTCCTGGCTTGTGAATAGTGGAGTCTAGGGTTCAAGGCTATCATACCACTGTATTTCCCACTTACCTATCATCCTCATCCCATAGATCCCATCATCTTGGAGTTTTCAAAGCTGAGCCACTAAGGGAAATGACAGGTCAAGAGGGTGTGCTAGTTACCATTATCTCTATTAGGATCCACAAAGCAAGGCAATAGGGTTGATATCATAAATTCTATATGTTCAACATATATTAGGAATTCGCTATCATAGTTAAGGTCTTTTTGTTCTTAGGAAAAGTGACATAGATACCACCACATGCATGGAAGTCTTACGTAGAAGTGCATTGGTTCAGGCAGTAGCCCAAGTGTATCAGCTGCACAAGATACAAGATGGAGACATAAGGTGACAAATACTGACATTTACCTGCTGTCTCTAAAGGCTTTCCATGAGCAGAGGGATGCTAGGAAGGACATGACTAGTTCACCACAAAGGGTAAGGCAAGTCCACACTTCAAATTCTGAATGCTTATGCTGCAACTGAATTAGATGCACTGGTCATTGTTTCTGCTAGACAAGGATCATTGGCAATGCTAGTTCCATGGTTTTCCATAATCAACATTATGCATGTGAGATACCAGTGCACCTTGAGGTTGTACTTTTACAGAGAAGTCTCATCCAGACATACAGGCTGCATTCTTTCAAGGAAAGTCTGTCTGCATGAGGAGATTGGGAAGGCTGGAGATCAGGCAGCAAGACAAATAAGGAAGGCCAGGCTAGCTTAAAATAGTTCTACTGATTATCAATATCTGAGGGAAGAGGAAAGCATTCAAATAATATTTGTGAAAGATCCTGAGACTGATTCTAATTGTGCTACACAGAAGAGATGTCTCAGAATCAGAAGCTGTATACAGTCCTGACAATAGCAGGAAGATGGGAAGAGAGCAGGATGACAAGTATGTCGAAATCAGGCTTCAGAAATGGACCAAATCCATCGTGGACACTACAGCCTTGTCCAGCAACATGCGAAGTAAGACTTGAACTGATTTCTAACTTTCACACACAGCCTTGTCTTTCAAAAGCCTCTCTGTGAACACTACTCCAAAGAGTATGTTGTATTACAGATTGGTGAAAGTAATTTGGAGGGATCTTTCAAACATAAAAATCAGGCTTGCCCACCATCTCTGTCCAATCTTGGCACTTTGAGATCTGGTGCCAAGGCAGAGCTATTTATTGATGGTGCAGCCCTTGTAAATTTATATGCTGCTGACTGGTCCAGCAGCAACTTTTAGAAATTACTTCATAGATATCTTTGCAACTGCAACTTGGCTATGTTCACTACAAATTGTCCTAAGAAAAAGATATTCCTTAATTTGATAACACATTGATTGTATCTATACAAATGCTGTTTATGAGTCTTGTGTTTTGTAATTCCTTTATGAAGAACTTTACGATTTATGTATATTTCGGCTGGAAATCCAAGATGGCCACTCCCCACACATTGGTATATGGCAATATGTTTGATAAATGAATCAATCCAAGTCTTTATTTTCATCTTGCACATATTTGAAGTGATCCATATAGAGTTTTTCTTGGTGATAACCATTCTGAGAAGTGGCCAATTTTTAAAATGGCTGCCAGTCTGCTCCTGGAACTTATCTGTAATGCTCACTCATCTAAGAATTGTCCTAAGTGACTCCCCTAACCATGTACCAAAATTCATGAATGCTTGTTTCATTAAATGCACAATCATTTCTTATATCTGCTCCACTATTAGGGAGCGTTAACCCTATCGCACCAGGTGCCCGTAACAGGGGATGGAGCTGGGTACTAGTGCCAATGAACACCGCTAGAGGCCGGGTATATAGGCCTATTGTGAATATTTTATCTTTGCATCACGAGACATGACATGTGATACTTATTATTATTTTTATTTCAGCTAAAAATATCAGATATGATGTTATATCTACATTCTGCGAAAGTTTCATGTTTATTGAGCCATTATTTCCAATTTTAGTAAAGAAAACAAATACTTTCTATATTCTTCCGGGGATGGCCGGGTGATGCCTAGAGGTATCATCCGGCATGAATAGGTTTATCAATTATGGCAGGAAGGGGGAACAGTTTTTTTTACACTGAATGGCAAAAAATAGGTTGCCCCCATGTTGCTGCCCCTTTGTAATACTGTCGGTGACAATTGGGAAGAGTCACAACTCTAGCCTTGCTCACATATTGTGTTCCATGTGAAAAACATTATGTCCTGGGTTTAATCATTATCTCATCCTGCTCTGGGATGGGTGAAGAGAGCATGGTAACCCATTGAAAGGCAGTTGAATTTCGTAAGAACAATGAGCCAGAATATAGAAATGTCCCCCAAGGGGCCCACCATACTGCTGGCCACCTAGTGACTGCTTCATGAACTAACAATGGCTCTGTCCCCTATAGTAAATGTTGGCCTTACACAGCTTGTGTGGTCGGTAGAGGTCGTCCGGATTAGTAATAGGAAGATTGATAGCCAACACAGATACTAACATACTAATATGATTATGAATGTATACTCAGACCATTCCCCAGATCAAACTTTAAAGCAATAAAAGTCCGAAAATACGAAAGGGTGAGATAACCTTAGTTCATCTAACACTCACTAGGTGTCCTTGTGATTCCATCTGTGCCCATACACAAGTCCAGGTACCAGTGTAAAGTACCGGTCATGTGGTGCTTTGTTCAATATGGGGGAATACCCGGAAACCAACCCAAGTGGACATTCCTCCGTAGTGGGTGGTTGATTTTCTCCTCTGAATTCATTCCTTACCCAAAATATCATAAGCCCCAATAGTGACCACCACCGCCCCCTCCCCGTTCCCCCGCCGAGTAAACATCAATATACCAGTCTCAAATGCCATATTACGGCTGTCCAAAATGCAATTTTTATGTTTTACCCTCTCCCTTGTCAGAAAATGTAACACTTGGCCTGACCGGCACTTCCTCATAGATGCTGAGAAGAAAGTGCATCGAGATCCATAGATACTGAAAATTTGATAGGCAATAACAATGTTAGATAATTAAAAGAGAATCATCCACCTTCGTGTATGATATGAGGTGAACCTAACAAACCCTGTCCAGACTAGCAGGTTTTTTGGATGTATTATAGTAGCTACATGGCCTCAAGACATTGCCATCCTCCGCTGACGTTCTCACCTGCAATGACCTGAAGGAATCCTGAAATTAAACAGATATCGAACCCGACTTCTGGTAGTTTGTTGCTTCTCTGATACATCACAGAAGCAACATCTACATCTTCTGTGATATCAACACAACTTGCCTACGACGGTGTTATCATGTACAAACCTACCATGGAATTAAACAGAAATTCAAAACATACGAGGGGACCAGGAAAAAAAAGAAAAATAGAAGTACTTGTAATGATAAATAATGGAATAATAAGGTACACGTTTATATCTACAAGAGGAAGGAGACCCATATATAAACCCTCCAATCAAACAGGTCTATTTATGCATATACCTTTTCATCCATACTGTTACTATCTGTGTGAATAGTAAGCTGAATGAATGACTCCAAGGCTTTGTCCCGTTACAAGCTTTATTGCAGATGGTGTTTACAATGCGCTGCACTGACCGAACTGACTCGAGTACGTCGAGATCAGGATAGATCAGGTAATTTATCAGAATTCTCCAACTGGCGTCCGATTACAGTAGTGCCAACCATGTTGAAATTAAGCGAGAAAGTATTCAAAAGCAGATGATCACTCATATATTAGAAAATAATCTAATACACGATAACCAATTTGGCTTTATGCCAGGAAGATCTACCAGTCAGGCGATTTTCCATCTTGTGACTGTCCTGAACAAGAAAACCAATAGCCTATGTACTTTCATAGATTTATGAAAGGCATTTGACAGTGTGTCACAAAATACTATATAAAAAACTTCAAAATTTTGGCCTATCAAGCAACTTCATAGGACCAATTGAATCTTATCTAAATGGCCGTACACAATCAATCAAGATGGGAAGTACCATATCGAAGAAGATACCAATTACATGCGGAGTACCTCAAGGCTCTGTTTTGGGGCCCACATTATTTATTATGTTTGTGAACAACCTTTTCCGAGTTATCAAAAACAATACGGCCTTAATGTATGCCGATGACCTAGTGCTAATCTACAAAGCTAAAGACATAAATGAATCAGTACTGAAAATGCAAGATTTTAATAGTATCCAGATTTGGATGAAGGAAAATCAATTACTTGTCAATACAAAAAAGACGGTTGAAATGTGGGTAGGTAATACCTTGATAAACAGAGGGATGAGGACGAACTTAATAGACAATGTAAGCCTACATAGAGTGCATCAGTTTAATTATCTTGGTATAACAATCGATAGTAGTTTAACCTTCAAGCACCAAGTAAATAAAATCACAATAGAATCGAGACTGAAAACGCAGAAAGTATTTCTGTTAAAATATTTATTGCCTAGAGATATAAGAATAACAATAATGAAACAATGTATCCTTCCCATATTTGATTATGTCGACTATAAATATCTGAGTTGCACACAGACAGACATGTGAAAAGTTGATCTGGCATTGCACACCGACTCGCCTTACGACGTGCTCTATGAGACATGATTGCATTGAATTGAGGTGCATCGGAAGGTCTGAATTATGCGAATTAGCTACAATCGAATTGAAAAACTTTTCCCAACATTTGAATTGCACACTTAATTCCAAAAGTGTTGTTCCTTCCCCGGGTACTCCAAAGGCGCCTTGAGAGATGGCCCTCTCTCGCCGGCCGCCCTCGACTTCTCACCTGGCCCGCGTTCCTCTCACCTGGCGGTCATGATCAAAGGCCGGCCCGCCTCTCATCTGACCGCGTCCACACGTCACCACAGACAGCGCGTCGAGTGGGCGCGGGTGACGTCATAGCGCCCGCGCTGGTACCGGCGTCGCAGTCACTTCAGACCAAAGACGGCGGCGTCTGAGACTTCAAATGTCGTCTGCTTCGACAGACGCATGTTACGTAGATAAGACGTCATGAACGCCCTCACTTACCTGTCTCCATGACTACTCGTGCGCGGATTTAACCTAATCCACTGCGCTAGTCGGGTTAGGCGTCGGGTAGATGATAATATGTACACATGGCGTCCACCGGGTGGGTATCAAACACAGGGGGAGTGGTGGTCGCACGATGAAAGAACTGATAGCCGGGAGATTGTTTTCTCTCCCGTCTTCACGCGTGTGTGTCGTTACACTCATAGGGGGATTTGTGGAGGCTTTGTTTTGTTCGAACATAACACTTTTGTGTTATTTAGTGGAGCCAAGATGAAGCAGGTTTAAACTCAACTGAACTCCGGTGGATATTGATACTGAACGGATTTACATGGCTTCTTGATGGATTAATCTCGGGATAAAACAAAATGTGTCCCTTTGATATATAGATACAATAAAAAATCAATTAGATCTAACTTCTTCCTCACATGGCATGGTGTGAAAGATCATGCGTTTAATGAGAATCGACTTCATATACAGTGAGGGTGTATTTGTCTAAACGCACTGATTTGTGACCAAGATGCTGAGGCTTATGCCAGTACAACCTCTTTCTGATCGTGTTTTTATTTCAGCATAGATTGTCTCTTCTCACTGACCACACAACCATACAAATGTGTTAACCATATCTGAGCCCCGTTGCTCCACGTTTACGACAGGACTGCAGATCTCTGAATAGCGATCTGAGGGCCTTAACGTTGCTCATGAATTTTTGCTGATCGTGTCGTAATCGCATAGGCGGATCGCCGCGTAAAATACGGCGTTTATCGATACTTTTCACGCAGACCTTCAGAGCACGGCGGATCGTATCGCTGTGGGTTAAACACAGCCCTATCTGATATTGTAAATAACGATCCATGGTGGCACCACCAACCCCTGCCCTTTGTTCTTCTACCTATGGGAAATAACGATCCACACCACCAGGTGTCAGGCCAGTTTTAATTGTAATGCAATCGGTATTTAATTAAAGAACTAAGCATCTTCCCCTGTCTCATTGAATATGTGTCCCTGAATTGTTGTATCGCTATCACATCATACAAATTAGTGATACCGCGGAAATATAGCGATACGATCCGATATTACGGGAGCAACGCTTTTTCAATCGGATCGTTAAAGTCATCGTAAAAATAAAATTGGGACTCGATTATAGCTAGCGATACCACAAAAAGGGGAGCAACGGGGCCCTGGCTAGGTTTAAATTCCGTTGTTGATGTGTGTTTGTATATAAGTTTGCATATAGGCCTATATACAATGTGTAAGCCTTTATAAACTGAGTGCATGTCACGTAACCTCTGATAATATATGCCATTTCAAGGCACATATATATTTTTTTCAATGTACCATTTTATTGCGCAGAGTCGTACGTATTGCTTGAATTGTTTGATATTTGGTTTTATATGAAAACTGGCTTACTGTCTTTGTACGTCAAAAATACGCAGTGAAATTATTGATCGGATAGATCTCTATGTCAAAGAAATAGTAGACAATGTCTGCCCCCCCATGTGTATGTACATTCCCTTTCAGTAATTTTCAAAATAGATCAAAGGACCATTCACAAACATGTTAACCTGTCTGTGAGCAGCATTACGCGGTATCTTCCCGTATCTTAAATGGTACCAAAATAACATCTAATTGTCCCGGTGCATAGCATCAAACGCATTCTCCCTATACTATTTGGAGAACCAGTTGATACAATTCCCTGGATGCCTACCCTCGCAGGTGGGAGATCATGATACAACACATCAGACCCCCTTCGTGTTCCAGTCCCGTGGGACGCGCAAACCGCTCCGGCGTCCATCACCCGATACCCGACCAATCAGCGGGCAGTAAGGCGATCACATGGGCTCCCACGTGACCGACACGCCTCTGAATCTGTTTACCAAACAATTTACCCACCGTCCCCCGCCATCAAAGTGCACGTCTTGCTTCCCACCAGGGGGAGGCACCGGGCTGTGAGGTGCCCGGGGTCACGTGGTCTTTGATGTGCGCGCGCAGGGCGTAGCGTTGTGCCGGACGCTGACGGAGACGTAATTAACAGCGAATTAAGACCTAATTGAGGGCGCCTTGATTGTCAGGGGCGGGTACAGGTGTAACGCGCACGCGCAGACGTGTTCAGGGTCACGTGACTCCAGTTGGGGCGTTTTGCTGCCCTCTGGTGGCAATACGTGGAGGAGGCAGACGTGGGGTCGTTTTACAAAATGCAGTCCAGCCATTACACTGAGATTATCACACAATGGGCAACTTGAAAGTAGATGCCTCATTTTATAAGAATTCATCTGACTCGAATTGTATATTCTTTTACTTACGAAAGACTCGGTCTTTCACTCAGCTATGAATATTACGTAATTAAAGATTATTCAGAAACTATCCATGATTTGCAATATGTACTAGCAACTTACGTATAACATGCCAAGTGGTGTTCCGAATTGCTCTGCCTTAGAATGACACGAATGTGGAACTTGCAATAATATGCTTGAATGAAATGTCTTACATATCTCACTGTACCAAAAATGATAAAATATTAGGTGAATATATCAATTTCCAATTCATTCATGTGTATCATGTGTTTTCTTTTTAAGTCAGCATACTGAATAACTAGCAATATTGTTCTTTTATGTAATAGTGCTTTGTGACTTTGAATACTGTTTAACTTCCACTTCCACGAGAGTTGCATTCGAGCCGGATCACTCCCATGTATAAACAATGAATTAAGAAAGACTGACTCATTAGTGAGAGTCATAGACTATTTTGTATGTCAGAAGTTGCACTCCCCTTTCAATGCCAGTTTGATGTGGTTTAATTTCCCGTATTTTCTCTCAGTGTTTTAGACACCATTCAGATTCGTTTCGTGTCTCGCATGAATCTCCCGTTTTACAATGAGCACTCGTCTACCTGCAAACCGTTCCGCTCCCTACACAACCCGTACATCTGACTTTTTTTCAACCAGAAGTATTCGCGGCTCAGGTTTCAGGCGGTCGTTTGTAGCTAAATTAACAGTCAGTAGGGTCAGAGAACGGGTCGATCGTCGCCATGACGACCCGGGCGGAAGTCGCGTGACGTGTGGTTAACCGCGACGCCGTGACGCAGGCGCACTCAGCGCTCACAGTCATGGCCGACACTGCGCCACTCGGGGTTCCCCTTGTGGAGGCGTGTCAGCAGACACTGACTCATACATCTCTGATAGTCCACAGACACAGGAATCAAAATAAACTCAAATTTAATCACATTCCTTTTTTTGTTTGTTCAAAAGGTTTATTGAACAAGGGCGGTTATGAGATCGATATCGACGCAGATGTAGCGTTGCAGGTCCCGTGACCGTGGTTACTTCCGGTGGACGATAAACCAAAATGCCCTCTATCATCGCCCACCTATTTGCGCTGGTTAATGGGTGGATAGCGATCCTTCATACAGGCGTCGAAGATTGAGCCTCCCTAGTTACAGTGCTAAAGTGGGATTCACACGATGGGATTCATGTACCTCACAGGGTGTCTTTCTGAGACAAATCCTGCTGAGATTCTGTACTATATCACAATTTCTCTGTCTAAATTATAGGGTTTCATTTCCCTGAGACATGATTCCCCCCCTGTAATTGTTAAAAACATTACTCCCTAAAAAGGATCAGAATCGCATGAATTTTTGAACACTGTGAGTTACATGAATCTCACCGTGTGAATCCCACATTACTGAAGGTCACGATGAAGAATCCACCCCTCTTGGTTCATGGTATGTCGGTGGTCAGTTTATTGAGAGATTGGCAACAACACGTATCCCTGCAGCATAAGATAAGTAGGAATCTGGAAATTCCAAGACCCACTACTCAAGTGTTACCATCACGATACCCTAATCTCTAATAGCTGACACTCTGGTTAGAAGGCTCTATTAGAGCATGATAGATGTACAACTGCCCTGAAGACTATATACCATCAGTTCGCTCTCAACAGCTAGGGTGACATTGGGAGTTAATTGTAGTGGAGTGCGGTGACCCAGGTAGCAGTGTGTTTTTGTAGGAGGCCTTATATATTCATATGCATGCACAGGCACTCGTGTGCATATATATCATATATATATAATATATCATATATGTGTATATATATATATATATATATATATATATATATATATATATATATATATATATATATATATATATATATATATACGCACGTGTAAATACACACGCAGACACACATATATATGGGAGTGTGTTCCTACTCTATCTCATCTAATATTATATACAGAATGATTTACATTCACCATATTAACCGGTCAAATACAAAAGGCCGTAATTTCAGAGAACTAAACACGTAGTGTTATCCGAGCGAATGCTAGGATATTACGTAGAGTCAAGTCCCAGGAGATTACGACCACCTTTAATTGAAACCACTTAATTTTATATATATATTATTCAACATTGCAAATTTAAATTATCAAAGAAAAAAACAAAATGACCATCGATCTTCTCACGTACTATTTTTTTACACAAGGGACATTTTCCAATAATCTCTGCTTTATGCAGAGCGGAGATTACGAGCACCTATAATCTTCGCTCGGTGAATTACACAGTCTATATGTTTAGTATGGGGACTCCGTATTTGATGGATAATAAATAGTTATTTACGGTTATTAGTTGTACACTATCAATTATTGAGTTCTTGTGATAATATTCATAAACATATAATTATCTCACTAAATGATTCTGTATCGGCTAATCTAATTTTGGTACATGTATCCGTAAAGTGATCAACTAAATACCTCTTACAATAAGAATGTAAGAACTGAAATACTTGTAGTTAGTGAAACAGCTACTCTTCTAGGATCAGAAAAATGAAAAGACAAAGTGTTGGTTTTTAATTAGATTCATATATATTTTATTAATGTTAGTATAAATATATAAAACAACAAAAACAATCAACGAACCTGAGAAGAATATTATTGGTAGTGAGTGAAAATGCATGACTTTTAGTCTGCTTCCAGGCATGTATATCAATAGGAGTTGGATTATTCAGTTTTCAATACCTCCCGCACCCCTACCATCATAAATATATGATCTTCGTACTTCGCACATAGTTGTGGCAGTCTCTGTTTAACTACTGGTTGTTTACGAAACATACAGCTATACATATGGATACAAGTGTACTCTTTGGGTACTGACTATACACGACAAATATTGGTATAAATACATAAATATACAAATATATACAAAATAACCCAGAGCTTTGTTCTCTTCCATCTCAGTTCACCTCTATGGAGAACTCGTATTATAAATACTACATTACTCTCTATACACATACATATTACCATGTACAATCCACCAATAGTCCTATTGCATCAGCGATTCATATGTATTTACAGTTGTTCGTGGCAAAGGATTCACTGGCTTCGTTTACTTCCATTCAAAATAATCAGGGATCGATTATGGGTAACAATAAAAGGACCTTTATGGAATTTATCAGTCTACTTCCATTCAGATTTCTACTGGAATGAATGATTACACATGTACCCAAAGTTAAAGTACAAACATAGCGTAGAGTCAAACTGGAATAGTGTATATGTACATTTTGATTTCAACTCGAAGCAAAGAACATAACAATTTGATTTGAAGTCAATTTGGACGGCTTCAGCTTTTGATTTTAATTTAGGTAGGATCTTCGTATGTACAAAATAATTGATGACTCCTGTGCGAACACAATGCGTTAATTATCTGGATATAACAGTTTGAATACCATCGATAATCATGTTAAATCAATATGGACAAACATAAGAACACTTAGGTTTCACGGCGCAAACAGGCGGTCGATGATAGAGGGCTTTTGGTTTATAGTCCACCGGAAGTCACCAGGGTCACGTGACCTATTATGCTGCCTCTACGTCGATATCGCTCTCATAACCGTCCTTGTCAGTTTCCACTGAACTGGGGCGTGGGGAATCAATGCCAGAGTCACTTTGTCGCTCTTCATCCTCCTTGTCGGCCATAACGCGGTCCGTGATTGGCTGGATGACGAGTACATGACGGCTATCCTCGTCGCTCATTGGCTGATCTTCGTCCGGCCGGTGAGTCAGCTCATGGCGGCGTAGGTCGCAGTTCCGGCGGAAGATCTTGCCACAGAAGGAGCAGTTGTGCGGCCGGATGTCGGTGTGTGTGAGGAGGTGCGTCTTGAGATTACTGCGCTGGTTGAACGTCTTGCCGCACGTCTCACAGTGGTGTGGAGACACCTGTGTGAAGGAATACAACCATTAAAACACTGCCGTTTGTACACTATTCAACTCCCATTATGGGGAAAACTGTCCATCATTCACTTAGAGCTGATCGTTATTAAGAAGGGTGAATATACTTTGAATAAGTATGAGGTTCATATTACAGGGAGAGAGAGTCTTTAGAAGACAATGTGGTGCTATATCGTTTATTTTTGAACTGAAGTGTTCTTAGATGTTTTACAGGAACTGAGGAATGCAGATGCCATGTACAAACAGTATGTACAATGACTACGATTCACAAATTACAGATATACTTGTGAATATATTACACATGACATTACTGTTACCATTTATTTAAATACCTACAGAATACAATTTAGGAGAATGCTGTCACGTGAGAAGCCTAACTTATGACCAATGATCGCCTGTAAAAAATGATCGCGGGACTCACCTGCATGTGGATTGTTTTGTGAACGGCGAGGGTGCGTGCCTGACAGAAGCCCTTCCCACATTCTGTGCATTTGAAAGGTTTTTCCTTTGAATGAATATACCTGTAAGAATAATTCATATATTTCAATAAAGAATCTAAACAAACCATGATTACCTCAAACAATAGATGAATGGAGACTAAGTAGTGACGTTGATTATAAATTAACATTCATATTGGACAGGATGATATTTCAAATAACAGAACATAATTATAAAAAGTGAATAATGTTATTACACTTTGCTGTTAATTGAGTACATTAAGTAAATTATGAAGCATACACATATCATAGACTGTTGTACATATATCCTTACCTGTGATCTCTGAGATGGTCTTGACGTCTGAAGGCCTTTCCACAGATGTCACAGTTGTAGGGGCGTTCATCTGTGTGTGTCCGCTCATGGATCAGCAGGTTGTAAGACTTGGTGAAGTGACGGCCACAGAACCTGCAGATGTACTGCTTCTTTGGCCTAAACAAAAAATATTACAAATGAATATCTAATGTAAAAAGTTTTGTATAAACATTGACAGAGATTGCAAGATATCAAATGTCCTCTATAGTAGAGTTTAATAGCATAAACTTCAGATCAATATCTAAATATAACCCGAACTTCCAAATATGTATTAATAACATTAATATATATGCAAAAGGAAAAAGGAAATTCCTGTACCCTACTGAAATTCGAACTTATAAATCAAGGCGTTTTGCACTCACAATTTCCATCGAAAAATTTCTGAGCATCAATCTTACTTTTGAGAAGATTAATTTAACATATAATCTCACAGATAGACAGATAGAAACACACCTCTTCATAGTGCGACCTTTAGGCCGGCCTACGGGTAGGGCTTTTCTGGGCTGCTCCGTGGGGGCAGGTAACATCTCCATTGCCGGGTGGTAGAATGGAATGCGCAGGTCGCAACTGTAGAAATACCACAAAGCACACGTAAGCACACATTAACATATCATCTGCTATTTACATCTGCTTGTGGTCAACTCTACTTGTTACCTAGTCAATGATATGGATGATACTATCAATCACACCGAGAGGAAGTCCAATCAAAACACTTTTTTGTGCTAGCTTCAAAATACAAACTGTATCTTACAACCTTTGCCAATTGCTAAGTGATCTTGAATTCTCAGATTTAAGTAATGCATTTAGGGGAGTGGTATACTTATCCCAATTGAATTCGAGATAAGGTTTACAGTAAGTAGACTACAATAGACTGATTTACTATAAAAGATCAATATAGTGTAAAGTGGATCGGCAAATGAGGTGATTAAAGAGGTATGACCTCAGACAATGTACTCACCTTGTGGTGTCAACTTTCAGCGGGCGGTCCACCGGAACTTTCCCTTCACTCATTATCGGCGAGGGACTATTTCGCAACGCGCAAGGAGATGTTGACTGAGAGCTGCACTCGGCCAGCCTGGCGTAGTCGAACTTCTTATGTAAAGTAGTGCGTTCCCGCTGAGCTGGAAATGTAAAAGGGGAATATTTATGAGGAGACTGTGTATCGTGCTCCATACAAGGATTAGGTCACTGCTTCCGCCTCTGTGTATTCATGGAAGCCACCATTCACAGAATCCAGACGTGTGAGCGAGCGTTAGCTGCGGTTGTGAGTGGAATACTACTGGGAATATTATTATTGATGGTAAAAACGATATATTCATCTGATATCACCCCACCCCACCCCAAATTCCCGTCGGTTTTCAAAACTTCCTCGTGTGAGGTGATGTCAACGGATGATGGGAAGTAGCTATCACTTATTCAACAAACACACACAAAAAAACGGGAGAATTTAAAGGGAAAAAAACCTCACATAGACAGCCAGAGAGTTGTGAATCTTATACGCCTTCACATTACACAAGGATATGTAAATATGTACACATGTACCCTTAAGAAAAGTTTGACCATAATCTATTTCACGCATTAAGCCCGACCAGACGTTCACAGAAATATTTTATATTTTTGCCAGTATAAGCTGATTGTCTAGGTCTACTGCTGATAGGATTATATATTTCTCTTTAGGGAAGAGAACTGTGCCCAAAGAGACCGGGAGATAAAATGTAATAACATTTTAGCGTGCGTGAATATAAGGTGTATCTCTTTTGATATCTGATCACACCAACAGTCATATATATATATATGGCTATTGAGGATAACACTAGCAGAAATATTTTAGAGAAGATGGAAACCCTTAAGGCATAATTCTCGAGTCAAATACTCACTCTGGCTGTCTGTTCTGTTCTCCCAGGGGCGGAAAAAGCGCATCGTTTGACCTTGAGAATGGCACAGCTCATGAAGGTGATCTGTCGACAATCCCACTGCACCCCTCGACGAACGTCCGGAAGTCAGATCCACAGGATGCTGGGACAGGAAACCCTCCGGCGATGACGTCATCAGGAGCGGGTGGTTCCCCGGTGTGGGGCGCGTCGGTCGCGGTCTGATGACCACCGTGCTGGTTCGGGGAGGAGCCACCAGGTGGCACGCGTGGTGCTGCGTCTCTGCACGACACGTCATGACGTCAGAGCCGGCGGCGAGGAACGCCATTCTCGATGTGGGGCAGCAGGATTCAGCGAATCCGCGAAGAGGCGACTGGCGCAGGGCGGGAATGGGTTGGATTGTTGTTGTATCAGGAAGGAGCTACCTGAAACAAACAAGACAGAAAAAACATGTTATCGTCCAGACGACACTAGAGACCTCCTTGAGTGTGATTGTATGTGATAAACGATCCTCTAGTTGACTGCGTGAACACTTGACTTGAGAAGCGGCGGTGCAGATAAGTCGACCCGTATTACTAATATGAGTCAACCCTGGAAAATTGGATCTTACCAGTGTAAAATACACTATAATGACACATTTAGCAACGGAATAATTGCTAATGCGAGGATTTCTGTTTGGATCCAGTGTAGCCGAGAATTCAGCTGAGGAACCTCACCATTAAATCATAACCTAATGGGAAAATGTCTGATTACATAAACCAGGTCCAGTGTAGACAGATAATCCGTATCGTCTTGGGAAGCGGAAGATAGCATTTGTTCCCCCTATTTATAACCCTACATTAACTATTAACTAGAGACAGACAACATTCCATTCCATAAGCTCCTCCATATGATTGTTGATATTGTTATAGTTTCTAATCAATCTCAAGATCACCTTATGCTTCTTATCGTTCTGTCAAGAATGAGGTTCACATGATTAATTAGAATGTTATTGTTACGGAAGTATGTTTCATACCAACATTGAATGTTCTATACACTATCTAGAACTTGTGCGTGGGACTTTATAAAAAAAAGCTATCTCAGCATGTTTTGTATTGATATGCCATCAGCTCACTGATAGTGCCAGCCCTTTTATCATCTTTCTTATGACTTTCTAACCTTGCACTAGGAAGAGGGAATACACAGTAGCACTTACAGATAAACCTTTATCTATCAGTCTTTCCTAGAACCTGCACCAGGATGGTCCATGCATGAAGTCAGGTCTTGTACTTCTAATACCAGACAAACTATTCAAGTTCTAGACATATCAACAAAGATAACGATAATCTGTATTTGTACGATCTAACCTTTCCTGGTAAGTTCCCGGAAAAAAAAGGAAAGGCTCTAGTGACTACTGTAAAAAGATACAATGAAATGCAGGCTCGAACCTTGCCTGAATGAAGCACTAGGATGCGTCGGTAACATGAGCCCTTCGTGTAGTTTTGAAGTTATAAAATTAATTTAAATTTTTATTTTATATCCTTATGATATATCTCTAAATATTAAAAAAAGAAGTGAATTGACTAAAAATAAGATGCAAATAAAGTCTCTAAGGCTAATGCTATTGATTAAACCAATGACATGGAAATGGGAATGGATGATAAAAACGGATGTCATTCAGGATACAGATTGTCCCTTTTTCGTCTATCAGCTTCGATAGATTAAATAATGAACGAGCTGCTTGTGAGAAGGGAACATTCTCTTCTAATCGAAGCATCCACTGACGATTGTCCAGTCAATGACGGGCCCCCTTTGTCATTTGGGCCAACAGACTCTTAACCTTTTCTACACCCTCAGTGAATTCCCTAACAGCTTCAGAGCTGGTGGTAAAGGTTATATAGTCTATATTGGGCACAAGGAGCCAACACGTTCTCCATATATAAAAGCCACCCTATTAGAGCGCCAAGTCAGCGAGAAAGGACACAGAGACACTTAGGTACGATGTATATTGCCAGGTAGGTCCGAGCCACAAAGTAGCAGCTCTCCCTGACACACGACGAGAGAGGACCTCTTAGTAATAGACACAGGTGATATCTTGTAACAGAATCTTTGAGGTGGGCTTCAATTTGGACATGTTTAAATTGAATCTATACATTGATGCATTGTACTATTTGTTGAGTGAAAAGAACGCAAATTCACTCAATCTGTACACTGAATATATATTACGATTAACTGCGCTTTGTTTACAGCTATGCACCTTTTAACCAATATCTAAAACACGGAGGAATAGAGACATTAAGTTTGACTTATTTGTTAGGGAATTTCATAGAAAGTCTTATGATAATTACCATTTGATCTCAAATCAAGGTACTCTGATCACATGTTTTGATTAAATATCCTTACCAGCCATGTATGTATTATGCAGATATCTTATAAAGCATCAGCTTTCTCTTGTGTGGCTCTACTCCTGACCCAATCCCAAGATACAAACACATTAACAACTGCTAACACAACAACTGCTTCACAGAGTATTTAACCAATTTGTAATGTTCAAACAATATCGAGATGTTTGTTTGTTTTGTGTTTTTCCGACAATCGTCTACTCTAATGTTAGCCATTCAGTACAAGGAAAACACAGTCTTTAATCTTCCCCGCTCTTTCTCAGATTTAGAGGCTGGCCTTATTCAAAGTAGACAACTGTGAAGTGTCGATACAATATAGATTTATCAGGTATTTATGTAGAAAGGCCATCTTACCATTATTCCTATTACTACATCATAATAACGTATAGTAGTCAAGAGCAAACAAGAGAAGCGCTTTACATCAAAGAACTAATATAAAATCTCAATGAAAGCAACTGTAGCTTTAAGCAGGAGGAGACTAGATATGGGGTGACAGTTGTTAAAACTAACCACTTCATGTTCATGTTTATCTGAGGGTATCGGTCCATGATAACACAATCCGAGATGGGAGGGAGATGGCTATGTGTGGTGACGGGAGAGAGATGCCCATGTGTGGTGGCGGGAGAGAGATGGCTATGTGTGGTGGCGGGAGGGAGGGAGATGCCCATGTGTGATGACCGGGGGAGATGGCCACAGACACGACCAGGCTCCAAGGCCACACAGCAAGACATGTCCACCCATAAAAACACCTTTATGATAAAACTCCAAAATCAGTAACACCCAGTCATATCACGAATATTGTCAATAAATATTTAAAACTCAAAGCCTGCGGGACAAAACAATTAAAAAGTTCGGCCTGTTCTTTTCATGGATCATGCCGGACTGAGGCAAAATGCACTGGCAAATAACAATATGATATAAAAGTGATATCCCCGCACAATAAGCAGTACTCACCAACAAAGGAATGCAAATGATCATATACGTAGGGAGTCCAATGTAGATCAGTGTCCGTTAAAGGTTGGATCCTTCAGATAGAGCCCCGTATCTGCAGCAGGAGTAGTGGTAGTAGTAGTAGTGTACGCTAGGTAAGTAAGGCCGTGTCTCGCTGTCTACCGTCCAATACTCTGATACCGTCTGAGCTCCATCCGTCCGCCTCTACTCTTAAAGCCCACCACGAGCTTTTTGATTGGTCAACTGATCAGAGCGTAGACAAACCACAACCCCTCCACTCCCCCTCTCCTCCCCTTCACACACACTCCACCGACCACGCGCCGCCACCACCACTAACCCCACCTAGCGGCAGAGTGAGGATCCGCGTAGGCTTACCTAATCAGTTTAAGAGGGGATTCTGGGACCACTTGGGTACACATGAGCGTGTCATCCATGTCCTATCTCGGTTTGGAAGGTTCCGCGAAATTTTCGAATTTCGATTCGCGTGGAGGGCACGCAGGCCACCTGACATCTACCACGTACTGTGTGTGTGAGTGAGTGTGTAGCGTACCGCCCACCCTATAACGCACCATGCACCGGGAGGGGAAGGACGACAGGGGTTAATCCGTACTCCAGTGCAGATGATCCAAATCCTTAAACGCCTGCCCCTTGCGAATCGGGGATCTTCCCAACGCGATTCATACGCCTGAGAGGGTGGGAAATGGCTGGTTGAGTGGGGAATTTGGGGAAAAGGTGGGATATGGGATATGGAATTGATAAGCGAGCAGGGAGGGATATATGGACAGGTGCAGAGCATATACATATAGAGGACAGGTTTATCGCTTGAAATATACCACAGGGGTCATCTTATTGATGCGCTATCATCTTTAGTCATCATTTCAAAATTGGTATCACCAATATCTCATTTCAAATTATCTATTTCATGGTAAAGATTCGATTATGATGTTCCCTATTTTAAGGTATGCGCCCTTCGAACCTGTGGCAGCACACTCGTGACTTCTTCTAATAAGGAGCATGGCACTAATTTTCGTATAATTTATCAATATATTATGCTCGTTGGAATATAAAATTACAGAATTCACTCGATCGCCATGAGATGCACGTATATAAATATAGATCAATGATGCATTGTTCCTAACCACATAAAACAAAAGAAAACAACAACGGGAAGTATCAAGCACGGACGCCCGGTTCGTTCTCGGACTGCATCATTAGAGCCGCCATTACTAATCAATACACAGACTGGTAAGTTAGTGTTAATCCTGTTCAGATGCCGAGGGTCCTCCAATAGAAACCTGGCAGGTCTCTAAGTGGTCCCCATCTCCATATTAGGAATATGCCATCCCGCAACGCCACCTAGCAGCGACGCACCGAACCTCTGTGACGTCATGGCTGCCTGATTGGCTTGTGGGGATTACGGTCTTCGGTCATTCATAGGTGCACTGGGTGACACTGACTTCCGACGTTAATCTCCGAATAATAGCACACCCTCCCTCTCTCCCCACACACCTCCTTCACATCTGGGGACCGGGGAGATAAACACGAAACTGGGTGACTTTTAGTAGGGCGGCTGACGGGTGTGAGAGGAGGGGAGGCGGGGGCGGAGCGGTTTGTTGTGATCTACGGCGGAAGAACTGTGCAGGGGAAGGGGAAATGGGAAGAGCAGGATCAATGAGTGCACACAGACACTGTCATGAGCATAGTTACAAGTAAAAGATATGTTTAAGACGAAAAAATAAATATACATCCGAATAAGAAACGGGGTAACACAGATAGGCCTATTTGGAATTCAATGTCATGAATTCACACGAAAGTGGATATACAAAGCACAGTTGGTTTTAACGACGTTTTATATGAAGAAGCATTCGTCTGTTTTCGCAGTAATTGGTATGATAGAGCAAGGCTATAATATGCCTGACCATAATGGGATAACAACTACTGGAATACCTATATTTTCATAAGTATACTGTAAACAATTACATTTAAATATATTTAATATTTAGATATATACTAAAACCCAACAACCAACACCAACAATCTCAGGCGGACAGTTTTATCACGCGGCGTATTTCCAATGGGGTGGTGTATATCAGTGCATGCATTTTTGCAGTTGTCATTGACACATGTCATGTGTAAATCATGACCACTGTTATTATGTAATATTAGGTAAGTGAATCTATCTGGTTCTGAATCACCAATGGCCAATAACTTATACCACATTTTGGGACTGCAATCATTGATTTCAGATAGTACACAATATCATTGTAGAGCTTTTACGCTCAAGTCTTTTAAAAGTCTATCTTATCTCTGCCTCATTCGCATGACATTGTGCAGTATTGTTCAAGGTCATAGTAGTTGGTATTCCTATACCCTTAATCTTTACAGTAGTAATGCACCAAACAACTGTGTAGTATGCTGATGAAAGTATAACATCCGTTGAAAATGCGGTGACTAAAAGAGAATTCATGGTAATACAGTTGGGAAGTTCATTATGATTAGCCAGTTAAATGTTCCTTTTATCAATTCCTGGGGATAGGTCTCAGAGCGAGAATTCCCAGTAAAGGAATTGAATTCGAAATTGTATGCTGTAACCTATAATGCCAAATACCCAAATCAAAGGACTTCATTGAAACAAAACATCAACAAAACGTGAGTGCAACCGCGCGTCTTGTTCTCATAACCCAGTTTTATACCAGTTCCCGGAAACCAGTCTTTGCCTATTTCGCATGCAAATAAGTTTGTCCATAACCTTATGATTCTTTTTCAGATTTATGATTCTTTTTCAGATTTATGAAGACAATCTAGTAATAGATTTTTGAAAAGATCTAGATTGAAGATAAATGCCTTTAGTAAGAGTGGCAAAATAGAGGTCATTACAGAGTATTTGAGATGGTAGCAAGCTTGCAGGACTGAGGTGTGAACAACGAGTTAACTCGTCAGTGTGACCTACCAGGAACTTGCTGAGTAAACTCATGGTGTTCTTGTGGGTAAATCTCTATGATAGAATTAAGAGTTGTATGGATGGATGGTTGGATGGAGATATTCTCTTATATGTGGACTATTTTTACTTGTGTTTGATGTGTCTGTGTGTGGGTTGTGCCTATGTGGGGTGCCTGTTTCTGTATGTATTCTGGGAATATGGGGTGTATCCTTAAGTATTTCTGGGAGGGAAGTGACCACAAATCAAGGAAAAGGGGGTCTAGATCGTAGGCTAAAATGCTTATCAATGATACTTTTTCAAAGTATTAGTTTTTGTACTCCTTTTATATAGAGGCTGCGCAAGAAAAATCAGATTACTACAGGATGTGAATGTAGGACCTTTTACATAAGAAAGGCCACTGTTTTAGATGCTTGCAATGAATGGGGACTTTGTTATACTGTCCTCTCTCTTTCCCGTTTAATAAAAATTGGTTATTCTACACCGCAGCAAAATCCAGTGTCACGTTCTACAGCAGTTTATCGAATATGTGATATGAGGTGTCAAACCAATAGTTATACACAGGGGCAGAGTTAAGGCTTGAAACCTCACCCAGGTACATGCCATTCAGCGCACATACTATCGCCCACTAACCTCATGATAATCATGGGATGAAAGTGAATTCTGGAGTAACCTTGAAAATTCCATTACCCATAAATGACCAGGGGTCCGTTTAATAATCTGGTGTGTTATTTCTTTTTTCGTTCTTGGATTACTCATCCCAGTTAGAAAAAAAGACACAATCGCCTCGTACACACACCGTTTAATGATCTAGGCTCGTACATGAAGACCCTTTTCTGCATACCCAGAGACGATGTGGGTCAACGTTATTCAACATTTATGGATTACCTTATGGACGTCTAAGACCGTCTTAACGGACGTACTTAGATATTATCAAACAATAACCCTTGTGCGAGGTGCAGAGAAGGGTTTTCATGTACGATTCTAGTTTATCAAAGATGTAACAGGGCAAGAAGGGAAATAGATAAAACAGAAAAGTCTTTTACAGAGGAAGTGGGTGCCATTATAAAGCACATGGATGAAGAAGAACGAATCCGGAAGAGGGTTTTTCTTTCTGAAGAGGTAATTATTAATTTGTAGTTCTCATACAATGTCACCTATTACAAGAAGTTTCCATTTCTTTCCAGATATGAGGAACCATGAGAGATAGGCATACATCGGTGACTTCAATGCACAGGTAGGAAATAACTTCTTAGAGCAAACGTGTGTATTGGCAGACACCCTCAAAAATAGTGAAGCAAGAAGATTTAGCTGTATGTATGTGTTGGGGTGGGGTGATGGGGTGGTGATTGGACATTGGGCCTCAAGGTGGTACAGTACGGATACAGGGTACGGGGAGACACACCTACCAGGACGTCATAGGCTTGAGCAGGTCGTAAATACCTGCACACTTACCTGGCAGGTAGATCTAATTCGGGCTACCTGATGGCACACACGCACACCGCACCCAACACCACACTCCACTACGCCACACCGCAGCTTTGTCCGCCTTCGTCGTCCACACGGGCTTTCCCTTCTCCGATGAACGGAAGGTCCATAAACTAATCTAAACAGCATAGCGGTGTAGAGGAAATGTTTTTTTAGACTTCACTGTTTTATTCATTGGTTCGCTCCTATACCTATTGTTTGCAAAGCGATTACATTTAGTGCATAGGAGCTGCCACAGTTACCAGGCACAAAACATGATACATTCCAAGTGCTTAGTTGAAAGCATGATTACAAAGGGAAATGTTGATTTGAAGAGTGTATGCTATTCAATGTTGACGTATCAATTCAACATCAAATGCTTGTCCTTTTAGTCGGCAGAAATACTGAATTTAAAAGTTTTTAAAAAAAAGTTGTCGATGATAATTACTGCATGAACTTAAGATATCTTGATAAAGTCTAACTCGATCACTGTCACACCATGTTCATGAGAAGCATGACATATAATTAGTCCATGAAAACCTGCATGGCGATCAGAGGTGTGGCCATAAGCGATGACTAGGTCGGGAAGCTTCCCCTTCCCACTCACTTCTTCCCTCTCCCCATTCTCACCCTGTTGGAGGGTGGACGTTGGATCTCTAATCAGTCACCGGTGTTTGCACCTGTCCAGGACCTCTGTGGTCAGAGCGGTGCTAATTCCAGGTAAAAGGGTCAGGATACCTGTAAGGGTCATCAGTTTGTTTGGGGTTCGTGTGGGGGCGGGAGGGTGTGTGTCTATGTGATGTACGGGTGTTTACCCCAGGTATTTTAGGGTTGGAGGGTTGCACGACTTGCGGGGGCAGGGTGTGGATAGGATTTATATTCTGTGACGGATTGTGAGTCAGACATCAGAATGCTTGGTTATCTGTATCGGTTTATTGCTGACGGATTGAGAATGACATCTTCCTTAAAACCATCCCCATTGGGTTAAGCAGTACAAGAACGCGCCAGCATTAAAGGCGGTGCCCATTGAAGTGGTGAGGGATGGTAAAGGCCGAATGGGACTAACATGCATGAATTAAATTTGGACTATGGTATTTTCACGACAGCGATCCACCTACCTGTGAGCCCAAGTACTGAGCGATACGTCATCCCTGGGTATAATATGGCAGGGGCCAGTTGAAGATAGGAACGTAATACATGTATCCCTAAAACTCAACCTCTAGGATGATTAAAGCCTTGAAAAGAGACCTGAAATATGGGATAAACTGATAAGATCTCTAGCCCGGTATCTTCGATCTGATATGTCCATGTCTGGAAGTTCTTTTTATGAATTGATGGTTAGAAAATGAGACCCTGTCCAGAGATTATAGTTTGTGTTCTCGTTCCCTTTTCACTGGAAATCCATTCATGGATTGGCGATTTATTTTATAGACTTTTATTTAGGGTTTTGACAAATAAAAGTCTCCAGGTTCTGTCTAGGCCGTTCTGGCACCTGGTACCTCTTGGAACAACAGAACAATAGCTCTACAAGGAGTTATGTGAGTCCAAGTAGGCTTTTGAGGTAGTACAAAATATACAGATGCCTAAACAGTGATGCGATTGCAATCTAGCAACTAACTAACCATGTACCCACCCACCCAAGCAGGAAAGAATGGTTAACAGATACACCATCGAGTGGGGAGGTTACGCGGCAGTTCTGGTATGAGTGCGTGTAGAAACAGACAAATGAGAATATTTTTTCTCTCAGCCCTATCATCTGGAAAGACATCAAGAATCTGGAATTAATTTCTTGGTCGCAGTTCGGATTACCCTCGGCACTCATTGCCCTCCACATGCACCATTCTTTTATCTCACAGATACGGCACCCACAGCGGAATTTACAGCAATGTCCGCCCAGGTTAAAATTGAAATATAACCCTTATCTATTCAGATACATCTAACCTGGTAGCTGCAGTAAACGTGAAGTTATTGCCTTTAAAGCTTGGGAATCAGATTAGAAGAGTGAGGCAGACTGGCGTTGGGCGGTGGTTTACAAGGGACACCTTCTAGTGCTATAAACGCCTACAAACACTCCCAGGTGACAGATTTACACTGGCGCCATATTGCTTGCCCACCTCCCTGTTCCTCGGCGATATATAATATTGACTGTATCCTCAGGAGACCTACCAAAGTCAGGACCCATAATAACCCGGCAAGCATGTCTTATCTCACTTACAATGTGGATTCCTTTGTCATGAGTATGAAGGACTGGAAATCCCCTGAACTCCAGAAAAGAATGCACAGTAAATAAGAAATTCCCAATCTATATATGATGCTGCCTTGCAGTCACTATCGTCCAAGACTTTTTAGTGACTGTACCAAGCATGCTGAGCAGGGGGAAGACGGACCAAACTGGATGTTCTCCACCACGCCGAATTCTCACCCGATCGATTGTTCTTGGGTCTTTAAGAGGAAGATCACATGTGGTAATATATTTCATACTAATGATAATATCGTAATAAATGTTCATTATCAAAGACTTGATAAAGTCTATGGCATCGGATTAGAATAAAATAAATGAATTTTGTTGAAATACAGAGAATGTCGATGGTGTCGGGTGAGGAGATTTAATGAATTTCATTCATTGACATTTCTGTATTGACAGATATTATTGTACCAGGAGGTCTTAATTCTAGAAATAGCGAACTATTAAAAGCTTGCTCTGCTGTCTTATTGTCTCTGACGTTAAACAGAGAACCCGCCAATAGAACTCACCAAAACAAACTCATCAGTTCTAAAAAATGTAGAGAATTGATACGATTTTTCTTGCAAAGAATAATTCGATTATTTATTCAGACACCAAAAACAAAATTTGGTATTTCCATTTAAGAAGTGGCTCCTGCTATCACCCTGACTTTCGATTAATGCAGTATTAACTGTGAAGAATCTCCATGACTATACATTTACTTCTCAATTAAAAAAAATTCAACCTACTTTTGTCAGCGGCCACTCAACCTCTTCTCGATTTGAGTTTCTTGAAATCTCCACGCGATATATTTTGAAATGCTCTTGTTCCACTTTGAAAAAGAAAACAGGTATGCAACACGACTCAATTTACATTAAAGACAGCCTGAGAATTGTTCATACCAAATCTAGTTAGATAAATGTATAAAGACATGAAATCACTAGGAACTTATTTAGGCAAATGAACATGGCAATCCCCGAATTTACTTCCACTCTTTCTCTGGAGTATAAATATTTCCACGTATTTAATTTGACAAATCTGTCTATTTGGGATTCCGTGCCATCATGAATATAAATAACAAGTCACACGCCTCTGCCGTACGCAATATCAAGAGCTAACTAGGCCTGTTGGTATGGTTTAACCATGTATAAACAACATCCTATGTGCAATAAAAGAAACCCATATATGACCTGAAGCTCCCTGTCATGAGACCTCATGCGTAGTGGCCACTGATGTCATGGGCGTGACGTCATCGATGGATGCTGATCGCATATCGTTTATACCTTTTTTTATAAGGTCACATGCCACATGAGGGTTTCCTCGTGTTGTCTTTATATTGGCGTCACTTGTCTGTGGCATGACTAGAGTTTTCAGGTCACTGCATATAAGAAAACGACCGTTTCCATCCGTCACGAAACATGTCTTTGCTGATGTTATATATTGGTCACATTTAGCTATAGTGTAACCATGGTGGTCAGGATTCCCCTCAGATATAGGGTAATTATATTTTTGTAGGCAGACCTCCCTGCTCATTATTGATGCCTTCATCCATTTCAGACTGTTATGGAGTCAATAACAGTATGTGTGTGCATTAATATTTCCTGAAATTAGGTATGCTTAAATCTCAAGCCTTTCGTACATGTAGGCTTATACTAGAACCCGGAGAACTTTGACTGATATATTCAAAACCTGAGCCACAAATATACGAATTGTTTGTTAAAAATTCATCGTATATATACGGTATTTTCATGGAGAAATAGCTAGTTATAAAAATGTCTATAATCTAAATGGTGTAGACCTTTGAGTAGAATTGCAGGGTAACTGTACACTGCAAACAAATTAATGAACATCCATTGTTTTGGAAAATATCTATAGATGATCGGGGAATACGTCTCTGCACATTTAGCAGGTAACTTTGCATTGAGGAGACAGTTATGAACATTGAGATTGTTCGAGAAAAAAATGCATGTCGAATAGAATATGTAGAATATGAGGAGTAGAGAGGAATAAAAACAGTTTTGTGTATTTAAAGTGTAACCGGCAATAATAAAGACATGTAGAAACATATATGGAAGCATATTTATTAGCAAGGAAATGATACTGCATCTATCACCAAGACACAGAGAGAGAAAGCCTATATATATATGTACATTTGCAGTCACTTTTTAAGTTGGTACAGGAGATAATAACTATCAGACTGTGTAGGCGAAATAGTTATGGTAATATCTATAACATACAGACACAATCCTCTGGGAATATTTGGAATGTAACTGCTCAATAGTAAACAAATAGGAACAATTACCAAAAAAGTTATAAAAAAAGGTATGAAAGGGAAATGACTCGGAGAGAATATCTGCCGCAGATAGAAAAAGAACCACGGTTGACCTCTACTATATACGGGCACTATCCAGGCAGATAAGACTGCATGACATTGACAGCCTGAAGCCCCACAGACGGTGTGTCTAGCACGGGGGTCATACCTGGGTATCACTCGTCCTGCTCAGTCGTGCACAGCGGATACCTGGTCGTGTATATGAGGCTGTTACATCTTAACAAGCTGGATATGATATCTTTACCTGCATTTGCCTGCACCGGTAGCGAACATGAAAGGCACCGCGCATGTGGATGGAAGTAATATAAAGCCTTTGATGTAGCCGCGAGGTGTGTGGGCCCGATAGGTGTTATCAGGTGTACTGCGGCGGGGGTGGCGACGTGGGCGGCTGTGGGGAGGTTGGTATATGTATATGGCCACAGGCAGATACAACTATAGGCTTTGGATACATGTACAGATACAAATACATGTACACATTTGTAGCTGAATTCTCGTAGTGTGATGGGCCCAATCTGGAGAAGCCCAAGGACAATAATCCAGCTGAAAAACGTAAAATTGGTAACTGAAATGTTAGACTTGCAGCTTAAGAGCTGTTATCATGATACGATCAGAAGATAGTCGAACAATGCCCTGGTTGTTGTAGAAATTGTATTTTGAGCTATGAGAGATTTCAAATTTTAGATCCCCATGTTTCAGTTGTCAACCAAACGACCTCAATCAAGCATGAGTAATAAAGTTTGTGAGACAAAATATGTAATTAGTAAATAGGGCCAACCTAATGCTGGGGACACAACAAGCCAGAAACATACCGATTTCCGGAATCGTCAAGAGAAATTGACTTGTACGTTAGATACCATTTCATAGTGATATCTCCCACCGGTAATGTAGCAACCCAGAAGCAATTATCAGGTTGATTATGAAATAATAGCTCACAAGCACGCCATTTTGTGTTGGCGATTCTGGAAATCGCTGCGTTACTTGCTTGGCGTGTCTCGGGCTTTAGGGAGATTTTCACACATGATCAGCCGTCTAAAAAAACCTTTTAAATGCGGCCTTGAATTCACGTACTTGTACTCGTCAGGTATTTAGCGGGCGGACTCTGGTGCCGGTGAATCAGCCACACAGCAGCTGTATGGTCCAGCATGGTCTGTATTGAACAGAAACTGTTTTATTGATGCAAGTCAGTGTGAGTTCAGAAAATCTAGAATCCTAAATGACCCTGCTGGAGTATACATCCCACCTAATGTTAATAAATCCAGAAGACCTCAAAGTTATAATTAATCTATAATGCTCCTTTGTATGGAACATGGAAAATCACAATAAAGAAGGAGCGAAAATGTTATGCATTGACATACAACGAACATGTTTACCGTTAACAGGTAGAGTTTTGGCAGTTTATATATGATAAGTTCTACAATGACTGCAGATATTGTCTGTGGGGGCAGATTTCGCGGGGATTTTTTTCTGAGGGGAGTGATAGTAGACTAGTGATAGTTCATATCACCTCGCTGTCACCAACATGCAGGTGGGTCTGTGAGTGGCGGGAACACTGAAGGCCACCGAGTGTATCTAAACCTGACCGACACAGTTTAAAAGCACAGGGCAATATATCTCATCATTATTTAAACAGGCACCACTCCAATGCCTCAACTCTCTTAAAAAACAATGAAAACGAGGATGCATGGTTACCAGGAGGCGTTCCTCACATCTGATTTTAACCCTAAAAGGGCTGAAATATATCCAGGGATCTAAGTTAGATGAACATACATTTGATGGGCCAATACAACATAAATCATCAATTCACTATTGCAGATACGTATTTGTTATTTCCAAGCAGAAACATAACATCCTGTTGGGTCAATGTATGCTTGCAGCGATAAGCATTAAAGTTCTCCCCTATAAACGATATGTATATCTTATTCCTGTACTAGGTATATATCACCTTCATAATGTATGTACATATCACCTGCATAAGGTAAATTTCCTAGTATTTTCTGGAACAGAAACGCCTACACTCTCTGTTGCTGTAGGCTTTTACCCCAACCTCTTTTACATAGAGTAAACACGCCGAGATCACTCTGGTCAGTGAATGACTATTCTCCCCAGATCGGTTGCCAGATATACTTTTAAGACTCCCCTGGTAAGGGCAGTGGGTCGGTCCAGGCCTGTGTTATATGGACTGCTAATGTTTGGCCCCTTTTAAAGCTTCATTTTATGTCTTTTCAGGAGCCTGTCGCACCAGGTGGGTGGCCCTTACCTCCATCCAGTCTGGTCCAAGGAAAGAGCGCACCTCCGCCGTATGTATGTACCTGGTCCGTATAGCGTATTACACTTTCTTCTCACTTACTTATTTTACAGCAAAGTATTACTTAATGATGACTTGTAGGTATATTACTGAATTAGCAAGCAAATAATTCAAAACGTATACGACCTCTTCATAGTAGTGATCAACAAATGTCTATAACATGCATCACTAATTGTAGATTCACAAATACAAGTATGTTCTTTGGATTGTAAAGTATTTAAATAGCATTATGTGTATTTGTCTATATATATATGAAAGATGTGGTTTCAACACTGCACATATATGCCCTTCCAGACGCGAGCCTGTCACGCGTTATCTTACTTAAGTATCCAATTCAGTGTAACAGGTTAGGGAGATCGTATATGATATACATACACTCATCTTATCTTAAATACAGCATGCACTTTTCGAAAGATCTGAAAGATACTAAATTTAAAAAAGAATTTATAGAGTGATTCATTGATGAATAAGGAAGAAAACGATCAGGGAAGTTGGAGTTTTGAAAGTGCGAATCAATCGTTAGGATCCTGCTATAGAGTGTGTGTTTATCATTCACGCGACCTTAGGATGCATGATGGTGTCCCGGTTAGTGATCTGATGAGACAGGAAGTTAAAGCCAAAACACACTCAACAAGGAAAGGCAGCTATGTCTCAAATCGGCAGGAGAATTTGGCGAGAACATGAGCGAGAAAGGTTATTAGGGTATTGAAGAGTGTGCAAAGTTGTACTAATTGGGTGGAAGCACGTTAAATCATGGCAGATCCGACATTCCGCAATAAATAGAACCAAACCTCTCATTAAGTGTGTGTGACATTGTTGTGACAATATCCTTTCTCGCTCTATCACTAGCAAACAGACATGCAGAGAAATACTCATCAATGAATTGTGCATTGATTATGCAATGAGGCCACCACCGACCGACTTGGTCAACGACCGATAGAACCGAAGGGGTTTGGAATCGTCAGTGATGGTCATTGTGCTTGAAAGACAGTTCTGGGAATTATAAAATTTAGATTACATATCAACTGTAAATACAGCATATGAGAACATTCTTTTAAAAATATACACTTTCCTGAATGATTCCTATCAAATATTTTTAGGGGCTGCCGAGTTTTCCGTTGTGCTGGGTTCACCGTGGTGCCGGGTTCACTTACTAGGTTAAGGCCCGTTTCCATTGGCCGACGAAGATTGCTTAGATTTTCTGAGTTACACAGAAAGTCTGTTGGTGGTGCCACCGATTGTGCGTCGGTATAGAAAAGTCGCTGAGGGTAGTAGATTTCACTCAGTGACCAAGCTTTCACTCAATGGTGGGTGGTGCCACATTGCATAATCTAAGCAGAAAAAGTCGTGGGGCATTTCACGACCTTGGTTGTTTCCATTGACTGATATTGTGTCCATAGTGTCAAAAGTCCGTCGGTGGTTCCTGACAGTAGATCGGTCACGGGAAATCGGCCAATGGAAACGGGCCTATAGAGGGAGTTGGCCTGAATCGCTATTCTTTTCAAAACACAAAAATATAGCGAGCAGTGATGACGCGAGAAAACGCTAATGATAAACTGTTTAAAGTGTTTGTTGATAACTTAAGTAACTACAACACAATCGACAATAAGCAATTAACATCTAGGTTATAGACGCATCACATTTTTCACTCCACTTTCTGCTGTTATTCTGATATTGCAAATATGTATACATGGTATATCATATTTTTACATCAATGTCTGACTCTTTTTCTGATGGGTAGAAAAAGAAGATAATTGGGTACAATACTCTAATCTTACTCTGGCACCAGTATGGAAGTATGCAACCATATAGTTACTGATCTCAGCTACTCCTTTGTGGTTGTTAATGACCATTATTTGTATTTTTTTGGGTCATACTAAGAATTGTCCTTTCACTTCTTTCTTGGTCTTATCTTTTTAAGCACATCCCATACCAGCATTAACAACGAATAACAATAAGCAGATAATCTGAGTAAATTTGCAGAATGAAATAAGCGGTGAATCAATGGCAGGAATGTGACACGGTAGAGTAATCCCCAAAAGGAGCGATAGAATTGGCCAGGGATTGGATTAGGAGAGATTCAAAATGATGAAGAAGGTGGAAGGCCTGCTATCCCCACACTAATACCATCTACCCTAGTTGCATCATTATGATGTCGCATATTTTCAAATCTGTATTCTTGAGGTGCATTTAGATGAAGATTTAGTCTTCCTATGATAAGTACAACATGTAGTAGATGTGAATAAAGGTTAGCGATATACGAGGAAGTCATTTCATAGTTTCAACTAAGTTGTCGGAACACAGTTTTCATGTGAATACAGACACAAACCTCCAAGAGTTTGATACACAAGTCTGTGTAGTGAACAATGCGCAAGGTCAAATGATGAATTTGCTTCACAACTCTAATATTTAACACAAGAATTCATTTTAGCATTTGTGAAGAAATTTACATACATGAACTATCCGTAGAGATAGCGGGGACGAGGAGCATCCTTATATGTGGAGATGAATTAATGAGATAATCAGAAAACTATATAGGACATGTCTTAATTGCAGTATGTTTGTTGGGAATCGCACAACTTCTTTGATGGTTGAGTGGCATTGTGAGCCAAGGATACTCAGGAAAACCACCAGAGCAAAGCAGAACTAATCTGTGTGTTTCTTTTCAACCTCAAGGTGTCCGCCATGTTGACTGCCTGTCGCCCGCCAAGTTCAATCTCATTACAAGCCTGTTGGTTTTACTCACACAACAAAGGCCCGAGCGTACCCCTGGCGGGCTCCTTACGAACTCGAGCCGTAGAGGACGCGCCGGGGTGAGACAGGGACGCTCTGACTTCACCCATCTCGCCGACTTTCATCTTTGGAGAGCACCCGGGCGCCAACCCTTTACACGGCGGCCCGATTCCGCCTCGTGAGACCTGAAATCCAACATGGCAACCACCGCGACGCTGGGGCATGCGCGCTGCGGTTTGGAGCATCACTTCCGCTGTGACAGTGCGGGACGGTGTTTGCGGCCACTTGGCGGGTGTTTGACTTGGCGGGCTGGCATTGTTTGACAATACCGCTAACTGTGGGCCCGGATGGGGAGATGGGCCCGGCCGGCGCCACTGGGTGATTGGCGGGGCGTCGTTTGCGGCTACCGGTCAGTGGTAATGGCGCGAGGATGGCCGCCATGCACCGCGCGCCCACGTCATTTGTCGTCTGCCTCGGAAATGTAAGCGGCCACGTTTTTGCGTGTAGGAGACACTACTCAGTGTATATCTTTATTCACTTATCTTTGGTGGGTTGTGTATGGCCATTTTATCAAGAAGATCCAACATTCAATTTATCTATGTACTGCTGGTTGACAGTGCCACCATCAAGCATCAGTTGATGCCTCAAGTTATTGATAATCAGGTTGAGTGGTATGTAAAGGATACAAGTTATAGATAGAAATTCAAAGACTAACAAGGTAGCAACAACCAACTCAAGAAAATGCTGATATGAATACATTTTGGGATATTGCATATTTCAAATAGAAAATATCCGCAGAAAGTGGAAAATATAGGATCACCCCGATAATTAAGATAATAGAGGGCCTAGACCGAGTTATGTAATTCCAGGACCTGTCAGTACTCTCACAAAAAATTCTGGAATTCCGACACCCGTAATTGGCTTCCCTGTTATGATATACCTTTGATTGTTGAAACCATGTATCATTTCTCACGTACAAATATACTGATTCGACGGTGTCACACGTGGACATCATCTACCTTTATTTGTGCATCGCACCATGAACAACAAAACTGGGCCACGTGGTCACCCTTCATAGTTAAACAACCACCCTCTATGCAAAATACATATTTATTACATATCTAGCAGCAGTATATAATTGTGGAATGTTCAGCCATAGTTAATGTAATAATGAGAAATACCATGTTGTTGTGCGCGAATGCATGCTTCATATTACAAAATTATTAGTTACCATCAACACTTACAATTCTGCCATTGAAATGTAACATACTGTAGGAAAGTATTTCTTGTTGAATAATACATTCCAATCATATGTAGTAACAGCTAAATTCAAAATTCGACTTATGTCAGCCTCAAAGTATGTTAACTTATCTTCCTGCATGCTTAAGCTATCATCATACTTAATTCACTGTTCTCATCATCGTGTATTCTGAGAAATATAGTCTGATAATGTTGGTTTATTAATATCAAGGTTGATCGTTCTACATACTCCCACACAGAGCCAATAACAGATGTTAGCATGTCTCTGTTAGATATTGATAATTATCCTACCCCTCATATAAATCTCCATAGGCTTAACATGGTGTGACTGCATGCCACATTTATGCCATATCATATATATATGCCATGGGTGATTGCTAATTCCGCCATCATCCTCCGGGAAATTGTAGCCCCTGTAGTAAGGGGACAACCATTATTTTCTGCTGTCATTATCTATAGATAATCGTCAGGCGAAGCTAAACCCCTTTTAAGGTAAACCCCCAATTCTTTTTTTCATAAAATCCATTGATGACTTGACCAGCCACCTGGTGGGATTTTTTTTTCGTCGGGTGGCAAGATGTCCGCTTCCATAACACAATAGATATATTCCCTATATGTCCTGCTAACTGTCAGCCTAATGCAAACCTCCTCCTCACAAACAATAAACGCTCCCCCAATGAACAAACATCAACATGACAATGACCGCTCCCTGATTCGTGTCTGAGAGACGGAACTGGACGGTTTATAACAACCCGACCTACGTCATTGCTGCCCACCCTCCTACACCTCAGCCACTTCTCATTTACAACGTCATCTTCTGCTAAAAAAGGTAATGGAGATGTTCAATCCAGCAAAGGGCGAGGAAAAGGTTGCTAATAAATACAATATAAACAGATATAAGCAGTTGTATACCTCTCGGAGGTTTACCTCTCGGAGGTAAACAACTCCGGCCGCTTATATCTGAAACCTGTCAATATTGTGCATGTACCGTACGTCGGTCAATTATGTATTAGTCTTGTCCATCATAAAGGACCCTTTCTGTCAACCAACTCTCCTTGACTGACCATCAGGGACCTGTTTCACTAGCATTGTGACATGTCTAGATGGCGTCTAGATGGTGTGTCCGGTTTCATAAGAACTAGACATTAGACTTCGTTTTGTCCGTTCTTGCTTGCACTGTTGGTGGCGCTTTTCATGTCTGTCCAACAATTTTGTCACAAAACTAGTGAAAAAGGTCCATGATGTGTAGATTTGTCTAATTCTTATGTTTGGGATCTGTCTTTACCTAAGGGCAGCTACTTGTGGTGTCACGAAACTAGACAACCCCAATATCTGTATGGTGTCACAGACATGTCATGGAACTAGGGAAACAGGTCCCTGGGCCCTATGTCCTTGCGCATTTAATACCGCAACACATTGTATTCAGTTACAAAACCCAACTAAGACCTAGACAAAGTTTTACACGTTAATAGTGCATGATATGTATTGATAACTGTATACCAAAACCCCAAATATTGCAGCTGAGCTACTTAATTGGCTTCGCTAAAATGACCTTCAATGTATCGTTTACTGGAGAACCCGAGCCGAAACAAACTCGACCCGTAGTTGTCGGGAGAACTCGACCCGTTTTGGAGAACTCGGCCCGCGAAGTCGACCCGTTTTAGATACCTATGGATAAGACAGTTTCATATTGAAGGAAACGCCTGACTAGTTAGCTTTTAGACGAATAACCAGCAGATTTGGAAAATAAGTCAAGTTATGTTCAGGGGTAGGTTTAGGGTAAGGGTTAGGGATAGGGTTAAGGTTAGAGTTAGAGTTATAGTAGGGGTTTCTGTGTGTTTTCTTCCCCAAAGAAGACCAAATTTAAGACAAGATAACATACTTGATACTAAATTTAGTAGACATCTTTATCCACAGTTGTGATAAGAAACTTGAGTTTGGAAGATTTAAAACGCATCGAGTTCGTTACGGGTCGTGTTCTTTAAACGGTTGAATTTGTCGTGGATCGAGTTCGTTTTGGGTCGAGTTCTTCAGTATTCAATGTATAAACATTGAGACGACTCACCTTGTCTTGTACTTCACAGAACTGTACATACTCTTGGAGACTGCATCTTTGGAAAATAAACCTGCTTAAAAAACACACTCACAAAAACAAAACAAGAGCCACAAAAACAACAACAACAACAACAACAACAAAGAAACAAACAAACGGGCCATAGATATTTATCCAAAACCCATTCACATAGATCGTTTGTAAACAATCAGATTTTATTTCTAGA
The DNA here is from genome assembly GCA_950022655.1 of Alentia gelatinosa. Taxonomy (NCBI): domain Eukaryota; kingdom Metazoa; phylum Annelida; class Polychaeta; order Phyllodocida; family Polynoidae; genus Alentia; species Alentia gelatinosa. The sequence continues at coordinate 19,387,724 of OX465591.1, forward strand.
CCCTCTATACGACCAAATAGATGTGAGAAAACATACCAATTATCACAAAATCATCTAATGTTTTCCCTCGTGTCTCACTGGCATGAAAATAATTCATAACCAAAGTCTCTGATTGCTCTCTAAATAAGCAGTGGTATCCCTGAACAAACAATAATTTATTTATCTAGAAAACATCCCGGCTTTGTAAACGTAAATAGATAATACATACATGAACATGACTTTAACGCTGCATCAGCAAGTGGTGATACCATGCACACTGTCTGTAAAACGTGCTTATGAAGGAGAACTGAAGGAGAAAGGTCAAACCACCGGTCACAACCACAGCCGTCCCTTCTAGGATATGGAGTACATTCTGCATGGAGGGTGCGGCCTGATGGTAAGGTATACGGTAAACAGTGTTACCAACCGGGCAAGACCACCATATAGAGATCTAGCTATTCCCGTATCAAAACATGAGCTATTCAGCAAGACAACATTAAAATCAGTTAAGAAAAAGGACCTAAAAACTGTCCACAAAATGTATAAGTTATCATGAAATCAGTGAACACCCGCTAATCACCCGCCACCTCGACGAGTAGAGCCACAATTTTCAGACATTTGAAATATACAGACCTGTTGTATTTTTGTTTTTGTTGTTGCCTTTATTTCCACTATTTATACATAGGATTCAATGCGATCAGTATTACAGTGTTTCAAACTATTAACATATCTGGTGTATCCTAATATACAAAGTGGTTGTGGCTTCAAAGTAATGTGTATATAGCAAATACACGAACATCTTGTTGTTATATCATACTATATTGAGAAAGCTACGTTTCTTTGGTGGGTAGATGCGATCTTCCCCTTTTTCTAGAAGGACAGGTAATACTTTTGTATCTGTCCTAATTAGCATACCTGTTGTGCTTAATGGCTGACAACTCAAAAATCTATTCACACCAGCAATATTGTCCGGCAGCTAAAAAGCCATTTGCATGTAACCAATATAATTCATACTGTACCATCTAATGCGATGAAAATTGATTATTTAGCTTTGTGACTTTATGCATTTTACTGTTGTACAAACCCTTAATCTAAAGTTACATTGCAAAGTCCTTTCAATAGTACTCCTTCTATTACCTTTACTTTTTGCGAAGGTTATACGTTATTTAAGTTTTTAAATATTAGTATGGCAAATCAAAGAAAAGTGTCACAGAAAGCAACAAGAAAGGTATACATATATGCAATAAAGATACATAACGATGTGAAAAATCTCAGCATCCTAACCAACTGCCTGGAACACGATTCCCCTGGAGATATTCCGACGTGGCTGATAAAAATTCGGCCAGTATTTCCAACACTATACATCAGCTCCATGGGCATATATATATACATACTTCTCATATAATTGCCAACGAGCTTTATTTGATTCTGTATAGTGTATAATCTGTTTGATGATTTCCCCTAGCAATAATGGTCTCTGTCCATGGATATATGCATTGTATATCTTGTATTCAATTACGAAGTCGGTGCAATATGGAATATGTAGAATTATGAATGCCGCGGATGTGTTTAAACGGCTCGCCATGAATATGGTGGGACACAGAGTAGTATAAACGGCTTGCCATGAGGTGGGGACTTCTTCCTGTGAGGAAGGCCCTCATTAGGCGGTCTTCCCAGAACGCGCCTATTGTTAGGCTGTGAGCACACATCCCGGTCTCATCCCTGAGTGTTGACCCGGCCTAGCCGAGTTAAGTCCGGGGATAAGTCATCTGCCTGGTCCGTGTCCTTAAGTCTGATCCTGTATTACCGCAGTGACAGTTTGTAAACATCGCCAGCTACCAGTAGTCAAATAGTGGTAGCCGTGCATTGTCTGAGTAAGACATCGGTAGAGGGGGGTGTTTAATAAACTATTCTCATTATCCGGGGTCTAAAGCTAAAACCCCACCAACTTCCTCTACAGGAGAAAGGCCTTCGTGATCTCAGAAAGAATTGGGATAAACTGTCAGGTGTACGTGTTATTCTAATCCAGAGCAAATGTTGAAAAATGCTATGCATGTATAGTGTATAGAGTTCAACATGTGCCAATCGGGAATAAGATATTAGATGTACTGAATTCTAGAAGTTCATCATTGTCGTATCATACTGTTAAACTGTCCACACAAATACGAAGAGTCACCTTTAACTCAACGGTACGATTGTAGGCCCTTTTCCATGGGCCGACAAAAATGGTCTAAATTTTCTGTGTTCTCCTGATAGCTAATACACATTTTGCGTCAGCAGTGCTAAAGATCCATTGTGGTTCCTGATTGTAGATAGGTGATGGCCAATGGAAATAGGCTATTAGGAGAACATAAAAAAGTATGCACCTTTTTTGTCGGCCAATGGAAACGGGCCTTTAGATATACTATAGAATACTTGCACATTCATACATAATCACTTCGTCTGCTGAATTCTGTCTAAATGCCTTTTCATATGATACTCTGTAGCTTCAACATACATGAATAGCCTTACGAATAGCACATTGCGCAGGGTAATCTGGTTATATTCACACTGAAGATGTTATCTTCAGATGACGTCTGAAGGGGAGATTCCCCAAAGTCGTAAATGTGGATTCCTATCTCGTGAGGCAAAAAGACCGGAGGCCCAGATGTGCAGACCCCGAGAGGTGACATTTATATTGAAAGGATTAATATAAAAACTTGCAAAATCAGAGTAAGTCCGGGTCAAAATTCATTTTCGACGGGATCAATTTAGGAAGGTGGTACCCACTGCTTCCGACACACTCCGACAGAATACACGGCTACGACAAGCGCGCTGTGTCGTAGCCATGTCGGAGTGTATCGGAGTGTGTCGGAAGCTGTGTCGGAACGGTGTGTCCACTGCTACGACAAAAACCCAAAACGTTCGATTATGTGTCGTAACGCTTGTCGGAAGGCTTGTCGTAGTGTGTCGTAGTGTGTCGGGAGCTCAGTGGACACCCCCTGTAAATTATTGGAGCACAAAAACATGTGGTTTAGTCTGGACAAACGAGTTCTGTCCTTTGTGTGGTGGTATATAGAACATGTAAAACATACAATGGTGAAACTATTTACTTGAAGAGACCCATCTTCTACTGAGAAAATCGATTTATCAATTCACTCTCATCCTTCATAAACATTAACCTCATCCATTGTAAACTCTTGTAAAACAACCAAGTATACCTTGTAGTCCTTGTGGTAATAAGACTCGAATCAATATATATATATACATGTACCCATTTGCTGGATTGTCCGTAAGATCTGCCCTGCAGAGACCATGAACTTTTTGTGCGAATAAAAAAACAGAAGAAAAGTGGAGACAGGACAGAAGTTGTGTTTGCTTACAGGAGCCAACGGTTCTCCATACCCGGACGTTATGATGGGGCGGCTGTTATGCGATGGGGTTCAGCGGGTAGTGGCGGTTTAGCGGGTGGAAAAGCTGGACCGGAGACAGAAGGGACAGGATCACTGTTTGCCGTGTCAGGCGCCATTGTTGCACGTGACATATAAATAAGAGGGTTGATGCGTGCGCACACTACTTAGGACAGCGCTGCGATGAGTGGGACTTTCTGCGCCTAGCCTGGCGCCCCTCATCCCTTATAAGTACATGTAAACAATAGGCCTGTACAGGGGTACAGCTATATCTCCAACAAACATACAAAGCCCCATTGTTCTAATGTGGTTAAGATACATGGAGCTGATCAGTTGAACTGCTCACATGGTGTTTTGTGTACTTGAATATGGAATACATGTCTCATAATACTAGCAGATATATTTATAGTAGTTGGTTATTTTATTACCTAGGTGTCACAAGGGCATGCTATTAATAGATTAGGTGCGCGTATATGATCTACAGCTCGTTACATCCGATGTAAGAATTTCTATCTATCTATCGATCTATCTATCTATCTATCTATCTATCTATCTATCTATCTATCTATCTATTGATCTATTTATTTCTCTCTCTCTCTCTCTCTCTCTCTCTCTCTCTCTATATATATATATATATATATATATATATATATATATATATATATATATATATATACACACACATATATCCTACCCTAAATATATAAATCTCCATAGACTTAACATAATGTGACTGTATGCCATGGTTATGCCATAAAATATCGCATTCATTGTCTTCTACTGTAGATACTACTCAGCTTCGCTTCGTGATATTATTCTGCAAAGACAACTCATGCCACATAAACAACCATTTGAAATTTTTTTGACGTTTCGTGAAGAAGAGTATATAGTAAAATCATCATACATTTACTAGGTGTCATGAATGTCTCCTAGTGTCTTTATCTAATTATCTTTGATTGGTCCTGTCTATCTCTATCAGTATTTTCTCCTTGTCTAGTTATTTGCCGACTCCAATGACGCAGATCAATGTAGGCAAGGTCAGATGTCAACCGTTTCAGTCCGTCATGACTGTGCCACCTCATAACAGACCGAACTGATCTGCACCTTTTTTATAATAGACCATTTATACCTCAGAGCCGTGATGACTTTCCAAGTAGAACTTGCTTCATCTTCCATATTAAGGTATATGGGTTAATGGTAAAGAAGTCATCCCTTTTGTGGCTTGTTTACTTTGTATTCATTTGTCATCCTCCAATCCTCCAACGCACTGCTACTGACCACAGGACCACGAGTTCTATAAATAGCACAGGCGCGTAGTGGAGAGTAGCTCGAGAGGTGCTCGGATGCACGCTGATGTACGTGTTTGTATATTATATCTCTCTGTGCATCACGACGCCGCTACATCCCCATGTACACGTAATGCAGGAAGTACACAGTGCAGGGACGACTTAACTATAGCCTGGGGGAGAGAGGTGATGTAGGGGACTCAGTAGTTTCATGCATACACACCGCAGAATATTGTTTACTCCAGGTTCCAAAACTGAAGTCATATTTCCTAAAAACAAAATTAAACAAAAAATACCTTCAGGGCAAAATCAAACTGATACGGATTAGAAATTTCCTTTTTTTTTGGTTATGATCTTGGAAAATTAAAGGATCAAACATATATTATAAATGAGCACTAGGAATTTTACTAAATACATATGAGTGAAGAAAGAAAATCGAGGGAACTTAAGATAGGAAGGAAAATAGCAATAGTGAAGGGGTACAGCAATAAAGGTGGTTTATAGTCATTGGAGACATTCCCTATATAATATATCGTCAAAAGAAAAAAAGAGAAAGAACAGCCTAGGTTTGGATTTGAGTCTGGAAAGGTAAACAGGAAAATCTTTTACCGCCTGATTTAATTAACAACAGGTATTTACAACTATCCCAAACTGCTCTGTTTAATTAGCAACTTGGATTAGAAGCATTTTGTAATGATATATGTGTAACCATAGATAGTCTAAGAAAATAATATCCAAATAGATTGTAACAGCGCAAGTTCATTGACAACGTTGGATAGTACACATATAGAAACGTGGGATAGTCACATGTAATTTGGTCAACGAATTCTTAGAACAAATACACAAGCTTTCAAAGAAATTTCTAGAAAATGACTATTGAAAATATCAAGTTGGCGCAGTATGTCTTGGAAGTAACGATTAATGTTTATGAAATAAACCGACACCGACCATAGGCTTTGAAATGTTTCCAGATTGATGTGTACCATGTTCTAAATGAAAGGTCAACCATCAAAATAAACTTTCGGAAACCGTTGAGTTGTACTTTATTCATACCTTTGATTCCAAATTTATGAAATATGACACTAGCTCAGCATGGTTTGCGAAATGTAATGTTATTCAGCTTTATTGTGTAGATATATATATAGCCACATGTTATTCTGCTTGGGGAAATACCCTCAGCCCGCTTATAGTGCTGATTTGTCTGCAATTATTTTGGTCTCTTCAGGTTACTATTTCCAGGAAGTCCATATCTTTGCTCCTTCATGATCCTCTACCTCCTATGAGAATATAAAACTAGGTACGCTGAATAATATCAAGAGACGTCACGAGTTTGAGTCTGAGTTTATTTATGCCACACATTTTGTTGGCGCCATAATTTCACGAGTCGAAGACGAGTGACGTTACAGAGCTTAAATAAGCTTAAATTCAAACGAGTGGCGTCTAGATTTTATCATACCCCGTTTACATATTTTTTCAGTATCAGAAAGTAGTGGCATAAACAACACTTTATGTCACACCCGTGACATAAACCAATCCCATGTTAAGCCTATGGCGTTTTTTATTAGGAGTAGGATAATTGACATTTTCCTGTCATATATTTCAAATATTTCATTTAAATTCATTGGGTCTTCGTAATCTGCCTTTCCCATGTAGCCTCTCCCACGATAGGTTGACTTTCTTTGTGATGGTGACAGCCTTTGTAGACATTAATTAATGTCCCAATCTCTACGTCTGTTCGTGGTTTCTTGTAAGTCTATGCATCATTCTTTTCAAACAAATTGATAGTGCATTTGTTAAGAAATTCAAACATTTTCCTATTAACGTCACCTTAGGAAATGTCCAGTAGAGGGGGTATGTGTGCTTACCCCGACAGGTGAGGCACTGGGGCATACTACTCTAGTAGTCTCCTGGGGTTACTCAGTGCAAACATGATGTCTCCCTGCATACCTTTCTCAAAAAGAACCATGTGATCGGACTTGAGTTCCATCAGTTGATAAAATCTGAACCGCATTTGATCCATAGTTATTGAGAATACACCATTCATATGCTACATAATCACACTTGGCTTTTCCTCTGCAACTAAAACTCATGGTGTATTGTCAGTGGCTACAGATATCGATGCAGTTCCTACTTAGTCCCACATATTGTGTTTCTCCATTGCTGCTAGTCGTTGTTGCATCTTCAATCACAAACGTGTCACAGTAGAGAACGGTGACGACACACATTATAAGTATACAACCCGGAAATGATTACTGACTTTACGGAACTCTTCTACCGACATCCACCAGATGTTGACTTGCTCTCCTAATTCTTGTGAATCCTTTTTCTTTGTATTTATAAGCGAAAGGAAAAGAAAAACACACCAAACCGTGTAAGGGAAGGACAGCTTTGATGTCTATATATATGTTGCCGGGAACTGTGGTGGTTTCCCATTTTTCACTGTTTACATGCAAGCCTCTCGTACCACAACAAAACTAGACTGCGGATCTGACACGAGCATGTTCCCGTCTTTAAAAGCACCAAGTAACCTGACTACTCTTTGCCATTCATCTATTCTAGATATACCACCTGATCAATTTGGTGACCAACTCAAATAATTTAGTAGAACTCAATTCAGACGCGGTTCATAATACAGATACTAGAGACGAATAGTATCGTTACAGTATGTTAATCATTTATGAAAGTGCATGGGATAAAAAAGATAAAAAATTATAAGAACTTCTAAAACTGTCTTTGTAGGGTCCAAATATGTGGAGCCTCAGTGGGTCCACAAGGCAGTTCGGTCGGTATATAGATTGGTGATGGTCGGCTGGGCACTCAGCTGACACTGGTCCTCTGCGCCTTATCTATATCACAGAGTTGGCACGTAGATAGTAAGGGATAGGTTTTGCAGCATACCAAATGTCTCCCTAACCTCTCCCTGACCTATGCAGCGTATCTGAGTGTGACCGTCACTTTTATTACAGTTTAATTGCTATCCAGCCCAAGTCTGTCCCATAAGATGTGGCAGTAAGAGAGAAATGAGTGATTCTGGGTGATTATCTGATTATGTGATGATCCAGTGTAGGGCTACTGCTATGTACTAGGTGACCTGACCGGTCATGATATTGTCAGCTGGATAGACTTAAATGGATATTATAGGTCTCATAAGATGGGACAGTTTGAATGCCATATGGTTAGGTCTGTCTTATCAGATTTGACATCTTACCACATTTAGTCATTATTGATTATTGATAACTTCTAATTTTCGTTTCTAGTAGCAGCTTGCAATATAAATACCTAACTTTATATTCGAGCAGAGGCATCTTAAAGCGATTCACTTGTCTTCAATAAGACTGTAAACAAAAAAACTAATTCTCTGACCCAACTCTATTTCTAAGAAATAAGTCTGAAGTAGTGGAGGGGATATGGTCAAACCATACACTGGGCACCTGATCCTTATAGAAAGCTTTCAGAGTCGGCACTTGGATAGTGAAAGGTTTAGTTTTTCAGCAAGGTCAGAGTATATATCTAATAACATGTATGTCACCAATAATGGTTTTATTCTAATGATTATAGACATAATTATGTCTGATGAAGGCAGCAATCGCCTAAACGTTAGTTAACTTAGACTTCCATCCTGTAACTCACAACAAATATGATAAAAGCCATTTCAATCAAACCTGGTGGACTCGTTGTTTTGTAATTCAAATATCTAAAACATGATTATTTTAGGTTATGGAAATAATGTAAAATGAAGACGTAAAATATTTATATATTGAATATGTCAAATACACCTACTACTGTTGTTTATGTATCCTTTCTATTTTATATTCATCCTTTCTCCACCACATTTACCTGCACATACATCCGCTTACCAGAGAAATTTGAATATGGTGTGACTTCAGGACAACAATCAATCAGTATCACCAAATGGCGAAACCGAGGACGGAAGTACGAATGTACGAATTCATAAAAAAAAGTCTAAATTAAGCTTTCAACTACGGACCTTGTATATGCATTATTCAATGGCACCATGAGGAGCGGCAAATTGATCTGTGGATTTAATTTACTTTGCTTGATAATTCCCCAAAATGTCTGAAACCCTCTTATCACGGGTAGCATAAATGGAGGAAAAAGAGATATCGTAAGAAATACTTTACAGCATTTTATTAATTCAAATCTGAAAAAAAATGTTATGATCCCTCCCATAAATGCAGAAATAACACTATTGATAGAGACGTCCAATCTCTTATCAATCCTCGGCAGAGTTTGTCCACTGGGGGCAGAGGTGCCATTGGGAAAGTGTTAGACCCTGCAACCACCAACGCCGATTCTGGTCCCGACAGGCCTTACGATTGACTTCACGATTGGAATCTAAAATTTGATTCATTGGCCATAGTGTTAGGTGTTTCTAATCGTAGGGTATCGGGAGGTCTATCGTGGTGCATCGGCGTAGGTGGGGGCAGGGTTTAACACGTGAATTTGTAGCTTAAGGGAGGGAGGGAGGGAAGTAAATGAGTAGAAAAGGAAACATTTTGTTGAACTCCTCAAAGTACTTGTAAGCATTAGCGGATCTTATCAATATTCCATCGTGCACTTTAACTATATGCATGAAATGTAGATTGAAGTTAACAACAGGCTGGAATGTGCGCGCTCCTACACACGGGGGATTCCCCGCCGTCTGTACCAGGCCCCAACCGACGCCATGTCTCCAAACACAGGCCTAGGAGTAGATATGTGACTGGAGAGTGCTGGAGACGCCATGCTTGTTTACCTCAGGTGTCTGTGAAAGGTATGTGTATCGGTTCAAACTTACCTGCAATGGATGTCTGTCCTATGGCACCTGTGTTCAGTCTATATAAAGTCCATTGATTGCTTATTTTGACATTTCTGCTTTTGATTTTGCATAAAGATGTAAATTGCCACTTGTAGAAACGTATTATTCAAAGAACGGGTTCTATAGAGTAAAAGCGAAAGTGTTACAAACGGTCCCCGCAGTCGCCGCACGGCATTCCTATAAACCCGATCATTTTTTCCATCTTACCAAATAGTAGGAGGATGGGGATCCAGCAGATCATTCCTTCAATTGGCTATTGTCATATGATCAATTGGCTATTGTCATATGATCAATTGGCTATTTTCATATGATCATTGCTCATTGAAGAGACACGCTATTAGAATAATACAAATCAACTAATAATTGCCAAAGAAGGGAGCCACATATCTGGTATTTGTCATAGAGGGAAGCCACAGTGTTAGAACTTGACAAAGATGTCGGTCACATGGTCAGAACCCGCCATACCATACAGTGAAGCCACAGAGTAAGAACCTGTCATACATTGAAGCTACACAGTTGGAACCTGTCATACAGGGAAGCCACAGAGTTAGAACCTGTCATACAGGGAAGCCACAGAGTCAGAACCTGTCATACAGGGAAGCCACAGAGTTAGAACCTGTCATACATTGAAGCCACACAGTTGGAACCTGTCACACAGGTAAGCCACACAGTAAGAACTTGTCATACAGGAAAGGCACACAGTCACATCCGCCATACCTATATACTGATATATTCTATCACAACACGCTGGATTCCATGATATATTGTTACACACTGAAACTAGATGAAATGCACCCAATCCCATATTGTATCATTCGAGAAGATAATTTACATTCATCATATGAGTAGTTGTCGGTTAGTAGTTTACATGCAACTATTTAGATATTTTGAAGCGATATGTATATCGTAAATGTCGACATTGACGAATCTCTTGTCCTAAGGGAAAAGAATATCTTAAAGGGGATCGGGGCCGGGTCCTTTACGTTACTTAACTATAACACCTTCTGAGCAAGCCCAAGCCACGAACACAGCTTTAACTGCATCGCACGTCTTAATGCGGATTTGATAAAGCTGTTTTTATTCACTTGACACGTAATTGATTCGGGTTAACTCCGTCTTTAAATCCAAACAATGCCCCTCTCTAATTTCCGAAACAAATGACATTTGCATTCAGAAAACAGCACGAACTGAATATCCCCAAGGAGCCAGGGACGCTGGGTTGATCTCTGCACACCACCAAAGCGCATGCGCGTATTATACCACACGCCGCACGGTGGCGCCACCGAGGCGCACGCTGTGTTGACGTCATCCAAACTGTAGTTACGTCATAGGTGTTGGAGTTCCTGGTTTGAAGAAAGCCATACCCCGAAGACTGCGGGGGCTGGGAGCTGGTTTAAGAGGAACAGCTAACAAACCAAAGAAGGGAAGCTGCAGCCCGTATGTCTTATGCTACAAATTAAACGTTTTACCTTGGTGTCATGAAACGTCGTGAGGATCAAATGTCTGTCAACAGGTGGCGCCACCAGGATTATCGAAAACGCTTTGCATTATGGGTAATATCGATCCTATAGGGTTTGCGGCTTGGTGGAGCAGGGTTTGTTTGGAGTGGCATGGTAGAGCTTGGCTGAGGACAAGGGTACATGTCAAGGTTTCGCTATTGGCGAAGTAAACCCACTCCAAAGTTGCTACCCTGATTAGCCTATATCGGAAACGAATCGGTTCCGGTTTACCAACGCATTAACTTTGCAATTAAAATATCTTATATGTCTCTCGTACATGTACTTTCCCCTGGAATTATAAAAACAGATAAACCTGACAAAGATAACAACGACATAAGTTTTTTGTTTAGATTATTTGTAGATTTGTCAATATTATCATAGACTTGTTGACGTATCTCCTGTTTTATACCGCCCTCTCCTACCCATGTCGTGTGACATACCTTGTTTTGAATACGCTGTTTTGAAGGCTGTGACGCACGGGTTACAGCTATTGAATCGATATCAATGATAGGTAAAATCTCGCCGTTTTAAGGTATATAATAATCCGAAAACAGGCTGATTGTAGATGTATATCAAACATAAATCTACTCGGTAAAATTGTCAGTCAGACTATCACGATGTCGACCATTTACTTCGTATTCTGTACGCACAACTACAGTAACCCTGTTTCCATATATCATGTGGTAAAAAGCTTTTGTTAGAGGGTGATTTGAAAACCAACAAGTTTCTCCAGTTCCTAATTGTATCGCTCAACTCATTCCCGCAACTCATTCCATTCAGTATGCAGGATGCTCCAGTGTTACGAGAACAGGTCTACAGTGTAGAAATATCACAATTTAACCTATTGCATATCTACCTAAGTGTCCAACAGTCTTACAACTTTAACAATTTGGACGGATCTTGTCTGATATTGTGGAAACGTTTTCAAGCATATTAACAACATTGGTTTCGGAATTCTGGAGCATTTCTTCCAACATTACAGTAAAACAGCTGTATGCAACAACAGCTACACAATTTATATTTACATAACCTTCACGTACTTGTAATGAATTGCCTGCTCATTGTGGTGATTAGTCAGACTGTTAGTGTTACTAAAATTAGTCATATTGTTTACCCGGAAAACATACTAAAGTAAGACCAACAGCATCCTATTAAACTCATGAGGTGCATAGGGCCCAGCCTCCACTGAGCTAAACCACGTCTACCATTGGTCGTACGATGCACCTCCCGAAAAAATAATCTAAATCGCGTCGGAATGTAAGCTATAATTGGGGCAGTTGATCACCTGTCTGCAATGACCCTTGATGCTCATTGGCTATCTACGATTTGTTCCTGATAAAAGAGCTGTATCATAGGGTGTCTATAGCATCTAATCATGATTAAATGTCCTAAAATCACTCTCACATGTGAGATACTCAACAGAAAATTATGAAATTTTGGAATTGGGTAGGAGATGCAGATCTCTGCCAAAACATGTTGAAAATTATTAAGAACCTGCGTTGCAGCGTTTGCACCGGGAGCTTATCATAGTCCACCACCCTGGTCTATTATATGATGTCAATAGACTTCCTGACGCCATATCGTTTGGAATCGGGAAGGGACTACGATATTATCCTACCCCTAATATAAAATCCCATAGGCTTAACATTGAGTTTCCGTATGCCACGCTGACTGGCATACAGAGTTTTATATGCCACTAGTGGCATACAGAATTATTATCACGTAATATTCCAAAATCGAGGAGAGGGGTAGGATAAAATCAAAACCTGATTCGTTTTAATCTTGGCCACCGCATGCCACTCCTTGAGTTTTGGCTCTGGACTTCACTCGGCTTCGCCTCATGAAGTCACTTTACCAAACTCCAGTCGTGGCATATGGTGGTCAAGATTAAACCTCATCCAGTTTTACGATAGTCCTCCCGAAACAAATACCGTAGTGCTCCTGGGGTGCATGGACCCCCCACCCTCCGCGTAAGCACGTGAACATCATTATTTGGATGAACAAAATACAAGCCAAATGACCAATAATTTCGAGGGGAAAAAGAAACATATATGTGCAAACAAATTGGTCTGTGTTCAATCATCTCTGTCCGATATATCTAAACAAAGTGTTAGTGTACAGTGACCACTGCTGGGAATATCAGGCTTCCCCTGACACTATTTACAGAGGTTCGGATCCAGAGAGCCTCTCCTCCTATTAACTATGAAATAACTGTTGAAGAACTTATGCCTGCGAAAGTACAGGGTACAAGGAAACTTCATATAGGGTTATCGTTTAATGATATTGAACCTCGTTCATTTAGACTGTCCTACCTGATCAAACGTCGTCCATAAGTGTTGACTAAATGCACCCTCAACGATAAATTGATACCAATATACAATCGATGGCACCACCGACAGACTTTTGGCTTCTCTAGAAAAAATCTCCGTGGTTTTCGTTGGCCAAATAAAATGAGGCTTATTCTCTATTACTATTATAAGCCATTTCCCACATGCCTATACCGATTTAATGTTCATTCTGAAACATTGAACCTCACCGATGAAATCAAAGTTTATCTCACCCCTGGTACAAGCTTAGCCATCAGAACAACATTAGAAAAAAATACTCAACGATCACCCCTGTAAAGTGACAATACTACGCCACGGCCGTGGCGTAGTGAATTTGAGATGACGTCATATGGATTTGCTAAGTCTATTCTAATTATTGTGAAAGTTTGATGATATTTAATTTGATAAAAAGGGGTGAGATAAATCCAGAACTGCACTTGAATCGTAAAATACACAAAACTCTACTCGTTTGAAAGGGCCGTAATCGTCACTCGGCTTCGCCTCGATGACGATTGCAGCCCATCCAAACTCGTGGAGTATTGTCTATTTATACGATTCTCGATGCAGTTCTATATAAGTCTTGATTCTGTCGGTCGTTGACCAAGTCAATCGATGGTGGCCTAATGCAAAATTAATCGGTGACTGCTCTTGCGTCGGTGTACACAGAAACTCGATCAGTGGTTCCCGACTGCAGATCGGCGCTGAATAATCGGCCAATGGATAATGGCTTCATCATGTTATTGGGTTGTTCATAACAAAGCCCGTTTCCATTGGCCGACGAAAACGGTGCAGATTCTTTGAGTTCTCCTAATAGCCCATTTAAATTTTGTGTGAGCAGTGCTAAAGGTCCGTCGGTGGTGTCTGACTGTAGAACAATGACGGCCAAGGGAAATGGACTATTAGGAGAACACCAAAGATCTACACCGTCTTCGTCGGACAATGGAAACGGGCCAGGGGGTCGTTGCTCCATGTTTTACGGATTATCGCTGCAGTCTTTTTTATGGATCGCATCATAATCATGTTATCATCCATATCAAATTAAAAATCTAATAAACCTTTCAGCTATGACACTGAAAATGCCATGTTGTAAAAGGTAGCGATATAACATGAACATAACGATAATACACGATACGACACGATATTACTGGAGCAACATTTTCCCCACATTTCTAGGAGCAACGACACCCCTCATACGCACAGCGTGTATTACAAAAACGTGGCGGTTTCGGTAGCGGGCCTGCCGTCGTTGTCGGTGACCGTGCAGACGGCAGGTCGGGCCGTGTGGACACGGACCGACGTGAACTCCACGCCCGCCGACAGCCTGGCGACACCCGCCACCACCATGGAGCACCAAGTGTCAATAACCAACACCCCATTTGTTATGTACCTTTTGAAGTCCATATCTCAATGTCACCAATGATTTCAATAATGTTAACAATAATACATGTGTACTCTATGCATGTAGTTGTTTTAAGATGATTAGGGATACGGGCTCGTCCAACATGGGGGCTGTCCATAAATTACCTCATACAGCATGGGACGTAAGGTGGGGGGGTTACGACCTTGACCAAGCATGATAGGGGTAGTATGACAAAACATGAGAGCGGGGGATTAAACATTGTCAAAAATAGCATAACGTCACTCTCGAGCAGCTCAATTGCATCATGGGAACAATGGCGCGCTCATTGTTAAAAGTTATGATTGATTTAAATAGTGGAAGTTGTGCCTGACACTGATCGAGTTTTTTCTGCCTGCCGCACTAGCCATTGACAAGTCCAAGCGCCGGATCAGGGACGGGGAGGGCTCAATGGCTGCTGATGTGTCCCCATCCCAACCCCACAATGTCGAAGAGCTCAGTGAGTTCCACGCACTAGAACTATATTTCTACATTCCCATTCACACCTTTTCATTCGAAATCTTGGCTCCGTAAGAGCTATAAACTCGCTCAGTTATCATATATATGAAACAAATTTCTCCAATGTTACCCGTTTCCATGGTGGGGGTGTGGGTAAGGCCGTGCAGGCCTTTTGAAAAAATTATGTCACTCCACAATTGGGGTGATCTAGTCACATAATAGCAGTGGCTTGGCTCGATAACACGTCTACAACCAGTATACTACAATCATATATATGTGGCCTCATATAAAGATCAATCGTGAATCTGGAAAGTTCTTGATATTTGTCGCAAGGTATCTTTTAATGCTTTTAAGAATTTGCTTTAACTTTTCCACTACAAACAATTACCGCAATATAGTCTTACAGTGCATTACTCTATATCTATTACTGCTTCTTTAGATTAAAACAGAAGGCACAGCATAGCAAACGCGGCAGCCAAACTTCGACGCATTACCACAGGGGCACACTTCACCGAGACACCGACCGCTCGGCGCGCCACCAAGCGGGCACCGGGCACGTCAAGTGACGTCACAAGCGGCGTCCGTTCAAGTGGCAGAGACGCCTGGTGGTCAGTGGGGCGTAACGACATTTTTGTACGAGAGGAAGGGGAGGGAGTGCTCAGACTAAGATAGTGTACTCAGTTAAACCCGGCTAATCTATAAACAAAGTGTGTTGGACTACATATAGACCTTATCGATTTATCGAATTTTTTTTCATACAAAAAGAAAAAAAATGCAAGCTTTTAAAGTTTATTTTATGTATAGATTGATAGACCTTTTAAGGGCAAAGAAACAGGTACCTGGATGTCCAACCTCTATGTTTTTCAAACACGTAAATAGAATTGCGTTTGACTTGAACACTCGCTTCTCCAAACATACGTGTGAGGCAGTTAGATTGATATAATAAGCCATCCCCAACCATATATTTAGTATAGATATGTCAAGACTGAATCTCCAAAACAGGAACGTCAATATTTTGCCTCTCCAACCATATTTCTAACGTTGGTAGCTTGACATGATGCTGTTCCTGGGGTTAAGAGAGACAGGGTTATATAAAACATAGCAGACCGGACTCGAGGATATGACAGGAAACACTTTATGACGAGTTCCCAAACCAGGTTACAGGACATATCGTTTATGCTTTGTTTACATTTGAAAAAATGCCTAACGATGCAGGACTGGATGCAAATCAGGAATATACATGCAATCTCAGCACATTTCCTTTGAAGGTCGGCCTATCGTTTTAAGGATGAATAACTACCCCCTTTCAAGAGAAACAGAAATATTTTAAGGTTACAAAAACACCCACAGAATATAGCATCACATTATAAATGATGCCTCACTCTGGCGATACAGACGACATTTCGCCTCGTTCGGCGCGAGAACGTGACGTCACAGCGTCCCAGACAGTCGGGCCGAGGAGAACGTGCCGACCTTTTATCAGGGAAGTGCGACAAGTTTAATGGCTGACTAAGAAATCATAAGGCGACGATTATATGACTCCTCTGAGAGCTCTCTGGTTTAGGCGCCATGGTAAGCCTCGTCTCCTGCGCCTAAATGTGCGCCTAACAAACGGATAACTCACATTTAGGCTCGGGACTTATGTCAACACCATCGTCTGTCGCCACTCAAGTGCTGCCCCCACTGCCACTTGAGCGAAGTAGAAATAGGTTAACGCAGAACAGTATATCAGGGGCAATCTAATTGTCCCAGGACTTGGGGATTTCCGGGGGATGGAAATAATTTCTCTGGCAATTCCCTCTAAGTGTTAAAAGCAGACATATATATATATGTTACTGGATTTCTATATTTCGTTTTGCGCCGCAACAATAACCAGGATCGTATCATGGCGATATCTTATCTAGAAAATGAAGTGGCAGGAAAGTGGAGTGGAGTATTATCCGAGAGACGGAGTACTGACCCCCAGACTCCGTGAATCGTATTCAAGCGCTAAACTACTGCTCCACATCCCCCTAAAATAAAAGAATATAAACAAAGATATTGAGAATGAAATCGATGAGTGTCCCCAATCGCCATCGAGTCTTGAGCGCACTGTAATATGAACTGGGCGATAGCCAAGTGTATATTCCTAAGCGTTCCAAACACGAATATGTTTCTGATTTTATGTTAGCCGGAAAATGTTCATTTTCTTTTTATCCCCCATTGAGTATGAGTTACCATACTCACGAGCCTGTTGAGTATGAGATCTCAATGTTAAGCCTATGAACCTTTATATCAGGCTAAAGTAATGCTGAATACCATCTGATATACTGCATAAATTTCTTTAAATGCACTCACAAATGAGGGCAACCTAATAAAATCTACAAGTCGACATTTCAGACAGATAAGTCAGATCTGTATCTTTTATTGTCATTTGATGGTATTTTCACTCCAGTTTCCCACCATATGCTTTTCGACGTTCTGTGCAGCGACGCTCATCAACGGAAGTGGGCAGTTTCCGATCGTCTACACTGTCAGCCAATCAGCGAGCAGGACTCCATTCGCTGCGGTAGCCGCGGGCCAATGCACTGCACGTCGGAAGACAAGATAACAACTGATTAAAGATCGATTAGCGACCCTATAGGTGAGCGATGATTCCCGGGAATTAGCTCACTACAGAGCTGTGTGAGTGGAGGGGCCTGGCAGACCGGCGGATGGACTTTGTCAGGTGGACGGGGGCAGGTGCGTTCAAACACCCCCTTCACAAGGGTAAATAAATAATGTCAGAGCGCAGGACGGGCCCCAGATCCACAGCGATATACCCTGGCCGTGTCACCAAGTACACTATCAAAAATAACAGGGCCATTTTGACATCTACCCATTCCTGGTTGAATCCTCCCCTATTTAAAGTCTGATCTGGTGCAGAATAATGTTACATGTATATGGTTAATGTTTGTGGGAGAGCAGGTATAACAGAAAAATATGTTAACTCACCACTTTATCTAGGTATGAAAGCTTGGGACATGCTGCCCAATGACATCCAAAGAAGTCCAAATATGGATTAGTTTAAAACTCTGGTTAAGGAGCATATGTTGAAAGTTGGAGTTCATATGTAGCTCATAACCAGTATTTAAGGTAAAAGTTAAGTAGGTATGTTTTATCCTGCTTACCAACACTTATGCCACCCTTATTAGGTTGGCACGGTGTAGAAGTAAGTCCAGTTATTGGAACAAGTAGTATATTAAATGATTGAAGAAAATTATTTCGACTTCTATGAAGAAGCCACTTTTGCATGTAACTATATCATATTATATATTTGTTGTACATTACTGTGAGTTTGTTTGTTTGTCTGCCATTTTCTATGTCTAGGCTTGATGCCATCTAGATGGAAGATCGTCGCTATTGTTGATGAATCTATTATGTCAATAAAATTTACTTTACAAAAAAAAAGTCTGATGGTTCGTCTAATGCCTTAACGCGGATCACAGGTTAACAAAGCTCAATAGGGATTCTCTTCTTTTTTGTAGTTACGTATAACCAACTAAATGACTTTTTAACCTTAAAACAATTGTTCATTACATACACCCGATTTGCCAGCTGCGGCCACAGCGTAATGACTTTTTCCAACTCGACGCATTATTGTAGGAGGCCGAGCATTCAGTCTGTATACATTGATATAAGTTCATAGGTCAGGAGACAAAACGGAAAACGTTGAGGGGGGGGGGGGGGGGGGGGTGGGTCTGTCATTGTGAGGAACATGATATTGCTTTAACGGACTCCCGAATTGAACTAGATTCCTACACCAATATGTATATTCATATTCTGAAAGAATTTATTTGTCAAATATTAGGTAAATGAATAAAGTAAACACAAATATCTGGAAGTGTGCTACTTAACTTGCTTAGGAGCAATGACAGCCAAGTTTCCAGTCCAATACACATAATCTTGTTCTCCAATCAGATAAGGAGTAGAAACATGCGCAGTAACCCAAACTCGATTCGTTAAAATGATGTGGCCATGTGGAAAGATCGACTTTCTTATGATAAGGCCCGGCGTTCACTAAGCTCCCGATATCATACAATAGACATACGTGCATCGCGGCGCATCCTCGGGTGTATCGGCTACAGATTAAAGCTGACTTTCCAACGCGATATCGATTTTGTGTCTGGAGATCATCATAAGGTCTATCGTATTGAATCGGGAGCCCAGTGGATGCCTGGCCTTAGTGCCTCTTCCAAGTTCCTCCTGGAAAGGCAGTATGCGACATTCTACATGTATATCACACTACATGTACTTGGAAATGATATCTTCCGCTTTTTCCTAGAATGAGGGCCCACGCGTATCTGATATTAGCGCGGTGTACAGACAGGAAGTGACTCGATCTCAATGTCTCGGGCCGCAGACGCCCATCCACAAAAAGCCTTTCCTGTAGAGTGATAATGATATGAAAGTAATGCAGCAGCTTAAAGCATGAGGGAATGCCCTGACTAAAACATGGCCAAGGCGACATAGGTCCTTACATAGGACCTACCCGACGGGCACTAGAACAGCTTGTTTTCCCTTGGGTTGTTCTTCGCATCTATATTTTATTTTATTAGGAGTGTTTATTCAACATCAAATTTCTGAGACTAGCTCAGTTCTTCCATTTTGAACCATATTATTACATCTACTAGGTTTTTCTTGTGTGATATCACCTTTGAATAAGAAGTAGAGCTGATAACATGTATAGCTTAAAACTATGTAATGTTGTTGTTTTTTTAGAATAATTTTTTTTTAAAAGAAATCGACAGAAAATGGAGGTAAAAAGAGAGCAAACAATGAAGTGGACATTTCCTCATATTGTATGTTTAAGTTCACGGGATGAGAAAGCAATTTTTTGTACTACTAGCTTAAGAATTAAGTACTACTAGGTTAAGAATTGATACTGCCTTGAAAATATTGTTATATAGGATTATGGGTTTAAACTGCTCTGCAATATTAAGTACCAGAACACATCAGACAGTGATTCTAAGATGCAATTTTTTTTTATTATTGAGAGATGTACACTTGTAATGATGAACAAGGGTACGTGCATATGTACAAGATTACGATTTTGAATAAAGGAGTTCTTTGCTCGTTAAAAAAAAAGAAGTCGTGGAGATAAAGTTTTATTATTAGAATCGCGCGCGCTGCGCCATAACTTACATTAAGGTAAATGATTAGATAATCATACGGACATGACCACCGTGGAGGGTGGAAGCCGACCGTTAATGGGGAGGGGGGTAATAAGGCTCCTGCCTGCCCCTCCCTGCGCCGAGCTCCTCCCTGGCCTCCTTATTCAAACCTCTATATAGGTCATATATCTCCACATAATTGAAATATTTTCACCGTCTATGCTGACTATTTATGATTAACACCCACAGTTTATTTCTGATATACTACATACGACATACTACTTTGTCCGTCTCATGTCCACTAATACGTTTGTCCTGTTGGCCGTGACCTTTCTTCTCTCGGCTGCTCGTACATCATGTCTGATCGTCTCAGCCAAAACAATTCCATGAACTCTACTCATAACTCAGAGATTGCTTTAGAAGATTAGTGGCTGATTATGGTTGGAGTCTTACTTCGCCAATAAGATATGGGTAAAGAGATAAACCAACGAGTATAGAGAAAGCCTATCTACTTTGTGAACAAGAAACATGTAGTTTATCATGCTTTCACTAAGAAAACCAGCAGTGACACTAACACACAGGTTAAATTCAACTAGCCTTAAGCCTATAAGATATCGACATTTGTTCCCGATTCATCCTGACCATCGGCTCTGTGAAATAAAATGTCGATGTCTTACCAAATTTATATCATTAACGAAACGTGGCACAAGAAAATATATCTGAATAATACCTTTCATTATAGAGAAAACTGATATGTAAAAACTTGTATTAACGTTTATGTAGTCTGATATAGACTTCATTGTATTGATTTAGTCAGGATATTTATACTTTTAAAAATAAAAATATCACCAATTTAAACCGCTTTCACGTTGATATAGCATGATATATCGATGATTATTTATTGATACATTACTTCGCGGTATTGTGCTGCCACTATAACAGCTGGGTAATTGAACGATGTTTCGCACCTCCTCGAGATGCCTCTCAAAATTACGATTTAATTGAAAAAGATATGTAGCGATGGGAGGAAGAAAGAAACTGACGAGTGTTTGGTCTCCATCCAGTTTGAAGCGTGTAGTAACGAGGCGGCAGCCGAGTGAATATTCTGAGGCGCTTCAAATCAGATGGCCAACAGGGACTTAGACCAAACACAAATATGTTTCTGGTTTTATCTTAGCCTGGAAATATTGATTTGTTTTTCGCCCATTGAGTATGAGTTACCATACTCACAAGCCTGTTGAGTACGAATTTCCAATGTTAAGCCTATGGGCGTTTATACCAGGCTAAGATAATAGACGAGTAATGACTAGCTGTGATAACCGATGACCTAGTGATTCAACTCTACTATTCCGCGTAGTTAATGATAATGAAAGAGAAATCCAGGTACATTTTCCAAGAAGTCTACTGTGAGTAAAACTTATCACACACCTCTGTTTATAGACTACTCTGGAAGCCCATACCGATTTAGGTACGGGAGCGCTATCTTGACATCGTTAGCCCATACAAAAAAAACACAATAACAAAAAACGGTCAACACACTGAGTATATGGAATATGGTTCTATGAAGGACGGTGCTATCAGTGAACACTATCATAAAACCGCACTTGACTGGGAGCGTACAGTTGGTGGTCGTTTTGTCGGGTGCCAGACACTGACCCTGTATTGATCGCATGCAGTCTGGTCGTGTCTGTGGAGATCGCCCTCCTCAGTGTGAATAACACTGAATCCGTGTTCAGTTCAAATCGATCATCGATGGGTGATTCAGAATTGACTTAAGAGTTTGATGAGAAGGTGAAGTTACTGGTGACTCAAACTGAAGTGATGGGATAGGACGATGCACGTCGAGATTGTATGATTGGGTCGCCGTAGTGTGACATTAACGTTTAGAGATCACAAGTGTACATTTTTATGCAGTAGATTCCCGTTCAATGACCGAACCACTAAAATGACCAGCCCAGTAGTGCGACCACTCAGATATAGCGACTGCATGTGACCCGCGTCTTTGTTTAGCACTCTACCATATTTAGTAGAGGATTTAAAGTGGGATTCACACGTAGAGACTAATGTACCTGAGACTGGAGTACCTCATACTTTTCCCTCAGTTTCAGACATTTTATTCCTAGTACAAAATTCTCATGGCGGGATGCCGCCCTCTAGCTTTTCCTAGTCTCAAGGAATAATGGCGGATTGGATTCACATGGAAGGACACACCTGATACATAGTCTCAGATCAGCCAAAATCCCCTGAACCCTCACCCAGCGGACTCAGGTATCCTTGGGCTTCCTATTGGCTAGGTTGGGTACTTATAGTCGGCGACTCAGCAGGTGGTGCATTTGTCTTATCAAAATGCACCTACACATTTCAAAGGTATTTAAAGTGGACTTCACACAGTGGGATTCATGTAAAATGGGATTCACACGGTGGGATCCATGTACCTCACAAAGTGTTTGTCTGAGACAAATCCTGTTGAGATTTGGTACTGGAACACAATCTCCTCGTGTGAATGACAGGGTTCCATTTTGCTGAGACAACTTTTTTCCCTTGCAATTGTCGGCGACAATCACCCCTAACAAGGAACAGAATCTCATGAGATTTTGACTTTAAACAGGTTTAAAATCTATAGGGACATTTTGGTGAGACAAATGGACCTGCTGCAACCATGTACCTGCCCTAGCCAATAGGAGGCCAGCAAGCATAATTACTTGTTTGTAACACCCTTCACATCAAGGGTAATTGAGTC
This sequence comes from Alentia gelatinosa, assembly GCA_950022655.1. Classification (NCBI taxonomy): domain Eukaryota; kingdom Metazoa; phylum Annelida; class Polychaeta; order Phyllodocida; family Polynoidae; genus Alentia; species Alentia gelatinosa. The sequence continues at coordinate 19,410,750 of OX465591.1, forward strand.
CCAAGGTGAGTGGTCACTGTGACTATGTCTGAGATTATGTACCAGGTGTGTCCTCCCATGTGAATCAAATTCGCCATTTTTCCTTGAGACTGATAAAAGTACTTAGCCATGAGAATTTTTTACCAAACGAGAATTGTCTGAGACTAGAGAAAAGGTGTGAAGTACACCAGTCTCAGGTACATGAGTCTCTTCGTGTGAATCCCACTGGACACTCTCAGGGTATTTGTCTGAGACAAACCATGCTGAGATTCTGTACTCGAGCACAATCTCCTTGTCTGAATGACAGGTTTCCATTCCCCTGAGACACCTATATTCTCCTGTCTCATGACAGGTCTTCCATGAATAGTTTACACCATTTGGTCGGTATATTACAATTCCAGATATGTGATGAAAGGAGATTATACGAGTATGAATAATTAAGCTGATATCAGATCTGAAGCATATGTAACAGCACTTTGTGAATTACAAACAAAACAACGTGAGTTCATTTTTCACTTGCCTTTAGAAGCTTTATTTGGTGCTTTCTGAGTCTCTTCTTTTAATCATGCCAGAGCACTGTTCCAATATGATTAGGGCTCTTTTTTTATCCATTATTCTCCTGTTCTCTGTGTCTGACCTTAGAATCAATCCAAGTGCCTCTTCACTCATTTACAATATTAGCCAGGTTTTTGCGTCCTTTATATAGCATATGCTTAAGAATTGTCTAATTCTCCTTAAGTCTAGGTTCTTAACATTGTATGCAACATGAAGATGATGCACTCCCAGTATTGAATATCACACCTGTCTATAATACGCGATCCCTGATTTTGCAGCCGTTGTAACAAATCTATATGAGACTTGTTAACTCCTTCAAGAAGGAAGCAACATATTCTAAAAGCTATATATTTTTTATTGAACAGCCGCGTATTGGTATTTTTCTGAATTGCTTTCATATTCTCTTTTTAAATAATGCCTGAATCAAGCTGAACTCCCAGGTATTTGTATGAACTGCAGTGAGGTAACTTTGTGTCAGCGCAATACAACTCCATATTTCTTATTCTTCAGACTCTTGCTGTCGTTCCATACTAACAACTAACAGTCTTTTGCAGGTTTATTGTCATACCTTTCGTATTACACGGATAAATGACTTTTTAACACCCTTTGTAAGCTAGCCGTTCTAGTACCAACATCCGATTCATACAGAACTAGATCATCTGCATACTGCAAAAAACTAAAATTGACGGATTTGATACTTTTCTGGGATATAAAATTGGAAAATTGGAAAATCAAAGAAGTTAAGACAAAAAAGTGCAGCTGAGATATTTAATAAAAAAGTTATCTTGCCATTGAAACCAAAATTACAAAAAAGACGACCCCTCATCTCAAAGTTGATTAAACATGCGATGTTTTGAGTTTTATTTTGGTATATGGTTTGTCTCGTTGAATTGACACAAGAACTAAATTCTAAAATAGAGCCCTTTTTCTTCATGAGCAGCAGTTCTACTATAACATACATTGACCTTGATTTCCTTTATTACCCTTCGGTCCGATTTAAGGGGCATTGCTGCCTCAGTTGTTATCAGCCATTGCGAATGCGTTATAAGTGTTTCTGGGGGCCACTGGGTACATCAAGATATTTACAGCTGAGACCGTTATGGTGCACGGTGAAAGCCCACATGTAGACGGTGAAGGTTAACATCAGGAGACCCATCGACAAAGGTAATAAGCTCCCACCATACACAGAACCCTTAACCGTCTGGGGGTCTCTCGGTACAAACCTGATAAACACCGTCAATATGCACTGGCGGCTGGCTTTCTGTAGCTAGCTTATGGGTTTTAATTAAATTTGACCACACAAGGGACATGTGGAGGTATAAATATGTCTCAGAGTGATTATGATATGAGCTCATTGTTGGAGTAGTAAATGGCAGTGCAAGTTTTCTGTATAACTTCAAATATTTGGTTTTCGGAAAGTAATTCGGGTCTCACGTTTTATAGAGGGCTCAAAAGTAGACTCAACTTGATGAAGAATGAATATACTATAAAGAAGAAAGCAAATTGACGGATGCACATATCTTGAATTCTGCTGAATCAACTCAATTGTTTTTTTTACGAATTAATCTCCTTTAAACGTCAATGATGGGCAGGACTTTATCGGATATATCTATTATTTCCACTAATATATAGGAAAAAGGCATCCCAAAAGTTTACACAAATTATATATATTTCCATTTGCGGTTTCGGTAGTGCCCAATATCTGCCATGCCATACTGTTAAGACATTGCTTTTATAAAAGCGTTTACCTCATCCTTATATAACAGGTAATTTTCGAATCAATTTCACCAAAACTGGTATTAAGTATTGAAGGATACATTTATTCAATATATCTTTTTTCTAAAACGATCAATGCTCTATTTTATTGATTGATTCTTTTACATGTAATTTTCTGTGTTCCTTAAAGTAAAGGGATAACTTGATTTACGTGTGTAAATGCCAATCTAGAACAATTTATTATCCAGGAGACTACATGTGCAAATCCCTCGTTGAACATAAAAGGAAAAAAAAGTCGTATTCTGTACATGTGATCAATCCCTCGAAGCACAATACACACCTGTAAGAAAAGATTCTTCTTGTATGCAAAAATCTGTAAACTAACGTTTTGTAGATTCTACTAAAAGAAGCAGTAGCCCTTTTTTTAATTCAATGATATTGAAACCGTGTGTCAGTTTAGTATTCGATGGATAAAAGAGTGTGATACATAAATATCAATTGTTTGAGCTAGGAAAGTAAACTAGAGTTCGCTGGATAATTGCAATACAGGCTACCTATTCTTTCACATATTTCACAAATACATCAGAAACATGCATTCAATAGAAGACTGACTAACTAACTTATAGCTTTTTTCGAAATAACTATTTTGAGGTAGTCAGGTGAAAACTAACAGGGACTTGAAGACAACATCTCGTCATGATTTTTGTCTCATGTGATATGACGTGATGAGCTTTTTTTTAAATTTCTCTTTCTTTCTCTTTTCTTTTTACAATCCGGGTCATCGAATAAATGAATTCTAATTCTTGTTTTTATCATCAATTTTTATTCCCTGATTATGACTGAGCTAGATTTCCACAGCAGGGGTGCTCAGGTGTCCGGGGGAATTCCCCACAATCCGATGTCAGCCTGAATTACCTGCCAGCCCTACAGATAGCAGATGAGTAAGAAGCTAGTTAGTGCTATGGCGGCAGGGCGAGCTGCAGATAGCCCTCACCGAATGCGCAGATAAGCAGATAACACAGGTGGGCAAACGCACTGACATCTAGCGACCATGGTACACAGTAGCCACGCGTGCAGTCAACCTTGACGGATCCGATGTCAATGCACGAGGTCATCTCGGACGTTCGGATTGGATCCTCACACTCTCCCCACATATGTTCTACTCTGCTGCTCAAACCTAACTGAGGTAAACTTCTGCTAGGAGAGCTCACTCTGTATATCCTGAATGCCCTTGATTGACGTGTGGGTGTGAGAAGTGGTGTATGACTGTTGATGCCCTTGCATCACTCACAAGCCTCACATGACATAGTTTTACGTAATGCTAGGGGCATGTTGCATTTTAATGTAACGTATGCATCCGTGTCCCTTTATTTCTGTTTTCTCTCTGTGGTCAGCCTCAAAGAGTTTGAATTTCAATGGAACATGTACACCATTACATCAAATTCAAAATAATTTCAACGTTTTGCTTGATGAGTCTACGATTCAGAATATGGAAAACCATGTACAGTAATTGGCATTTGTCAAAGGACATCCTTTACTGCGTGCTAATCATGTTTAGTTAAATTGGAACTGGGCATATCCTGTTTTTTGTCAGAGTCAGTGGAAAAGTTGACCAATACAGAAGGGAGTTGGTATACCTGTGACTACGTTCATCAGTGTCGATATCAATCCAGGTTTATATCTATATATACAAGAATACTATAACCTACTATTGTAAAAGGAAAGAGTTGTCACAGAAAATAAAGATGACTTTTGAATCCAAGATCCATGATTTGCCATTCTACTTATAAACTCTTAGTATACGACAAGGACACCCAGTGTCTTACATTTTATCATTGGCTAGGTTCTTTATTCGCATTCAATGGATTATATTCGGATGGTTGTGGAAAGCATGGTATATATACATAGAACCTTTTTTTGTCAATTGAGCCTATGGTTACAACGAGTTCCTACAGCTCTATCATCAATTCATTGAAGCGAGGCGGCCGTAAATAAGTAAATCATAAGTAACACTAGCGTCAGTGAGTGTATTACGACGTCAACCTCAAGTGGTTTACGGCTGCCTGTCACCAGAACCACCATCTGTTTTATTTATTATCCATCTTTTCTAGCTATTTAAACCCAGGAATTGCCACATTGAAGGCTATATTGATAGGGTCTCTTTAGCACAGTGGGGCTAGTTTCTCGGGTAAAATGGCTCTGATGTCGTGTACAATAGATTTGAATCGGTATACAATAGTAGTGATATCTGATAGATTTAAAACAATGGTTAGTGGTTTACTGAGTCCCCTATATTCTTAATTGGGACTTTGTTTACGAAGGATAACAAATGTAGATGTACTAGCAGGTAGATGTGACAGGATCTCTCCTTGTATGCAACAATGAGATCGGTCGAGGAGCTGGCAATATGATTCTGGTATTACATCGAGTTATTTCATCACAAGCCCTACCTGATCAGACCTGCATGCCCCCTTGAGGCCAATCAGGGCATATCTCCACTAGACCAGAGATCATTGAGTGCGGAATAAGTCGCCGGAAGCCACCTGATCCGCGCAGAGCGATAACAGGGGAGATCCCCTTATTATCGCTCACCGGCCTCATAGCACAAGAGGCGGAGGCGGTTATCATATAAGTCGGTGTGGGGTGATTGGTTGTTGTTTACCATTCGAGATCTATTTTTCAATACCATTTCCTTTCAACTTCTTTAGAACGTCACGGTTACCCATTTCCTTTTCAAGGGAGACGTAAAGTGTTTTTTTTTAAATTATAAAATAAAGTCAGGATTACACAAAAATGTCAAAGAGTCACGAAGAAGTCGGAAAAGGTAATTACAAATGTAGTGGACAGAAAATACACTAGCAATAGCACAAAAATACCGTAAAAATATAGATTACTTATCCGACTGTAGCAAGTCGTGGGTTAGGTGGTCTCCGTATTTGCCATTTTCCACTGGGCGTCAAAAAAGCCACCAATTCTCCTAAAAGTCGGTCGATGGTGGCCACCGTCTGCATATCAGTATCAATGAATCGGTGAGGGTCCAGTGTATGACCTCCTTTCCACTGGCCGACGAAAACGATGGAGATTGTTTTAGTTACACACATATTTAATTGGCATTATTGCATAATATATGCCAAATTAATCGGTGAGTATTCTCTGCAGGTCTTGTTTCCATTAACCGATCTGATGTCAGTATACCCAAAAAGATCTATCGGTGGTTTTCCTGAATGAAGATCGGTGCAAAATAATCGGCCAATGGAAACATACTTTAAGCCTTTTTATCTGCCGTATTTGACAGGTCCATAACGACGGTATTGCCCTTCAAACACAATTACCATCACCGACGATTTCAAACCACTTTGATTCTGTCGGAAGGTGAAGAAGTCGGTCGGCGGTGGCCTCTTACATACATTTTATCTATAGGCCTACTAAATTAATCAATGAACACTTCTCTGCATGGCGGTTTCCATTTGCCGATCTTGCGTCAGTATACCCTAAAAATCGATCGGCGGTTCCTGACTGCAGATCGGTAGCGAATAATCGGCCAGTGGAAAATGTCTAATAGTTACCTTTTTTCTCTTTGTACGTCAGTCTGTATGATCGTATCTTTGTTTCAAGCAAGATATCAATAAAGCACATACATGGAGAAAACTGTGGACAATGGTCTCCCACCTTTGACCTTTTCAGTAGGTTTAAACTAAGCCCTGCATACATATACGGTAGAATTTAACCTAAGGACCACCTTGCTAATCCGACCAGTCCTTAATTACAGATTTTTAAAGTCAGTCCCAAAGCTTTAGCCCTAATTTGTAATCACACTCAGTAATACCATCTCGTTATTGCGACCACATCGCCTAACGGCCACTTATCTGAAGTTCCAAATGTCAAAGAAATGATGGAAATGAAGCCACTAACTACTAGGTCCTCTAAAACATCATTTCCAGATGGATGGTTGTTCAACTATTATTTTACCTACTAGTTTCGGCCAATGGCCTTCATCGGGGTTAAGAAGCAACTGAATTAGATTAGGCAGGTTACCCCATTATATAGGCCTCTGTATGACATTATGGGATTAAAAGTTTGTCAACATAATTAAATAAAATACTGAACTTGTCATTGGTTAGTGGCTTCTTCCCATTTCACCTTGTGACCGAATGTTAAAAGTGTCAAACTAATCCGACCAGCTATATGTTTGTGAGGTGGGGGTGTCAGGCAATGAGATAGTGACAGATAATGTGTGTGAAGGATTGGATGGTATGAAAACATTATCAATTGTCATATAATCTTGACTGTTTTATCTGTGTCATGGTATTTTTATTAATAATGAAATGTAATGAAATCCTCTACTGTGTACTCTTGGTAAGCGATCACCTCGCTAATTCGACTATTTTAGTCCGGCCCCTGAGGTCAAAGTTCAAGCTTTGAGAATGCCCTCAAAAACTGAACTTACCCTTCACTCCAGCTATTTATGCATACAGCTCTTGAATCTGCAATACTATGATATAATATGTTTGTGAATTTATTTTTATATTGCAGCGTTTATTTCTGAAGGAGTACAAAGATGTTTATTTAAACGGCACGTGAAGTACATGGTACATGGTTTTTAAAAAATAAAGTGAAACATTACATGGAGGTCATATCTTCCTGTCCCTCGTGGGTAAGACCGAAAGTTTTTTTAAATCTATTTATAAATATTTTTTCAAGGAAGCAATCTAAATTGTTACTTTCATCTATATAACAATTACACATTTACGGGACCTTATGACAATGATAATGGGCAGACGAAAAGACAGTTTTCATGGTATCCCAAGTTTTTCCTTGATTGCTGGCAAAGTCATGATAAGCATTTTTATCAGGAGTTCAAAGCTTACCATTTTCCATCTTGTATATCATACTGCAGTATTACTGAAAATTACCTTTTCAAATGGTTAAATGTTGAGGTTCAGGTTATTTCCACATCTCTGCAATAGAATGTTGCAAAATTTGTAATCAATTTTGCACAAAAAAAAACAAAAAAAACAACTCCACATGTTTCTGAAGAATTGCCAAGCAAAGGCCAGTATTATTAATTAGAAAGGACATGCGGGTTTATTGAAGTAAATGAAAGAGTAATCAAAATCAAAGTTTTCAAAATATGGCTCATTTACAACCAAAAAGGAACAAATTGAATCTTCAATAATGTCTTTTCTTATACCAACTCATAAAGGTGGGGAAAAGACCAAAATAAATGCTGAAAACATTATAACTGTTATCTTGGGTTAACTCCACCCTCCCCCGCCCATCGTTGATCCGTACAGTTTTTGCTAATTATTGGCTCTCCGGGCGCGGCTGATCCTCCTCTGAGAAATGTAATTAATGTCATCTTCTCGCCTGACCCCCGCTCCTAATCAGCCTTGAGCTGCCTCCTCAGGAGCCGTCAGGTAGGACTTGTGTGATTAGATAAGAGACAGGTTTGACGTGTGCTAAGACCTGCCATTGTAATTAACTGTACTATTTGATGGCGTATGTCTCTACTTCACACTTCTTAACAAAAGACCTATCAACAGCTAATATATATCAAATCATTTTAAATGATGTAAAAATGCTTTCAAAAACATTGGGATGAAGGATAGCCCGCCTTATCATTTTTTATTATGCTTGGAGTTTAAAATGATTATTCAGAAATGTCATCGATATATTTCATTATGAATCTGGCTTCTGAATACAGCTCCCTTCTTTATCCTATAGCTTCCTTAATTTTGATGTGTTGATTACGCATGTGCTTACCTTTGCATTTCTGCGTTACCTTACTTCAAACTAATTCAATTTTAATAGGGAACTGCATCGAGATCCATGGGTACTGAAAATATGCCATGAGTTTCGGTTGCTGAGTAATCTGACGAGGCAAAGCCTTATTATGTAGCAAACCAAAATAAATGGGTTTTATACAGTGAATATGGGTCAAGGGCGAATCATATTTTATCTCACCCCTATCAATGACTGATTGGCTAACATTTGTGACATCATCCCCCATAGAGGTTTTTTTTAAAAGAAATACTCCATGTGCGTTGAGTACGAGTTCCTAACTTTACTACCTAACTGTGGGAAACCATCTTATATGTTTTTGACATGACTTTCTAGTCCTGACAGTGGTGCCATCTGGACGGACATAATTCTTGAAAATAGGGAACACCAGCGATAAATATCAGGAGTTAATATTTGAAAAAAAAACCCCATAAAATCAGATCCTTTCATAATTTAATATTCAAGTAATACATCTGATGATTTGATGAGTAATGAGGAATTAAATATGAATTAAATTCGAAACTAGAACGCACAATGTAAGGTGATAGAGGGGATTCATGATAATGTGAAAGTCTCCAGAGGTAAAGGGTCGAAATAGCGTAAAAGTAAGCAAATCAGACAAAGTCAAGTTCTATAAAGCCTCGCGAATAAAAGAATGATTATATCAGGAAGGAAGCTTGCAAATCATATTTAAAATTGTCCCTTCATTTATTTCTAGTAGTGCAATCTCTTGTAGAATTAATTACTAGAAGGAGTCCCACTGACCATGTTAATGCTTGGTAGGTATACGTATTGTCATTAAAGCGCTTATATATTTTCGTGTCCTATAGTTAATGTAATATTTATAGAATGATTAACAGGGACGGGGTGCTTTTACATTTGTACTTTGTTCTAAAGGTGATGGAATGACAATTAGCAGACTTCAGTCGTGTAAGACATAACTATTTCAAATATCGCTTAAAGTTTCATATATATATGGCTTATATCACATCATATATTGTATATGTATGTTGGCCTGAATAATAGTAGGAGGAACACATTTTCAAGTACTTTAAAGATATATTTTATTGCACTTTCCGATTAGGAATAGTTTGTAAGGTAATATATACAAGTATAGAGGTATACGATGAAATAATCGAAAACACGTCATTATACAGGAAATCTATCTAGAACAAATTGAGTATAGAAATATAAGCAATCTCTCCTGTACACTCCAATATATTTATGCATATAGGAGTATGGATTTATTTCGCTTTACTAATGCGTAATCGACGTTAGATCATCTGAATATGTGCATATGAATATCTATAATAATCAGTATGAAAATAATGAACTCAATAATAAATATCACAAAATCTATATATACAGAGGTTGGTCATGTCGCTAAATCGTTCAGTTGTAGTCAGATCTATATTAACATAAATTAAAGTCTTGCCAGGGTGTACTGGAATGCGTGAAACGTTGTGAAAGTTGAGCGTGTCGTATTTATATACATGAAGTATCACACGTCTACAATGTCAATCTCATCATCCTCTGTTTCCTCTGCGGTACACTGTGTGGTCATAGACTTTTCCGCCTCCAGTATAGACGAATGTGGAGAGTCAATTCCCGAGTCATGTGACCTGTCGGCGTCTGATGGCTCTGACTCTCGGTGAACTCTCGTGAAACTGAGGTCGTGAACGAGAGCTTGACCACCTTCTTGTTCTTGACCTTGAATTTGACCTTGGTCATGTCCGTCACCTTGAACTTGGATGTAACCTTGGCCATAACGGTGAGCGTGGTCATTATGACTGCGACCATGGATATACTCTTGGCCATACCCTTCATGCCCTTGGACTTGATCGTAACCTTGACCGTGACCTTGATGAAGTCCTTGACCTTGGTTTTGTGTTTGGGGCTCCTCTTTCAAGGTCAGCTGCTGCGTTTCCATATGCATATCGAGGAGGTCATGGTTCCTCTTGGTTGCCATGGGGACGGGCGTGTTGTGAAGGACTTCGTGACGTTTGAGGTCGCTGATGCGGCGGAAGACTTTGGGGCAGGCGGGGCAGTTGTGCGGCCGGTCCTCGGTGTGTGTGAGCAGGTGTGTTTTGAGATTACTACGCTGGTTGAACGTCTTGCCACACGTCTCACAGTTGTGGGGAGATTCCTGATAAACGGGAAATAGAAAATGATTTAGAAAGGATACTCTTGAGGAAGAAATGCCATCCAAAAGAAATGACAAACACTAAGCATTATACAATATAATCCTGATGTATAGAATTGATATAACTGTCTGATTTATATTTCTCAGGATAATGCACTTCTACATGTTACTTCGTACTGATCAATAAAAAAATAGAAAAAATATATGACACCAAGTAACATTTCAAATGGATAACTGGACAGACAATGTGTCAAGAAAGGGTTAAACTCAAAATATTACATGTACTTTGAACGTTCAAAGCGCAGATAAACATAAGGTGTTTTGGTATATAATTCTTTAGACTAAACAGATCAATGACACTTGAAAGTCTCGAATTGATTTCAAAGATTAGATACGAATCTTACAAATGGTTTTTATATCGACCTAATAATAGTGCTTGATATTTGATCTTTCCTCATTTAGACAACCTTATGTATATATGGCAAGAGTAAGAGAAAGTTATCATAAGGTATGACCTTCTGATCAGACATTGGCACACTCACCTGCATATGGATAGTCTTGTGGACAGCCAGGGTTCGGGCCTGGCAGAAGCCTTTCCCACATTCGCCACACTTGAATGGCTTTTCCTTTGAATGAATGTACCTGAAGTAAAAAAGACACGCACATTATTATAAATAGGATCCTTATTTCCATGTACTTAGATTTAAAAAAAGATCATGAGTACCACATCATATCTTGTTCTAAGGATGTGATAGCTTTAACGTACCCTCAATAATATAGTGCCTGAAGGGATAATATTGATTAGGATTTGTGGAATTGAACGGTTGAGGTAAGATATAAATAAGGTAAAATCATGGCTAATGTACATAAATTTTAAACAAGATTCTTCTTTCTATGTTTGAATCATGACCTTGATCATTGGTTTAAATATTTGTCCTGAAAACTCCTCTTCAGCAGCCCATACCCTACATCACTCTAGAGGGAACTGCTTGAATATTCAAATAGAAAGGCCTTTCTTTCAGAGTTTTCTGGGCTACATCAATTTATAAGATTTCATAAAAGTTGATTTAATTTCAGTTCACATGTAATCTTGATAAAAGTGTAATTTGCTCACCTGTGATCTCTGAGATGATCTTGACGTCTGAAGGCCTTTCCACAGATGTCACAGGTGTAGGGCCGTTCATCTGTGTGTGTCCGCTCATGGATCAGCAAGTTGTAGGATTTGGTGAAGTGACGACCACAGAACCTGCAGATGTACTGCTTCTTTGGTCTGTAATTATAAATGGATATTTTTTTTAGTAACTTAGACATATTGAATAACATATTGAATAAATAGACAATAATAATTTTTATTAAAGAAAAATATTGTACTTTTTGTGGAATACTTGGTGGGGTGCATTACCTTAGTGCGTGTGCATACTATTTTCATTCCATGAAATGAATAATCATTTTTGATAACCACATTAACGTTTGGATATTTCAAGACATAGAAGTACTTAGATAATATCTTTATAGCCTTTAGCTGGAGACAATTAAATATTTTTACAATTATTTACCTTCTTAGTCCCCTTCCTCTGGGACGTCCCACGGGGGCCTTGGTTTGTCCACCAGGGACAGCGGTCTGTGGATAGGAACGCCACAGGGAGCCAAACCTGAAAGCAGACGACATTTTGAGCATTTTGATAATTTTACAGTCATTAAGTGTTCCTCTTGTTTAACATGCGCCTTTCTTGTACGTTACTGGGATTAAGCAAGGATGAATCAACTGTGAGTCATCAAATCGTTAAAAAAATCGTTGTAATAGGATTATTTATGCTGTCAATAAAAATTTTGTTAAAACAATACAACATATCTTTTATATGCTTCAGTCATAACTACATGTACATGTAGGTATTTCTAGTTTGTGAGTTTGTGAATGGATGTTTTTCTCAATGATTACTTACCTAAACCCTCGCGCTGATGGGTATCTGCTGAAGACGGACATGCGCGCATGCGTGGCATCAGGTCGAGGCTCTACTTGTTTGCACGTCGCTGATTGGGCGAGCTGGGTAAAGTCGAACTTCCGGTCTTTGAATTCTGCGTTTTTTTCTGGAGTAAAAAGTTCATGGTCACTGACTGTTATAAATATGCTGGTGTCGTGTGGGCTCATCTTTGAGATGTTACGCCGAATGCTTCGGCGATAGGGGCGGGGCCTATGTATTAGTATTGCATGTACATGTAGTTCTAATGTTTTATGTCCAGGGTTGATCTCATACTATTTTCAATGCTTGGAAAATGTTTAAGAGATAAAACGAAGTATACATGATCTACATATTGAGGCCTATTTTAAAATTAACGTGGGACAGTTTTTTCTCATTGTTATAAGGATACATTCTCATTGCAAAGTCGCACTAAGTAATACATGTATTTGGATAACTCATATTGTACACCTAATAACTGTTGAAAGTATAGCCTGCATGTCTATTTTGCGTTCGAACATCTTTAGTTAAAGTTTAGATGATACCTTAAAAGAGAATATCTAGAGGATGCTTACCCTCTGTGGTAATGGAGGACTCCTTGTTTTCCCAGGGCCGGAAATAGGAGGGCGCAGGCGCGGGTGGCGACGCACGGAGTTCTCGTTCCGGTTGCGGTGACGGGCCTTCCGCCGGCAGCGGAAGTTGAGGGTTTTGGATGGTCATCGCTTGGTGGCGCTCCTGTCTGGACGCCTGGACTGCGAGGTAAGAAGGCCAGTAGGGGGCGGCACCGGCCGGTTTGTTGACGGATAACCCCGCCAGGTGCCGCTGAGAGAGCGCGAGTCGCGCCTGGAAGTGCGCATGCTCCGACATCTTCTCTAAAGCGCGCATGCTCGCAGCCCCACACGCCGGAAGTCGGTGACCAGAAATGGCCATTCCATAGAACTGTGCAAGCTGCGCAGTCGCCCTCGCATCGACATATACTTCCGGTTTTGAAATTTCTGAAAAGAAGTGAAAATAAGACATTAGTTATCAATATGGTATCACAGATAAAGGAGCATAAGGTAGCTCAACTAGTGAACATAATGAGGCCTCCGAGTGAGTGCATGGAGCCTATATCCGGACGGGATAGACGAATGGGTATCTTTCTTTTGGAAGGCCGTGAATCTGTCACATGCAATATGTAACATATGCTAAACAGCAGATTATTCACCAGCATACAAGAATGTTCAATAGTGGACAGACGACAAACAAATATCTGGCCACGCTTCGTGTTAAGGGGCATTGTATATATTCCCCACTACTCGTGTGGGAACAGAGAAAATGACCCATTTCGACGTCGGATGTAGTAATATGAAATGTTCCTGATTTTAACGAGTTATGTGGTAAAGGCACAAAATACATCATTTTATCCCATACCTGACTCAGTGACTGTGAGTTATTTCAAATGAAAACTCTAGTCGGAATTTTGAAGTGTGATAGCAGTAGGCATATTACTGACTACGGTAATATTACATTTAATTGTGAGAGGGGAAGGTATGGCAAAAGAGAAGGGGCGACAAATAATTGGTGCCAACAGTCTTTGAAAACCCCAACAAATTTATATGGAAATGGAAACACAGTACATAGGTCTCTAAATCGGTGACATATTCTATCATGCACGTTTTGATTGAGTGCCATGCATATGAGACAATCTTCCTTCGATGACAAAATGAGACCGGGGAATTATGAGGTTAGCCAACACGGACAGGCTTCCGGGCACTTCTCGGAGATGCTCTGCGGGCGGGCGGCCGGTATCCGGCCCGCCGTCACGTACCCAGACCTCCGCTCGCCGAGACCTAGCGGGATAACGGCGGCTGGTTCCCGCCGGCACTCGGCGCAGTCCCGTCGGGAGGCCGGGCACGAGCGGACGGGCGCTGGGTCTCGGCGGGTGGGCGGCGCGTGGCGCTTGTCACGCCGGCTGACGAAGGACAGGACGGCGACCGCGAGCGGGAGCTCGGAGGGTCAGAAGTCACGGCTTCGGTTTGTCTAGCCAAATGTCGTCTGCTCGTGTGTGGGAGATAACTGAGGAGGGGCTCTCAAATGGAGTGTGACGTGTCTGGCTGGAGGTAAACAGGCGGAGGAGGAGGCAGACGTCGACCCATGTTGCCGTCAGTTATATCTTTACTATCTTTATCATCATGTCATTCTCAGAAACCTGCGTCAACCACCCCCACAACAGAACGTTTCTTATGTTTAGTACCGCACCATTAATCTAATTTGATAAGATTTAACTTCATCCGTAAGCACATGTAATTTATCAAAGAAAAAAAGAGAAGTACGGGGAAACACTGCATGTCACTGTAAATAGTACTGCAGATTCAGTCACGGACTTTGATGTCCATTTTGCAAGTCCGTGGCTTAGTGCTCTGACTGGCCACCAGCGATAGAATACATACGTAAAGTCTAGTTGGGTTAAATCCGCGGCCGCCTTGAACCAGCAGCGGGATCCTTCGTACTGCTTGGAGATTGTTATTTCATAATCTCATGCCAATTTTCCATTTTCTTGTTTACTCAATGTGTATTTTTGAAAAATACAATGAACATAAAGCTAGGTTTCATTATCAATTGTTAAGCTACCAGTATTTCCTATTAAGAACCTAAATAATGAATACTACCTGCTTTGAGGCGCACACCGCAGACACCATATATGTGACTGAACCATACCAACCTCTATCAGTCGGAACAGAGTGGAGGCAGAGGTGGCGGCCAATCTCTGGGTTTTATCATTTGTTTTTTGTGTGTGCAGAAGGTGGCACCACAATGGCGATCGGGCCTCATGGGTTTCATCTCAACACATTGTCAATATGTAAGTTTCCAATATGAACCCGCCCTCAGTAACTCACACAATAGACACAATAAGTGTGGCACTCCTTCATGCATGCTGGTTTGACAATTCAACTGGTAGAATCATTTCATCGCTGGAATAATTCATTTTCTCAGTAATAGAGATGGACAGAAAATGATATCCTTTTTAGCGGACCTACATCAAACTGTTTACCGCATCGTAAATACCAGGGGGAATATTTACAGGGAATATATATGAAATCTATCGTATTGGTTAGGTCTCGGCCATTCACTCTCCACCTTCAAAGTGCCAACCCATATGCCTATATTGCTGGTCTCATATTGCTAGACCCTAATTGAATACTAGATTTTTTGCATTATAGCTTACATCACACATTTTATCTCACCCTTGGTACCCCCCTTCCCCATAGCCTTAACATTGGGAACTCATAGTAAGTACTCATGTAGTATTTAGAAAATAAACTCAATGTGGGATTATATCGCAAATGTTAGCCAATATGTCAATATGAGGGTTTAGGTAAATTCAGAAACCTATTGAGGCTTTTGGTCAGAGCTTGATCCCATCTCATTTGAATCACTTCGTAATTCATGCGGCTTCGTACTGTGAATCACTATGCTATTCAAACTCGATGGGATACAAGCTCTGACCGTTAACCTTCATAGGTTTCCTCTATAGTAATAATCTGAAGTTTTCGCAATCTGTAACTGTGTAACTATCGATTCGTGGAAAATTGCGTATAAACCATATCAAGTCCTATTCTATTTGATATATTTCATATATCAAAGGAAATTAACTATGTTTTCGATCTTATCGTAAAGTCCAATGATAGGCCGTGTTGGCCTTTTGAACATAGAAAATAAACTAACATACTCTAGTGTTGCAATAATCATTATCTACACAGAGAAGTTTGGGTGAAACCGCCCATTTTAATCCTGCTCGACTAATAATCCCTTGTTGAGGCGGGACTCAGATGTTTGTTTAATCTGTTAGTTCTGTCGTCGGGTCGATTGACGGCACGTGTTTCCCGCTGTGCCCACGAGGTGGCGCGCGGGAGGCGCGCGTTCCACGGCAGACGACTTTCGGCTTGAAAGCCCAGAGAGGATGGTGACTCTAATTATCGCCCAGCAGGTCAGTAGATAACATAGATAACCAGAAACTGACCACGCCACCCACAACCCTATATTACCCACGTGAGCTGGTCTTAATTTTAAATAGATCCATAGATATGATCGTCCACTCTCGACAGCACCAATTATGCCTACCACGGACAATCTAGCGTCGTCCTTACGTTTCTTATATCTATATCCCGTTGAGGTTTTTCTTTGGCTTTTCTCTCAAGAAGATCTTGACACTGTTTGTCGTGACACAAGAATCAGAGAAAGTACTGCTACAGATGATATCCATGGACTTGCTAATAACTGTATAACAGCTGTATTTTTTAAAATCTGAATCACGATCAGTGAAGAAGATTGGCTTAATTCTGGGTAGTACTTTGTGTGTTTAACAAACATCGTACGATACGCATGCACCTGGCTTTTGCTGAACTGTCATCTTAATGAAGTGTCACTATCATATATTTGCAGTTGTGATGGTTTCTAGTTCAATTACTTTCACAATCTCGCACTGCTATCTGATAACAGATTGGTCAGTTCAGTGAAAAGGTATGCGTGTATTGCTAGTCAACATAAATGGCCACAATTTAAAGTGACCGAGCTTGTCATTCGAATAACGGCCTCCAAAACTGTCGGAGCTATTTTTCTCCATACTTTTATATAAATAAATATATGGTGCTTCTCAGATAAAGGCCCCATATACTGGAGGATTGACCATAAACTAATACGGGCAAAGATAATACTTGTATTCGCTTGTCCTCGTCTAATTGCTTTGGCTAATCTTCAAGCTTTGTATTGCAGTGATAAAACACAATGTAAATTCCATAAAAGCGAAAGTAGAAATATCCTAAAATATAGTGGGACCTGCATACTCAAGTCCCAAATGACATCGAATACAGTGTTATAAAACTACATGTATACTGGTAGTTATGACTCAAACTGTCGAATGTAGAAATAGTACCCGAATAAACATTTATTTGTATGATAGATGCGTATATTGTAGAGTTTAATAAAAAATAACAATATACTTATAAAAGAAGAATATCTAAGTAAAAAAAAAAATGAAAATTAGCAGTTAAAAATATAGTCATGCCTAGTAGTATATAAATAAATTTCTATATATCTACATACTCCCAGTTACCCGTCAGAATTGTTCTTATACATGACCCAACCCCACCCCGACCTTCTCCAGCACCAACAAACCCCACCATAAAATCAACTGAGATGAATTCACTTACCTTTGCCACATCTCAAGTCCACAGGGGGTGGCTGCATGCTCTCTCCAGAGTGGAAGCGGTGGTAATGATGAGGATCCATCAAGCCTGATTCTTCCTCAATGAACAGATCCTAAACTGGAGGCGGCTCCAGTACACAATCTCTCCGTCTCCGCGTGTAAGGAGGGATACCCAGGAAGAAGACGATGTGAATAGCCCGAGCCCGTAACGCATACACATACACAGAGGTTGTCACGGTGAGATATAAACCCACACTGGCTCTCTACTCCCTCCACCTCTCACTATATCTCTCAGCACCCCCCTCACGCGCAAACACGTAACCAATGCGCACGCGCGCTCGTAACAGGCCTCTGATTGGCTGGCGGTGGTCGTGTGGGCGGTGCCGTCCTCACCGCTCAGCCGGTCAGTGGACAGCGCCCATTTTGTGTTTTTCTACATGGTGTAATGTAACCACTAAATATACACGCCCATACGAGCGTCTCTGTCGATACAGCCCCTGTGGTTAGTGTAATACTCAAACTGAGGTTTGGCATTCGATGCATTTGGCTATTGGCCTTCCCATATGGCGTTTTTACACGGTTTATCTTTGGTTGACTTTTAATGACTGATTCAATCTCTGGGGTATGAATTGGTGCAGGGTGGGGATTGGGAAACACACTGATATAGGTGTATCTTCATCTAGGATTCATTGTATAGACGAGGCGTACAGCTTCAGCGACTGCTTTCATCTAGGATTCAATAATGAGAATTTGAATTCACAAGGCTGCACACTCACTGTCGGTTGCAATGTACCATATTGAATATCATAAGAAAGGACTACATGACCCTCTGAAGTATTGGAATCATGACCCCCCCTAAATTTCACAGAACAATTAACGTAATATGTACAATTACTTATGGAGCCTCATCATGAAACCTATGAGATGTACAGTTACATTCACCATTACATAACGAACGGTTTTAGTAAAATAAAGAAGGTGGCTGCATCCGCAGTATACATGATTCCAGGAAGCTAATGGGTGTGACCATGACCTCAGTGGATGTGGCTCTGTGGGTGTGTCTATATTTGGTACTGCCTGGTATCAGTATAGGTTAGCGGAGAAGCAACAAGGCGTAGTGGGGCCTGGAGGCATGTTTATCAAAAAGACAACCTGTTCAATTTCGCCGTGAAGTGTCTCATGTTCAAATCTGATTCTACCTCATTATTCAGTATAAACACAGAAAAAAAATCCCACTGCATGCTCCCTGTTAACTCCATGTCAGGCTATTAAAGACAAATCGACTATTGTGATATATACCTACTATTTGCGTTGTAGATATATAAGCTGATAACTATGTAGTTGTTTCATTATAGCATGCTGCCATGGGAATGATTTTTGTTATTTTTCCCTGGATATCAATGGTTCCTGGTTTTCTTTCCATTTCTTGGTTTTAACGGAAGATACATACATGTATGCAAGTATAAAGTATGGTAATGATATCATCACTCCCTGTTAGAATTTCCTGAGCAGAAATCTACCGTCACCGTTCACATTACACAAATTGACCAATCAATAATCATACCGTTTATAGCTCACTGAGGTGCAGGGCGGTAGTGGTGGCGGTGTCAGGGCGGGTGGCGGGCACTGGACACTACAGATAAGGAGATGACCGGGGTGGTGGGGGTTGGGTGGTGTCAACGTGGCCGCCTGCCTGTCTGTTAACACGGCATGACACAATACACAGCCCAATAAACCACCACGCGCCTTATTTATATGGACCTCGGCCCAACAGACCATAAACTGTTTATTAACGCAGCCACCCTCCATTACGAGGAGGCCATCATGACTGGATTAGCTCCATGAAGCCCGTGCAGGCTGAGTGTATTCTCGTATTGTATAAACAACAGGTACTCCAGGGTGTGGATAGGTTACCTGTAATTGATTAACAATGAGTAGGTTCTCACCTTAGAAGGGAATTGGGTTCACCAATCGCCTCTTCATGAAGTTACAAGCTGTTCATCCGGCTTATAGAGCCATAACTTGCATAAATTGCATTTTGGGAATAGTTGGAGAAATTGTCAATCATAGGAAAGTCAAGCTGAAAGTCTGAATCTTTTCAAGTTCTACTCCATATGAATATTCATTGTCAACCTAATACAGGAAAAATAGTGCATAACTAAAATGAACCGATATCGACATGCCACTTGTCCAGAAAAGGTGGATAACAAACATGAATTGAACAGGTTTCAGATAAGAGCGGTCTTATGCCCCTCTGAGTTAACTCTATGCAATATCCTCGCATACGCTCGGGTATTACTGCGCATCAATTGCACGGATGGTAAGGCCTCTTGTATCTCAAACCAGTCAATACATGATGCAAACTTGTCAGCTATATGTTCTTCTTCCTCTTATTACGTATTTAAATAGTTTTGAGAGCTATTTTGCTGAATTATAGGAATCATCAGCACTAATTTACAACTACATGCACGTACAGGGGATTTCTTTGTGAATTTTAATCATGCACAGAGGTTATGCACCATTGTTATTCTACCCATATACAGGTAGTGTACATCCAGTATCTGGCCCATCACCTCCATCACTGCGCTGCTCAATTGCAAAGTACAAGTAATCAATGAAAAAATCAGCAAAATAAAAGTAGATTCAGAGAAAGCAACACGCAGATGAAGCGCTCCTATATCTTAATAACTCAACTTTACTTTGTATGAGAAGGCTCTCGACATAAAAATTCCATTGGCATACGTTCATGTTATAGGTTTGGGTATTGGCCTATTGAAACTCATCATTTATGTAGAGTCTGTAGACTGTTTCATGTACCTGGGTTATACTGCATCAGTACTCACACCAGGCTGATAGGTTGGGTGGATGGGAGTCTAAATGCCCAATTGTAAAAAAAATTAGAAATGAACAGAAATGTTCTCTGAAACAAGCCTCGTTTCTTTGTAGAATATATACTTATGTATGAGAGAACGTACTAAACCACGTTCGACATCTTAAACCCCAAATGTGACACTCAAGACGTAAGCTGCCTCCACCCACGCCTCCGACCTAACACACGCAGGTAATTAACTAATCAGTTAATTAACAGAACAACAGGCCTGTAACACGCACATTTCAGCGGCCATGTTGATACTAACCACGTGACCCATACCTCACAGGTATCGCCTCTCCGCTGGTAAACGGCAGGTGACACTGTGTAACGTCACACCTTCTGCTGGTAACCGGCCTATCGCCTCGGCGTGTTGGTACTGCAGCACCTTCTGGCCGGGTACCAGCGTTGTGATCTGGGGGCGGAGTGATTTGGGGGCTACTTTCTGGTGCGGATTGAGACACCTGGGGTGTTTGCCAGGGGTTAGTGAAGGGAAATAGACGAGACTAACCGAGCCTGACACAACAGGTGTGTGGACCAGATGAAAGCACGCACCTAGACATCTCAATAGAACTTGTATATGAAGATATTGCATACAGAATGGTCTACCGCCCATTCGTGATCGATTAAATTATACCTCATGATAGTTAGGCCCGGCGTCCACCTACTACGATGGAATCGTAGACCTCCCGATATGGCACCGATACAAAATGTCAAAATCGGAGACATATCGAGAAGGTGCAAAATCGTAGACATATGTCTAGACAAGCCAATCCACCATGCGTTGTATGGGTTTTTTATCTGTGTCTAATCGCAGAAACGTGGTCAACTGCCCCGATATTAGGTAACCTTCCGACGCGATTTTGATTTTTTATCGGGAGGTGCATCGTAAACCATATCGGTGCCATATCGTAGTAGGTGACGCCGGGCCCTACGCAGTCAACAAGGCGTATCTATTCCATCGTAGATGGATATGTGCCTTATCTTACCCCTATTTTGAGTGGCAGTGGCCCGGGTGGCAGTGGCCCAGGTGGCAGTGGCCCGGGTGGCAGTGGCCCGGGTGGCAGTGGCCCACTATACTATACATGCACTATAGAAATGCTTAATGACCAATCCT
The DNA here is from genome assembly GCA_950022655.1 of Alentia gelatinosa. Classification (NCBI taxonomy): domain Eukaryota; kingdom Metazoa; phylum Annelida; class Polychaeta; order Phyllodocida; family Polynoidae; genus Alentia; species Alentia gelatinosa. The sequence continues at coordinate 19,432,056 of OX465591.1, forward strand.
GGATCCATTATGTGAACGCCCATAGACTGACTTTAACGGTTCAAGAAGCAACAAGTCCAAGTTAAACTTTTTGAAATGATACTAATGAATATAGATTTACCCTTTTTCCGAAAACAGTTGGGATTAAATATGCCACAAAGGACTACCACTCTCCATATCATGGTTGATCTTAGAACTTAGAAACAGGAATATGTACAATTCAGTAAAAAAAAAAAAACGACAAAAAAAAAAACTAACCTGCATGTCGGTCTATACTAAGGTCTACCTCCGGTGTTTGATGATTTAACTATATATACAAATAGAATTCCGAACGTATTATATTGTATTTTTGGTGTCGGACAATCCGGTAGTGCACCAGGAGATGACTTAGGTGCTATGTTAAAATTGTTCGTGTGATTCTGAGTCATTTCAATGCTACATGAGTCGGCCTATGCTACATTTATGTAACCACATGATTGTCGTTAGAATTAGTTTTCAAAGAGTCATTATTGCAACTACTCTTTCTTTCGAGAACTGATATAAATGCAGGATATGAAAGCGACTATTTATATTTTTGCAATTCTTTTATGATTTGCTTCATACCCTGTAATCCGTTTCCATCTAAAGAGTGAAAAACACTATTCTTGCCACAAAGTACATTCTGAAAGCTGCAGATGATTAATGCAGAACCAAATAGGACGAACACGTTTGAATAGACTATGGATCAACAACAAAATATAGCAGTGAGCAAATTGAATGGAATTGGTCCATAAAGAAGAGAACTGCAATACAAAGATTAAAAAAGAAACTGATGAGTGTTTGGAGTGCTTCAGAATATTCACTCGGCTATCGCCTCGTTCATATTACTGCGCACTCCAAACTCGATTGCGAATGGGGACTCAGACATGCAAGCACAAAAATGTTTCTGATTTTATCTTAGCCTGGAAATATCTATCTGTTTACCACCCGTTGAGAATGAGTTACCGTACTCGCAAGCCTGTTGAGTACGACTAGTACGTGTTCCTACTGTTAAGTCTATGGACGTTCATTCCAGGCTAAGATAAATAAGCGAACCAAGGAGATCGCATGTAAATCCGATTTAAAAAATTCTAACCAGAGATCCTTGTTACAAATAAATCATACACGCCTTAAAGGCGGTAGACTTGCTCAAGATGATACCATGAAATTATCCACGCTAAAGCCGCATATAGTCGCATCCAGATTTTAATACATTATGTTTTTTTGTGATCATAGGCATGTAGGAAGACGTATACGAATGATCATATCACAGCAGAATGGAAATTATGAGATGAGCTCATGGCCAGGGCTGGTCCCTGTGGTGTAGGATGCGGGACGAGTAGGAGGCAAGCCCCGGACACTGAAGTTCAAATGAGCGTAGCATGACTTTATGTGGATAACAACAGAATTCAAATATTTAGGGAACACATCCCGGCATTTTTACCAATGCAGCGGGGAAAAACAGCGACAGTATAGAACTTCCTGTGACTTGGCAGTGCCGCTATATATAAGTCAGATACACAGACATAGTTTTATGCTTTACATTTACAATTCCTATGTCACTGTATCCCTAAGCACAATGACACTCAATACTGGGTATGCCTGTATCTTATTCCGTTGGTAGTTGACACTCTAAATAAATATTGACTCGCTCTGAAAGAGGACTTCCGCCTATAGTTTTGGAATGAAATCACTCCTTCAGTTCAAACTTACTCCTATAATTCTAACAAGAAAGAAAATATTTGTTTATTCTTGTATTATCAATTATTATTATGGTTCTGATTTTTCTACCCCGGTCACTTGTAGTCTGGTCTGTATTGGAGACTGAGTTTCCAATTACCATCTCCAGTGTTTGCTCTTATCTCACCTTCTTTGTTGGGGGAAGTAATTTCGTTATATTATAATTGGAAACCCTAACTCCTTATATCTTTACTTGAAGTGGAGGTAACTGGTAAGGAGCTAATGCCTTGATCCATCAAAACTTGCACGCCTTTAAAAGCTAAAGTATACTTTACATTGTCGATAATGTGATGTATCTAGGCATAAACCATTGTCAGACAAACAATACCATATAACATCATACAATTCGGGGTGTGCAATGTCATGTACAATGTATAAAGAATCCATGTTTGCCTGATTTTTTAAAAGAAAATATCAACGTAGCGACCAATGACCTTAGGGGAACCCCAATAATCTGTGAATGAATGGTGTTTGTTACTCACTCCCATCTCATTTACTCATCCTACTGATCAGAGTTACTTACTACTGCTATTTGTATGTCTAGACCTTGTAGTGCTACATCTATGTATATTGTGCGTGCGCACTTTGAAGTTTCACGATGTATGATGGTCCCAGTCGAAGAACTGCCCTTGTGGCAAAACTTTTGTAATTAAATGAAAAAAAAAACCCAGAAGCAAATGGTGTGTTCATCATTGATAAATGAGCGTGAAATTATAAATAGATAACAATCAAGATATTCGGGATATATTAAGTCTGTGGCTCATTTTCTGTAACCCATTTGCACCCAGTCAACTTGCTTTTTCTATCACTGGCTGTATAGTATCCCAAATATATCAAGTATCAGTGGGTCAATACATTGCAAATGCAGCAGGGGTCAGGAAAAGTTGGCGACAAAATCTGCTCGGGCATCACTGACCCTAGCAGGAGGTGGGTTGAATATCTCTAGGGATATCTGTGCACACCTTCAGACTTTTCCTTGCAAATTTTACATTTAAACACCGGTCTTGTGCATTCTGTTGGACGAGATTATTTGCTCAATCTTTCCTGACAAATGCAGATCTTAAAATTATTACTCAAAGAAAATCTTAAATGTAATTTTGGCCAGACACATCCGTGATATGTTAATAACTTTTTAATAATGATAATTTGTTTCTGTGAAGAGAAACATGTATATTGGGAAATATGCTCAAAAGTTGAAATATACACACCCCAACCAAGAATGAAATAAAGGGGTGGTGCGATATCTCAAGGAAACCCATGCACACCTTGCAATATTGTACCTGGGAAATATCGCAAGGGGAATTTTACTGCGACTTCTCACTAAAAACAGGAATAGCACCCAGATGGGGAAGAGCTTTTTAGCAGGAACCTCAAAGTCTATGTGAACACTCTAGTCTTTAAGCAGAGTATTTAATAGTGTAGCCCTCGCTCAAAATGACGAAAAGAATAGAAAGATGGACATGCTGACACGAATGATGCCTCTGACAATTGATACGAACAGATGTTAAACCCCAACATTTGTCTCATATTGCCTTTATAAGCTAAAGATGGTCATATCAGTGCAAGAAAAGATGGAGACGTATCCAGAAAAGGGATACAGGAAAGTGTAAAGTGGATGTATGATATACTCCCATCAGATGAGTGGACAATGGACCTTACATGTACTTACATGTAAGCGTCCTGCGTCAGACTTCAATATGTGGTGTGAACACAACAGCCACCCGACAGACAAAGGTGACACCTAGCGGTACATGCCCCCAAAGTAACAGTAGCCCACATTAAAGGCACCGGCCGATAGAGCGCACCACCGGTCGGATCAAAGCACCATGTGATCACTCTCTTGCCATAAAGGGATGTAAGGCGTCCGCTGATAGGTTATCACTATTGCGGCCTTTGATTGGTTCGGGTAGCGACCATATTAATAGGGATTAAGCTTGGTCGACTGGATATGTGTTTATGCGTATGTGTAATTACACTGTATATGTATACTGCATTGTCGCTCTCACTTGTAACATGTGAAAATACGTTCCCAGGGTGAGCAGTTAATCACTTGGTAAATGTTTTATGGACGCCTTAAATATGTGTTTTAGTTTTGCTATTCATCCATATTTATCTCACAAGTTCAAAAAGGGCAAAAAGATGATGCGCAGTTAATCAATTCTGAGCAAGTACTTCCATACATGTACTTTCGTACATTTGCTGCACATAAAGGAGATCATTTAGGCCAAACTTCCTGGGAACATAGAGGAACCAGTAATAGCAGGTGGGAACCTTTCCTATTCTGTGCTACATATTTAGACCTTAAGGTAAATGTGTGAATTGAATGACTTATAGTGTGACTGGCATACGAAGTAAAAATTTGTGAATATCTGTATAAAACTTTGCCCTTACAAAACGAGGATACAGGAACAGTTGAAGGTAAATGCATTAGTCTTATGACAAGCTAGGTCACATCCTTATTTGTTCTTTTGAGCGTGTCAGCAATCTATGTATTCATGTGGAATAACATGTAGCCAATCATGAAGTAGAAACTGACCCTTTACTCCCACACCATATGCGACATGTTCTGAAATCTGATTGGCACATTTGGGTGTTTCCTAACAATCTTTCTATTCTTGGACACCGACATCTTCCCACCCTGTATTAAATCTCCGGTATCTTCCAGTCTATAAGCATTCAATCATATTAGCCTTGAATCTGGTGAACACAATACAACACAGGAGTCAGTAAGCTGGAGGCTGACTCAGACCATCACCATGCAAACAACAGTGAAGCCCCTCGCTACTGGGATCCAGACAGCAGGACCTGAATCAGAGCAGTCAGTGAGTCACATCATGTGAGGCTCCAGAGTGAATGTCCGGAGTGAATTTTTTTCCAACCACGGACTCCGGACGGAAGTCCAACGGAACGAAGAAATTACACACACTCCAGAGTGAATGTCCCACACAGGAGTACACAGGAAAATATTTATTGATGCTGAAGAAAACTCCTCCTGCTCTAGAGTAAATTTGATTATGATTTATTTATGTTACAGTCTATAGGCCGACGTGTATATGTAAACCAGGATATTAAACTAAGGAAAACGCTATGTACAATTATCTACTTCTATTTGATGCTCACATACAAACTTTATTTTAACCACATGGACACGCATGTTACTGTGGTCGTTGATCGCCGAAATACTTGTGATATGGGTATACGACAACGGAAAGCAGAGACAAGAAAACCATGCAAATCCCCTTTAAAGGGTTATATGTAACGCGAACTATTCGTATCAATATATACTTTTCGAGAACATTATAGTAACAATACAGGCCAATGCAAAATGAATGGTGCAACCTCTTGCTATTGTTCATATAATAGAGAATTTTCATTATGTCTCAATTTGATGCATATATATTTATTGCCAATGATGGCAATTACATATTAAGCAATGGTCTCTTTACCAACGCCGCTGATTGTGAATCCAATACACCAGGTAAACAGAAGGCAGATACAACTAATACTTAGCCACATTCTTATTCAGGGGAATTCCCGTTCATTTTATCATCACATTCCTCCACTATCAGCATCAATTAGAGAGGGCTCAGCCTGCACAGCGGCTACTAGCCCTGGTAGCTAGAACTGAGCTTAAGCCCAATATTAATTGTGAGCTTATCCTGGTCCAATCTGCAATATTAACTTCTGACTCTGACGTCACACCTCCGCTCTATGCGTGCCTGGGGCCTGTTGAATAACTTAGGGTCGTACAGGAAGACCCTTTTCTGAACGCCAATGAGACCTACGGATGATGTGGGTAAACTTTATTCAACACTTATGGAAGACCTTTGGTCAGGAAGGACAGTCTTAGCGAACGAGCTTGAATATTATTAAGTGATAACCCCTTGTACGAGGTCTTCTTGTATCCTTAGTTTCGTTGACATTTATAAGTTATGTAACAGGCCCCTGGACCTTGGCAACTTCCAGTGCTGCACTGTGGTGGTGCTCTTTGCTTTGATATGATGCAGATTTGGTGATATATCGTCAGATGGGGGAGGGATTCCCCCAGAACATTTGTGAAAGTATGAAAGACATTACATTATAAATGCATCCAAACACATTTTTCTTGCAGACTATTTGCATTGGTCATGGGTTATAGATATCGTGTTCCACACCCAAGGTGCTTGCCATGTCTCGAGAAGCAAATCAGGACCATTGCGATCTCACTCATTCTCTTTGAAAAACTACAGATCAAATCTGGATGTCGAAAATTTATTTTGCTACATGTAATTTGGTGTTGAGGGCAATACCCACCTCCTTCGACCTTGCAGTTCACAGAAGGTCCTCCTGCATACATTAGATTTGCCCGGAGCGCGCTATTGTTGAAGCTGATACATACATGCCAGATCACGGCCAGTTACGACAAATCCCGCACTTGACGACGTATCCGGGCTGTGTATTAGAGCGCCGACAACCGCCGACAACGGCAATACATGATAAGTCTGCTACTATCAGTGACGGATCACGGTCCAGCCGCCCGTCACTCACCTTCCACATGTATGTGTGTCTCTAGGCACTCACCTGCTTCCCACTAAATATCTACCCACACACTGTCAACTCCTGTCAGACGAACAATCATAAATTGAAATTTGTAAAAACACAGATAGGAAGGCAAGTATAACTGAACTGCTGTCCGATTCGGTTTGATGTAGGCTTTATTAGAACAATTTATTATACAAAGTTTCGGCTTCTTAGTGCCCTTTTTCAGGTTTAGATGTCTGTTATCATCATTCTCAAATTTATTAATGAGCATACACATATACTTGTAAAAGTTAATTTCGAAAACCTAAATGAGGCATAACGTCAAATGACCTGTTAATTCTTCAACATGTGAACCATCAAAATAGTATACGGTAATTTAGAAATGTACTTTCCTTGTATTATGCACATTGTCTACGTCATTGTTATTTGGCAATACAAGTTCCTTGATTGGTAGCTGGAAGAACGCCTACTGCGGTGAATGTACTATATCTCTTATATGAATAAAAAAAATGAATAGATACATAAAATCGCCATCCACCAAAAGCAAGCCATCAGCCAACATCAGGGAGGGATGTGGCTGTTAAATGTCCTATTTTTCACATTTATTTCTAACCTTCACTGCATACGTAGCTGCAGTATAGATAAAAGCTGTCACCAGCCAACCACCTCCCAGCTTCCCCTACGAGTCAGGCAGTACGTATGTAGCCTGGAAGTCTGGCCTAGTTAGACTATAGGCCAGGTAACGGGTTCCATTTTTATGGTGCATCATTGGTAACGCCTCCTGGTTCCCCAGTCATCCTCTAGAGGGCTCGGCGGAATTAGGTGTCTGACAAGCGGATACCAGCCAAACCACTAGCTGGTTCCCAGGGTATCCTCTAGTCACAGGCGGGCACCAGCCAAAGTAGAAGGTCATGCCTGTGGAACCCTTTACCTAGCCTGGCAGCCTGGTAGATCATCACTTTAGCATAACACCAGGGCAAATTGCCACTCCGTGATAGAAATTCAGGATACCATATAAAAAACATACACCGAAATAGGAACAACAAGGCAAAGACACACAATTACCCAGCCAAACCACTAGTCCACTAGTGCCCTGGCCCTAGCGACAACGGGACGTACTACAGTCTAGTTGAAGGTCGTAGCAACCCGTTACCTGTCCCTTATTTCATTAGGGCAGGGAACCAGTCCAGTACGTATGCAGCTCTCTGCCCTCCAGCATGTACATTGCAGTGTCCTTGTCCCTACTAGTAGAACCATCTGACCTTTTCCCTTCCTCACCAGTAAAAAGCCATCAAACCCTTGCTGTTGATAAAACATAAAACTGATAACCAACCAACAAAGAAGTCTGCCATCAGCCATTGATCTATCAGCTTTGTAGCAGCGAATAACCACCGGCTGCCACGTGCACCATATTACCAACCACTAACCATCTACTTCAGGCCACAAACCACCTGCACCATACTACCCACCACTAACCATCTACTTCAGGCCACAAACCACCTGCACCATACTACCCACCACTAACCATCTGCTGGAAGCCACCCACCATCCACACCCTACTACCTACCACTGACCATCTACTACAAGTCACCCACAGCCTAATTCCCACCACTGACCATCTACTAAAGGCCACCCACATCCTACTACCCACCACTGACCATCTACTAGAAGCCATCCACACCCTACCACCCACCACTAACCATCTACTAGAAGCCATCCACACCCTACTACCCACCACTGACCATCTACTAGAAGCCATCCACACCCTACCACCCACCACTAACCATCTACTAGAAGCCATCCACACCCTCCTACCAACAACTAACCATCTACTAGAAGCCATCCACACCCTCCTACCCTCAACTAACCATATACTAGAAGCCACCCACACCCTGCTACCCACAACTAACCCTCTACTAGAAACCACCATACGGGTCCTACTACCCAAAACTAACCCTCTACTAGAAGCCACCCACATCTTACTACCCACAACTAACCATCTACTAGAAGCCATGCTAACCACCACTGATCATATACTTTAGGCCACCCACCACCCACACCCCACTACCCACCCTATTACTCACCACAAACCATCTACTAGAGACTACACACCACCTGCACTATACTACCCACCACTGACCATCTAATAGAGGTCACCCACCACCCACACCCTACCACCTACCACTGAACATCTACTGTAGGGCACCCACCATCCAAACTCTATTACCCACCATTGACCTTCTACTGTAGGTCACCCACCACCCACAACTTATAGTTTAGATGACCAGATATATGAGTTGCCATCTTTGCCTACCGCCAATTGATTGGGTTTCAGTCTCAGCTTATCTTCTGTCACCCTACACAACGTAATAAACACTGTCAGCCACCAATTGCCCATCAGCTACCATCTATGTTTAAAATATTTTAGAAGTATATATTGGAACCAATGAAACGCTTCCTCTAGAGATAAAAAGAGCAGTTTCTTCTCATAATCTCGTGTTCTAGCCTCAATGTACATCAATTGTGGTCAACATGCAAAATTCAATGAGAAAATCCAGTGAGAGTGCATGTTATTTTCACAACCACCGCCACAACAGTTTTACCGCCATCAGTGTACATGTACTTCCAACTATAAAACATTCAGATCTATTTTGTTCACCGATAAGGTAGATAATTGCCACTGACACAATTTAAGATACAATGGACAATAAGTAATGTGCATCCTGAGATATCTGCTTAATTCAGTTAACCTAATAAGTGATCTAAATTAGGTCAAGTAGATCTAGATATATCTCATCGTTCCCTCACCTTCAAGCTTGAACATTCTGAAGTGTCGAATTCCCACACATATGATGTCTTTTCTTCCCTTTTAACCAATCAATAAATGACAAAAAAGATATTTACAGGCCAAGTCCCTTTTGATGATGTACATCGGAGAGCTGACTTACATGAGCTGTATAATAAATCGGTCACTATCGGCGAGGTTGAATCCGGTAGCAAAAGGTCCCCCATAATCCATAAAGAGGTGCCCAACAGGCTGGGATCAAGCCCACCTGAAGATGTCGATACAATATACCCAGCTTTGATCTTCCCGACAATTGCCTTTGATCTTCTGACCCTAAGGCGTGTTATCATTGCTTTATGACCTATTATCGCCCACTGGGCGCTGCCATATTGGGTCCTGATATTGACGAGGTATCTTATTGTTGATCTCGCTGAGTGAGTCATGTGGATGTGATCGCGCGGTTACTTCAATGTTCTCCGTGCTTGCACAGAGCGTTCACCCACCATGTGGTTTTTATATTTGATTTGGGGGAAGTTGGAGATAAAGTCTACGATAACGCGTGCATACACAGGAAGGACATCTATGACAGTGTGAAGAGAGGGCGCTCGAGGGAACAGTTGAGGTGGCCAATTTGTGGCAATGCACCAGGTGAACTTACAAACTTAAGGAAACAAACAGAAAATTTTGACTTCAGTCATTCTTATCAAAATGGCAATGGCATTTTAATTGATCCGCACCAGGTATTGACCCTTTTCCTTGGTGGGGAATGGAACATGGTATTTGAGTGTAGTAGGACGAAGAGTGCAATAAAGCAATAAAGATTATTTTTCAATCATGATATTACTGTTTGGGTGTATTCAACACAAGAACAGAATTAGATTTAAGCTACGATCATGTATACATAATAGGATTACTTAATGCAATAATGGCATGCTAAGTTAGAAATTTTAGCCTAGAAACTACGGGAAAATATAGTGCTATAGGGCAGCGGGGGACCGGTACCACGAGTTATTCAAGTGCACTGTACCATTTCCCTGGTATTGTGATTTGATCAAAGACTGCAAGTATAGCTGTAGGTGGGTAAGATATTATGTACAGAGATTATCCAGTAGAGAGGTTACATACACACATAAGGATTTATTTGTGTACACACATTTATCTTACCCCTGGTATTTTCCCCATGGACTTAACATTTTGAACTCATACTCAACCTCCATTGAGTATTCAGAAAAAAAATCCAATGGAGGATTATGTCCCAAATATTAGCCAATGTGAGAGTTCAGAAACCCATTCAAGTTTACCGTCAAAGCTTGATCCCATCTTGTTTGAATTGCAGTGTAGGCCTTGGTATGCCCTAATTCACAGGGCTTCATCTTGTGAATTGCTACGCTATTCAAACTTGATGGGATACGAGCTCTGGTCCTAAACGTTCATAGGTTTCCTCTATGATAGGCCTTTACATGCAGACGAAGATTGACAGCAAAAAAAGAAGGAAGTCGCATTCATTTAATAAAACATGAAAGATCAAGAATAGAGGTAATGATTGGAAATATTTGGGGAAGGAGGATACTATCCTTCTGTTATCCTTCCAGTATCATTCAAAACGGAATGCAGACACAATATAAGAATGCCATTAAAATAACTGTTTAAAAGTAGCCTACGTGTCATAGAAGTTTGTCCATATGCTGGAGGTGAGTTTTACCATAGTATCTGTAAAATTTAAGCAAAGTTTTTGGCAATCCTGAAAATGACACGTCAATTTAGACAGTTTAATTTTAATCTTTTTTTGGAAACACGTTGCTGCTAATGAATCCACACATGCCACGTCCTATATCCTATTAATTTAGAAAGTAGCACGATGTATTCACGATTTTCCTTCTTTGCCACTATTTATTGATCTGCCTTTCATTTTAAAGAAAGCTATTTTGATATTCTTTATTTAGATCTAGAAGGTACAATGTACATATACATTTGTACATGTATTTGTCAGTGAAATACATGCATAATCAACAGGGCTTTCAGCTGAAGGCCCTTAGTCCCAGACAGCTGAAAAGGGCTGTAAAGAAACGGGATGTTATAGAAAACATTCTCTACAGTGAGTGTATGGGTGTTTGGGTATAGAGGGGTAACAGAGACTGGTCGCGGTCCCTGTGTCCTACCCACCTCTCCCTGCCTCCCTGCCGCCACCACTCGCCGTGGTTGCCCCTCCCCCTACAATCCCCAGTGCCTGCTTGACACAGGTTTGATTTCTGAACATGCTAGGGGAATGCATATCATCCTGATTTATTTTAATCATTTGATAAATGAGCATAATCTAAGACTTGAGCAAGTCTAGGGTAACAGATGTTTTCATCACCCAGTACCTTCAGTAGTGCGTGGGGCGGGGTAAGGCCGGGTGAAGGCGGGGCACGATGCCCCCCACCCTCAGGATCCCCTCAGCTCCCCCACCTGTTGTCATGTTGGTACAAGTGTCCTCGCTGTCACTAGGTGGCGCATGGGACGTTAATCCTGGGTTAATCCAGTAATCTCCTCCAGCCGGATTCGGGACTAGCGCATGCGCAATGGCATCGTATCGAAATGTCAGAAGGCTCTCATTGTTCTTGATAATAGTTATCCTACGCGAGATAAGGGCTTATAAGAGCTGATAGACTCCTTGCTCATTAAAGCCTTGTGTACTAGCAAAATACGCCTCTGGACTCGAACAGCAACGAAGAAGAAAAGGGAATGAGATTTAGCTGTTACCGCATGAATCACTTGGGTTTCATTACTATTGGATTCGAATGTCTCGCTTTTCTTTACATATAATCAAATACACAATCGGTAGATAATGGAGGGGCATGGTCATTAACAAAGAAGTTAGCACAGGTTAATAATGCAATCTATGGAAATAAATAATACCGTTATTTCTACTTTACTAGGTCATATGTAGAATGCCCCAGTTAATACAGATCCATTTGTAACGCCCTCGTGCTTAGCAAGCCTCCATAGCTCAGTGGCTAGAGCACTGGTCTTGTAAACCAGGGGTCGTGAGTTCAATCCTCACTGGGGGCTACTTTATTGTTTTTCGACCAATTGTATTAGTCGTACAGTATTTTCAGTTGCTGATGACAAATCATAAAATATCCACTGTATTATCCGCATTAATACATCAATTTAGCTGTTACAGAAATGAGTTGATTATTGTCTATGTGTTAGCATAATTGCTGTAACAGACATACATGTACTTCCTGGTGACTGAAAATAGACAGTGTCCTCAAATAACGCGGAAAACGTGTGATTTGTGAAAATGGTTTGGTTTTCTAGGAATCCCTGGTGCAGTGTGTTGATCGAGCGGTTCCGGCGAATAACCATGGTAACGGGACGCTCGCTGTGTATACACACAGGTTACTACGGCTCAGTGACACCTGCTTACAACACGACCACCCCTGCGACCACCCCGACCCCAACCCGGCACCCCGCCCACCGCCTCGTCTAAACGACTCCCTATCGCTACTCGAGCACTTCAAAGTGACCTAATTAACCTAATTAGGCCAGCCAATTAACCCCCATGTTCACTCCGGCAATTCGAGAGCGACCTCAACCCGAACCTCCCGCGGGAGCTTCTCCGGGAGGCCGGCAGGGGGCTCTGATCTCCCAGCATGCCTAGCGGCGTCCCATCAGCCTCGTTCCGGCTCGATCTCGGCGAATCTCGGCAAGATCTCATTGGAAACACGTGAGCGGTGTTTGGAATGTCAATGAGCGGTTTATTTGTGCCGAATTAACGCAGAGAACGCCGGTGGTCGCCCTGGGCCTGCGCACTGGTGTCCTTCCGGCAGGTTTCATCTGAGGTGTCTGAGGCGATGCTTACTGTGTCAGTTGCCTACAGGCATCACTAGCAGAATACCAGATGGAACAACAGGGAACTTGCACCAAATATCATTCCGTAATACACAGGGTTATAGATGCTCTTGCTTTCACAGGAGGCTTTCATTTATACTCTTCCGATCATGTCATAACCCCGGGGGTGATTATTCATTCAAGTTATGATCATGCTTTCACAAACATTAGACCAAAAGCGAAATCAAGAAGCTTTTGTACATCAATAATACAATATATGCATTTCTTCGAGTGCAAACTCAATCGACGTTAACTTCAGTCCAAACATTCTTTGATGATAATCCGTAAATGTTTATGATAAACAAAAGTTGAAATATAATAATTGTTGCCGTCTAAACTCTCTCCTTTGTTTGACCTAACACCCTGTGCCATTGCGTCTTCTTGTAGATGCAGCTCCCAGACCTCACCCTCCCCTCTCCACACGCCCACTCTGCGTGCTACTAACTGGTCACCCCCCGAGGTGCACCAACCGGTGCTTTCTAAGTCGTTAATTAATCTTTTAAACTAACACGCGCCACTTGTAAGTGTATCGTGTTTCTAATGCCTTACAGCCTCGACAAGATGGAGGAAATTATACATCAAAGATGCCTACTGTGCGCTAATTGGGCTACATCGATTAATAGGCATTATGCGTCTGATATACGGGGGAGATTTCTGAAGCAACTTGACCATCTCGAGAAAACAAAGATATGGATTTGGGTTGTGATAGGAGCTTCACCTCATGCTGTGTGGACGCGTTCGTGGTTTCTTTTAGGTGAACGATATGTTCAAGGAATGAAAATCTCCTATAGGTAGCCTACATGAGGGATGATTCTCACTTTTTTTTTATGAAAAAAAAACCAACATATAGAGGATATTTGATTTACCAAAATGACATGGAATTTTCGTGTACTGGTCGGCCGCCTAATAGATGGGCGGTACCTCAGTCGCAGTTCTTACTACTCTTACCGGTTGGGATATACATATCATATCCTATTGATCACATTTTCATAGAGGGATATATGATTTTCCCACAAACTCCAAGTGAACATTGCAAAAAAATTAGGCTAGGACTAGAGGTCAGAACTCTTTTTTTCAATAACACAGTGCCCATGTTAAGCACACAAGTCATTTATCTTCATTGAATGCAATGCGGGCATAATCTTTGTTAAACCGTTTAGAATGTCAATGTCAAGGAAGTCGACGTTTACATGTCATTGTCTTTGTACTAGAAATAGATTTCTATTACAGAAGTAATAAGGTGTTAGAGTAAGTTCACGATATGGATCTATAAAAAAATATTCAGGTATATAGGATGCAGAAGTATTTGAAGATGTGGGATCCGATTCCCCACGAGCCTACACAAAATGTGAAATATAGCATTATCCAAGATTGCCCAAGTTGTGCCTAAAGATACAAAACAGGAAGATTTAAGTGTAAAAGATGTTTTATGTAAATGATCTGGATATGCTCATTTTTCATTTAGTTTGAACTAGAATCTATGTGGAATTGAAAGAAAATCATAAAAAGAGAACTATCCTTTGGTGTAACCACTACACAGCAGTCGAGTAACTATCGTGATCTCTAGTCAATCAATCATCTGAAATATCTCTGGGTTTGATGATTATGACCAGCGTCAGTGTGTAACAAGTATAAAACTGTATACATTATCTATTTACCAGAACCAGTGCTCATGTGGACATGTGTGGGTGGTGGTGTTACACATTAAGGCTGCTGTGTGCACAATGAGTGCAGACGAACCAGGCAGAGATATCACAAACGTCGCAATTCCTCCCGATCTATCTGACCTCGCGCTGTCGTTTTACTTGGGGCCCATCTATGAAATATGTTTGCAGAATTTATGAAATTTTGGACCCGCCTCACCCACTCGCAATCTTGTGAGCAAAAGGACAAAGAGGGAGAATGCGCAAAATTTCCAAAATATGTGATCCCCAAACCCCATCCTCAGTTTCCCATCCATGAAATGTGTTTGCAGAATTAATGAAATTTTGGACCCACCCCATCCACTCGCAATCTTGTACGCAAAAGGACAAAGAGGGAGCATACGCAAAATTTCCAAAATATGTGATCCCCAGCCTCATCCTCAGTGTGTGCGTACTTTATGGATGGTCCCTTATACATGTATGTATGTGTTGGTGTGTGTGTGAGGGGGGGGGGGGGGGGGGAGTCGAACTATAACCCATGTGTCCTTTTGGCATAAACAGGTCATTGCCCATTTTACCCCAAAAGTATGAAAGATATAAAAAAAAGCCATGTGAGCTGCATGGTAACCGCAGGATGGAGCACTGAAGACGTGGAATCAGACGAGGCCAATGAAACTGACAAATTAGGACATGTTAGCCCTGCCTTCCCCAACTCCCATACCTAACCCCATCTCCTTATTCTGTTGTTTTGTTTTTCTAGATACGCTAATGCAATAGAAACAAATTAGATACTTTTGTACTCGTTACATGGCGAATGTCGACTCTGATGCAGCCTTCACTTTCCACATACGTGTCTTTATTTACATTTCGATGTAGGCGTATACTCACATTATACCAGCACCCCTCCTCTATGTGCATGCGATAAACCCCCATACCCCTTCATACAGTCGTGAGAAGCCAGTCTCACCTGAGACTGGAACGGGGAGGGTTAAAGAGGGGGACTCCGTCTTGGTGAGTGTGTGTCAAATGGTTCCGGTGTAACCATCAAGTGCTCAGAACAAAGAACCTTCCTGAGGTCCGAGTCTCATCAAAGGGGGCCGACCGGTAACAGCACCCTGAGGGACGCCCAGGTATCGCCACGTCTATTGTTTTAGTGGTCATCGACATGTACTCACCAAACACATAGATCCCTGTAAATCCCTAACGAGGCTGTTATTTATGTATCTGACGCTGTGGTACCAGCTCAACCCCCGCCTCTCTGGCGCCGCGCCAAACCTGTTAGTGACGTCATGGTGACGTCATGGGGTTCTGACGCCCGGCCTGACCGACCCACAGCTGGCGCCCTCTTGGGACAAGGAGGGTCACTAGGCGGTGGACACATGCATTATTAATCCTGAGACCAATAACGGCTGTGTACTTTTCTATAATGATGTAAGTTGTGAATAATGACTTTTGTTTTATTTCATACTAAGCCACCGGAAATGGCCGTTTATGTATATGTATGGGCCCCTGCGCCAAGGACATTCCCAGGTCAAGGTCAAGTGGCTGCTGCAAGGTCAACCCGCTGCGATATTTTCAAATATTCCAACATGTCCCTCCTACTGATGCAGCAGCGGCTGTTACCCTTTCTGACTCCGGGTAAATAAAGCCACCATCCGCTTGTCGCCCACCAAACGCCCGCCCGGCGTCCCCGCCGCGTCCCCGCCGCGTCCCCCGGCGTGCCGCGCCGTGTGTCGCCCCCCGACGCCCGCCTGTCGCCCGTCGCCGCCCGCCCGCCGTTGTCGACACGGGGGACAGCGCGACGCCACCCACTCCCCGGCAACGTCGGCCGCCCTCAGGCATGCGCACCAAGGGCGGCGTGTGGCCAACTTCCGGTCACGTGAGGTACTTCCTGGTTGCCGGCCTCTCTCGAGGAGCCGCTACTTATGCTGGTGTCTTGGGTTTCGCGGGTTGGAGAGTGGAGGGGTGAGGGTTGAGTGGGCGAGGGGTGTGGTAGACAGAGGGGTGGATTCTGTCGGGGGACATCCCCGTGGTCATTTCCCTCGCGATTACGGTTTACATGGACTTCTATCGCTTCTTGTTCTGTAGGGTATTTATATAAACATTATCTAATATCATTACATGACATGAGCCGTGAAATTGGGAAAAGACAAATTTGTCTGGATTTTTTTTTATCTTAGTAGGTCATGACATGTAGCCTGTAGGCTGACTTCTAACATGTACATGTCCATTAGTAATAATAATAGTATTTCAAATCTGGAAAATGTGTAAAGTCGTTTCTTTAATAGTGGACCATGTGCGTTCCCTCATGATCAAAAAGTTAACAAATCCGGGTTCCATACAGAAACTGACAATGTCCGTGTCCAGGTTTGCCAGAGTACTGGACGTGGAATGAAAATGACACGCTGGAGACCTTACAGAAAGACTTATTGTGTACATGATATTATCTATCAGTAATATGCTGGCAGACTTGGGTCTTTATACATTCAGTAGACGGACTATCTCATATTCTGGGTATTAGCGATACTCAAATATACAAGTACACAAATGCATGTTGGAGGAGGCGGTGGGCGGCGGGCGGCATTCGGCGGGCGGCGGGCGGCATTCGGCGGGCGGCGGGCGGCATTCGGCGGGCGGCGGGCGGCGGACGGCGGGCGGCGGACGGTATACGGCGGGTGGTTCTACTGCAGCTGGCGGTGAGGATCACCCAGAGACCGGGCGGCGCTCCGGGCAGCGCTCCCCGAGGACAACAGAAAGGCAGGCGGTCTGATCGGGGCGCTAGGACAATAACTGAATACTGTGATTCAAAAGGAATGCGCCGCTCCTTTACTTCTGAAACAAAAATTCGAAGAAATTGCCTACATGACAAATATTGATACTAGAATCAGCGCAATACAGGGGGGACTACATATGTGGAAGGAGGGATTGAGAGAAATTGTAGAAAAGCAGAGCATTTGTATTTGAAAAGAAATCCACATCAGTCTGGACAGCATGTCTTAAATCTTTTGAGAAATATCGAATCTTTTGTATAACTAATATGAAGAAATGCATATATCGTAAACGAATAAACATACTACTTATAGTTAATTGAAGGTCCCCTGTATGCATGCAAAAATATCGCAAACCGCTCTCATGTTACTTAATTTTGTTGTTGGCATCAGTAGGAGTCCCTATCCCTCCAAGCGTAGTGTAACTGGGTTCAAAATGTGCATACATGTATACACTTACAATGTACATGTATTACCTTGCATTCCAAAGCCTTAGTTCATATGTGATCATAAATGCTGATTTAATGCTCACCATGTTCTAAGCTTATATCTACATGTGGTAGCATGGTTAATTCCTCTCTTTGGAGATAACATGCTGTATTAACAATTATGAGATTTACATTAAATTCTGAATAAAGTCTGCAGTCCCCTCATAATACTTGATACTGGATTTGACAAACCCGACTTTCCGGTACCAGATGATCACGCGTGATCTGTGCGCGCCACCTGTCGTCGATAAAGCGAACTAGAGTGGCGATCGTTCATTTGGCACTGGGCTCTTATCGGTGTAACGGGTCTCTTGTCGTTGTAACGGGCGCACTTTACTGACAGATTGCCTCTTCACTTGGCTGCCGAGAGGGGGCGGCACTGAGGTGGTTGTTGACTTTGTTGTCCTGGCTCATTAAACACTCATTTGTTTTCCCCCTGCGGACCGTAATTCCCACAAAATCGCCTCCAATGCATAAATATTCATTCAGTTGTGGTTCAACTGGGTGGAAACATATTTATCTGCCAAATCTGTTTTGTCCAACAGAACTTTAGAGAATGGTAAAATATGGACATGAGCTGGCTAATGATATTGATGATTATTGTGGACATGAAAACAATCTTTTGTTTGCCAACATGGTCATCTTAGCTGCAGTTTTACTCATATTTTATGTAGTCGATGATCCAGATCAAGGTCTGAGTTAAATAGTCACGATAGACCTATACCCATCGATCATAAAGACTTCAGCAAAGCTGCATTTATTCATAACAAGAACTGTACATCAAAAATCACACCTTTAGAAATCCCTCTCCTGTGTTTGTTGAATTACTTTTCAACATATCCAGTTATACATTCACATGGTTAACATGATGCATTCCGGTGCACAATAAGCTAGACAAAATACACGATGAAAATTACAAGAGAGCGTTTATCATATACATATATGTATGTAACCACTGTACATGTCCATGTATGGAACGTCATGAGGGATTTCCGGGTGTTGTTCATGTCATGTATTGGGCTCGCTGAATACGTTCATAAGGTGAGGCCACTTGGAATCGTGCATGGTGGCATATTTTTGTCCGTATCTTAAGTCTAAGGTGGAAAATATTAAGGAGAAATCTATGTACGATAATGTTCAATCATATTAACATGTATGTATCTAAGTGCCTGCCTGGGGATTGACATTGGGGAATGAGGGACTGACTTTGTGGTGGGTCATATATATGCTTAGATAACTGAGACAGAGAGAAAGAAAGAGAGAGAGAGAGAGAGAGAGTTCATACATAACATTGACTGGTTTCAGATACAAGGTGTCGTATCCTCCGAGGAGTTGACACGTAGTAATATCCAAGCGTCTGAGAGGATATTGCGCAGTCAACCTCCAGGAGCATACAACCGCTTTTATCTGAAATTAGTCTACATTTAATTAATTATACACCTTTTCCTGTCAAGTAGCGTACCGATTTTAGTTCTTTTTAGGTACACACTATTTTTTCATACGCACTATATTTGTTCGTATATATGCGCCGGTTTGTGCAACTTAGTGCATAGCCTACAATATATCTGTATGCTCAGGATATGTAGATTCATGCTCCCATGTGTGTTCTCTGGGCAATTTGTATTAGATGGATAATAAAATCATGTGCCAGAGGTAGAAAGGTGAGCATACACCATATCTGTATGCTCCGGGTATGGTGATACACACTCCCTATGTGTTTTCTATGGACGCTTTGTATTAGGTGGATATTACATGCTAGAAACGACGAGAGGGGGCGGAATGGACATCAGGAGAGAAGCGAGCCGTCTAAACGAGGGCCCTCACACCTTCACCGAGTGTTTGATCACCTGGTCCCCCGCCTGACTGACACAACTTACCAGTACTGGACGAAGGATTGAGCTACTCGAGTAGTTCCCCAGCTACCCACCAGGGGCAGGCTGTGATGAAACTATGGGAGACTAGGCAAGCGTGGAAGCTGGTTTTGTTTGATTGGTCGGAGTTGAGAGGAAACATGAAGCAGAGAAGCAGAGTTGTGGTAGGATATTTTGTGCAAAACGATGGGGCAAAACTATATAGAAGGACATATAGATAAGATAAAATGTGATAATAAAGACCAGATATATGTATACCTACAATGTATTGTTAGAACAGAAAAATCAGGTGAATCAACTGAGTAATGAGGAATGTTCACAGAGGGATGTGGAGGATTTATGAGACAGAAATGTTTGTTAAAAGAGGAGAAGATTAGAGGAAAGAAAGTGTCAGAAGAGGAGTAAATTAGAGGAAAGAGAAATGAACTATCTACGGTCTGAGTGATAATAAAGGTAGATTTGGGAGAAGTCTAGAGCGGAAGCAGAGATCAAATGAGACTCCCTATGGTTTATGTCATGTGAGGTTGAAAGGGAGTACTGGTGATAGCTGGAGTAATGTGAGCACAAACTGAGTTCTGGGCTCTGGTAAATCTGACTGCTGCACGAACTGCAGTATGCAGAGATGGTACTATGATCCTACAACCCTGGATAATTATGGATCATAGTGTACGTAATGTTAAAGAAAAGCCCAACTGTCCTGGAGAGACTTGGTACTATGGTAACATATCGATGAGGATATGGAGGGAAACTACATGTGATGATTGAAACTCACTGATCTGACCAAAATGGCCTTATATGGTTCAACCATGGACATTTGGTGTTATCTTAGTACACTAGACTGTAAAATTGTGCATTGCTTTGGATGTTACATTCAATGGTGTTTGCTCATGATGTAACTATATACCTTGAAGTAGTGTGAATTATTAGATTGGAGATTGATAAAATAGATAGCAACTAGACATTGTAATGATCCTTGATCAAGGTTAATTAGCACCTCTCATGGACATATAGATCTCCGGTTTGACATAGCACCTATGTTTGTCCATTATGCAGTATCAGTAAGGGACGGGTTACCACAGGCAAGCGATTTCCTATGGATTTTAAGTCTACTCTGACAGCTCCGCCCATGAGACAACTCTGTTCTTCTATGTTCGGGATTGATTTAGAGAAGGTAACATCCAATGACAAACCATGTCGAAACGCATGTGGTATAACAGTATAAGTGCAAAAGACGACGGTTAAGGTTATAATGAGCTATGATCACTTATGAATGTTAACAGGATGACAAAGGATGAAGATAATGATATTAGATGAAGGATGAGGCCAAAGAAACAAAGAAAGATATATCGGATATAGGGAAAACACCTGGTATAAGAAAGATGAGGAGGGCGTGTAGGTCTGTGGACTGTGATATTAGGTTTGACAAGAGAGATGATGAATCTCATTGAGAATGAGATCTGAACACTCAAAGATGGGGGAATAAAGGAATAGATGAGGTAAAGGGATAGGGATATTTTTCATGGGGATCTCAATGATGCATAGAGCCAAGATATATATGAGATGTATGAGCAAACTTATGGAAAGGTGAATGGATACATAATACTCCTAGTCCAACCTTCATTCCAACTCTATAAAGGGGCATATGCCTTATATACAGGATCGACTGTATGTGAGAAAACTGCGACGTGATTACAAGAGCAGACAGTGATATCTAGATTAAGATCAACTAAGAATGAAGTGAACGCGTGCATATTTCCCCCTGACGTCAGTCTACTGACATCCTCCAAGCTCGGTACAATTCAATTTCAGATAGCCTCAGTTCACTTCAGGATGTCTGGAATTCAGTTTACGAATATCGAATTCAGATAAGGAGTTTCATGGTAAATCGGCTTGACATAGGGGCCTGCCCGAACAAAAGATTTATACAGTAGTTTTCCATAACCTGATATAAACAGATATAGCTAACTATGACTTAGGTTCAAATAGGTGCATATGTTAGCATTACAATACGGAATATCTATGTAAATCAATGTTGCCAATGTGAAAATAACTATAGTCATGGACAAATAATAATTGAATAAATAGTGCATCATCTGTATCTGAATGCCTTTCACCTCCATCATAATTCGTTCTCTAAAATGAATATAGATAACTCTAACAATGACAACAACAGGAAAACAATAGCGATCAGAAAACATTTTAACGAGAAGAAAAAATTAACTAAAAGCATTTTTTAAGTTAAATAAAGACAACTTGGAGAGGTTTACTGACAAGAAATCCTACCTAATGTGCTGTTTAAAAAAAGAGCATATTAAACGCAATAAGAAATATGCGCCTTTCGCAGGTGTAGAATACTGTTAACCGGTTATTTATTTATATATTTTATTCAAACTGGAGTATACTTTTGGGTGATGTCTCACCCATCTCCAAACAGGTCCAGTCCGTTTGGTCGCATTTACCTGTGCCTAACTGGTAGGCTTACAGGTTTTTTTGTTTTGTTTATAGGAACTTCATTCATTCTTCTATGAATGATACAAAGCAGTGGGTGGTAACAAATAACACCCGAATGATAAGTGGATAATAGTATAAAGTGATGAGACAAAGGTTGTTTTTTTATTGTGCATTGTTAGAAACACTCCATTCTTCATTCGATTGCTCCGTTAGTGGTGAGGTAGTGTTCATTGGGCTTCTAGGTTTGTAATCTCCTTCAGGGCTAGTCTTTTGGATTATTTTGGATTCTGGCTTCACATCAATGGCTTGAACTCTTTTTATAGCTATTTCTATGATAGGCGGTATAGTCAAATTATTCCAAATAACTAAATCAACTTGATATCTATAATGCATGCATTTCGAAATCATAACATGAGGCGGCATACCAATTGATCATAATATCGAATAAAAGACTCAAGTTCTTCTGTTAGAGTGGGCTATATATAGCATGGGTAGGGTTTCAATACATTTGCAGGGCGATATAGATTCTGTGCAGTTTCATTCATACAATCATCTCGACGTTTTCAGTTTGTGTTTCAGTATAATATTAAGGGTTCCTTTGGTGTTTAATTCCTTTCTTGTTGGGGAGGTTGCTTCAATTGTTATATAAATTTAAAGGGCCAAGTGATGCGCATGGGGGCTGACCACTGTGTCCAGATTCTCCAGTACCTAAAATGGATTCCGCTCTGAAAAAAATATTATGAGAAAGGAAGAGGAAAGGGCAAGAACAGCGAGAAAAGTAAAAAGAACCAAATGTGGCAAATTATTCAGTCAGAGCTAACAGGGAGAAAGTTGGGTTCAATGTGAGATGTGTGACAATCGTGCTCATGAAGCATCTATCCTTGGACTTGGGGAATACATTTGTAATGGTTGCGAATGAAAAGGGAATCATTGCAAATACATGTCTTTATCTTAACTGTTGGTAAGCATATGAATACTATTTCCTATGTCATCCCTGCTATTTTTTCTCCATAAACTTAACATTGGGAACTCGTATCCATTGCAATTAGATATTTAAGAAAAATATCCAATGGGGGATTATGTCACAAATGTTAGCCCATTAATCAATGTGAAGGGTGAGATAAATTCAGAAACGCATTCAAGTTTCGCCTTGTGAATTACTACGCCATCTAAACTTGATGGGATACGAGCTCTGACCCTAAACGTTTCCTCTATAATATATCATGAAATGATATGATTATTGTACCCCACAAAACGTCCATGGTGCCCTAGGGGTGGGGCACCATGAGCACGTTTAAAAAAAACCCTAAATATCTATAATTCTAAAATCAAGCTAGATTTTTTTTAAGATATGACATTTTTGGAGTCAGAAAACATTAAAAATACAAAGTTGCACACATATAATAAGTTAGGACAACTTACTCTCTATAGGATGCCAGAAAAAAACCAAATACAATTTCAGTGTCCCCCCTACACATTGGACCTACAGATGAGTGGATACATGACACGTGGGGGGAGGTGTGTTTAGGTGGTATCTCGGTATATGAATCCGAGGTGGTGATGTCAGGTGGGTCAGTCAGTATCACCTCCCCAGGTGTCACCGTGATTTTATCACCTGTCAGTGATGATAACAGGGTCGTCTCCACGTGCCTCCTGAGAGTCCCGCCACCCTCCTCCGCCCACCTCTGAGTCGGACCGTGCCAACCACCTGCCAACTACTCCAACACCCTCCTCCAGTGACCCTCCAGTCCCCTCCAGCAGGCATTGCACTGGCGCCAGTCTCCCGGAGGCCCTGATGGGGTAGCTGGTAGTAGTAGTCAGTCAGGTGTCACACAGGTAGAGGAAAATTACCAATGCCAGAGTGTTATTTACTGATTGATTTAACTTAAATACTTTTGACTCAAATATCATATTCGGGGAGCAGACGTCTTCTTATAGTGATAATAATCAGTCCCCAACTTTCAGTGAAAAAATATAACTATTCTCAAAAAATTCTTCAGCCAGAAGGGTGTAGGTACCATGGTAGTGGAACAGCCATGTGTCGAGTGTTCAAGGACAGGTACATGATAGTAGGTATGTTGCAGACTGCTGCAAGTGGTCTAGTGTTACCTGCATATGCTTCAGCTCAGAAATCAGAAACACTTGTTCAGGTATAATGTTCGGACATTATATGCTAGACAGGTACAGGCATTGTATGTGTCAGAGAGCTGTAAAAAGGATCCGACCTGCAGCCCCTGGAGCCTTGGCAGTGATCCCATCTAGTAGGACCACACTGCACCGCTAGAGCAACCTACAGAAACAGGTTTTGCGGTACAATAAACCGGAGCGGCGCAGTGTGTAGTAGGACATCACCGACCAGCAGCCGACCAGTCTGTAGCGATCTAAAAATCATGTACTGCACACTATGCTGTACGCTGTTATACGGGCCAGCTCTGCCTGCCCAAGCTGTACTTCAAAATCCTTATGAATCTGAAACATCTGAAGGTGTATGATAAAGGGAAAACAGACCAGTTTAAATTTTTGAATTGTTACTCACCCAAGAACTCGACAATACGCCGTCCCCGATAACGGCGTCGGGGCAAGTATTTGCTAATCAGTGAGTTCATGCTGTCATGCGATGTTAATGCCGTCATCAATATTCACGAATCAGCAGGCTTCAAATAAAGTAATAAGATCGTATGCCTCTAGTAAGTAAAATTTGAATGAAATATAAAATGTTACCATATAATGTAGTAAGGAAAAATCGTGTCACTTGTAAAAGAATGTTCATAATAAGTAATTAAACGTCACTATTTATTATAAATAGATTAGTACTTTTATTAGTACGGTATTCAAACATAAATCTACTGTTCAAACTATATATTTTGCAATACATTGTAAATTACCGTCTAATTTCGCCTGCAGAATACAAAGACAACGCACAGACACACATATATCCTGAAAGTACTTGGGTCTATTGGAGGTATCAATTCAGATATCAGTTTTATCTCAAGTACTTTCCACAGACTCTTTACATTGGCAACCTTAAGGGTGCTTACAAAGATGATAGATTTGGATAGCCATGTTTTGTCAGCATTGGCATATTTTCTTTCAATAACTTATTGTTGTTAATAAAATAAGGTTAAGAGATATGGCCTCACAGTGTAATGACACTCCTGCTGCAAATGGTCTGAAATTTTGCTGCTACCTTCAGTAAAATGTTTGCTGAAAAACGTTGCACGGCTATCTGAGAAGAGCTCCTGCATGGCAGATCACAAGACGTCTTTTTTGGGGGGATCACATGTAATACCAATATTTTCTTGGTGTTGCATGTGATCTTTCATCGATGAACAGTTTAGTTTGAGTATTGATTACCAATATGGGTTATATTTTCATGCATTTTTCATTCCTATTATTGGATTTTATAACGCATCTTGGATACAGCTTACATGTTGTTTTTTAAAAATGTTAATTCCCCTTTTAAAAAAGGTATGACTGTCTGAACAATTAAAATGATTCCTGTGCGTATTTTTATTATGAACCTTTTCTGTCTACACTGGGCTCCACTCCACGGCCGTGTCACTGCCAGGTGTTATAGTACATCGATCATTCATTATCTTCTCTCCGACAATTTTCTCGCTATATCTATGTATCTTTCTTAACTCTTTCAGTCCGAGCAATGACTGGAGGCATTCCCACCCAGGGGACGAGGAATGCCTCCAGGCATTGTTTAAAAATATATTCATGTTTATGTGTCATCATCACAAACGTTATGTTTTATGAGAAATAATGAATAGGTTTACACCATTTTTTCACAATTAATAAAAAAATACCATGTTCATCATTATACTCTGTGGGTATTCGATAAGTAACTTTAGTAATTGGTATCTAAAGGTTGCTAAGTGACACCCATACGACAAACAGACACCATACGGCGATAGTCTCGTCCCCTTGGGCTTTATAGAGGTATTATGCCTCGTCCTATAGTGCCTGTGCTCTCCAATCAGGTTCGGACAGAAAGAGTTAATCATATAAGAACAGATCATACACTATTGACATTAAAATTGTATAGATCATCAAAATTTACAGTTATAGAACCCGCATGAAAATGAGAGCTCCCCTTATGTGTGTGCATCGCAAAAAAATCCACACGAATCCTTGAAACTGAGACGCCCCCCCCCCCCCCGCAATTACCCCAAAATAACCCCCCCCCCCTTCCCAAGGCAAATACCTGAAAAATTAACCTCATACCCATCCCCCTCTGATAGGTCACAACCCTCCCCCTCCCCTGCCATAAATAATAAACGCTCCCTAATACAAATTCTGTAGATTTGAATACTACACTCTCCTGACTTCCACCCTATAGTTCCTGCATCTACACATCTATCTATTCCGTCCCTACCCCCTCCTTTTTTTACACCTGTGAGGTTGTATGACCATCGACGCCCCCGACACCTGTCAGTTAGTCAGGTGCAGCAATCACCATCTTATCTCAGGTGTGCAGAGTAATTACTGAAGTGGGACCTGGCTGTAAATTTGCGCGTCATTATGGTCGCCGATTATAACAAGATCAACATAGCATTACACTTCATCCCAGGCTTATCACAACCTGTGGAACCTAGTTATTGTGGCAGGCAAGTTGTAGCTCAGATTAAGCCTAACTTGAGCCTAGCAAAGCTTAATGGTGGCCGCTGCGGTAACCGGCGTCCCACGCAGAAAAGTGACTAGATGTTTTTTTCTGAAAACATTCACAACACATAACCACAAAATGAGGAAGAAAACATACATGACAAAAAATGGTGACTCTTTCAGAATAAATTCTGTTTTAATCCAGTAGTATTATAGTAATTGTAAATATCGAGACATTTTCTTTTTAGTGATCAGGATTAAACAATAGAAGGGTTAAGGATCAACTTCGTATCTTGTCAAACATATCCCGTGGCCCGTGCTGCAGAACAGGTTGACACCGGCGCGCTGGTTTCCGGGGCGTTGCACGCGGGGATTATTTGGGGATTACTGAGATAAGAATAGACACACAGATTTTGGCTGGAATTATCTCTGGATTGGCTGTTAATTGTCGTCTGCTCCAGCAAACACCGCGATGTCGACACGTGCTGCTAATCGCCGGCACGGTAACTACGGGATTCCGGAGTGGTCGGCCGACAGTGGTCAACATTACATTAGAAACCAGAAATCTTTCCTTAAACTGGGACCAAACCATTGGTCCTAGATGAAATAAATACACAAGGAAATGTCACCAACACTCCCATGGTTCACTATATCACAACGGAAATATTCAATGAACTTTGATGAAATATGGACTTGAGCAGAAATTTGGGAGCACATGCCTGTACTGGGTTGGAGTGGGAGGGGGGGGGGGTTGAGTTGGGGGTTGGCCTAAGGGTGGGTCTATAGAGGTGGAGAGAGGCGGGGGTGGGTGGCAGGGAGGATGATCTCATGTAGTGACAGTCATAAAGTCAGGGCAAACATGTGTACCCAGAGATTACTGAATGAGTCGCTACATGACAGTCGACATACTCTTGGTCACCAATCTAACACAAATACTGTCCAGCTCCGCCCGCAGCCTGGCCTCAGAAGCAATTTGCAGTAATGGTCATAAAAATATATCTATGAGAGTTTTGTTAGAATGTGTCATGCTCATTTGCATGTCTTCTGAGCTTTATATTTGCAAACGACAGTTTCACTATAAATGTACATGTATTGACATTAGTGATATTTTTTTCAAAGATACTGCACAGTTTTGTTAACTCTCACAATCTTCAGTGCTTCAATCGCATTACCGTTCTGGTCAAGTGCGAACATTTGCAGTCTTCATATTCATCCTACGGCCTATGATCAAGTGCGCCGTAGGTATTTAGATTATTACATTAAGGCCTGGCGTCCACCTACTACGATAGAAATTTAGACCTCCCGATATGGCACCGATAAAAAAAAGCAAATATCGGAGACATATCGGGAATGTCCACAATCGTAGACATCTGCTAAACATTCCAATCCACCACGCATTGTATGGTTTTTTTATTGGTGTCTAATCGCAGAAACGTGGTCAACTGCCCCAATATTAGGTGACCTTCCGACGCGATTTTGTTTTTTTGTCGGGAGGTGCATCGTAGACCATATCGGAGCCATATCGTAGTAGGTGGATGCCGGGCCTTACTGTAGGCCATATTATCAGAATCTTTCTGAAGATATATGATCTGATTACCACATTTCACTGTCATTGTCCTACAGCAATGAGCGGGACCACACCCCCTCCTACATTGACAGTGTCTAGAGGTAATGTTGTAACATGCAGTCCTCTCACTGACAGTTCCTAAAAGCAAGGTCCTAACACTATTCCCGTGCTTTTTCTACTGAATCCCCTCCAATAGATAATGTGAAAAATACAGAGACATTTTCTATTTTTCATTCTAGTAAGATAAAACAATCAGATGGCGTGAGGATTAGGTAAACATACTACATTGGATTCTGCGAATGTGTCATGGGATATATACATATGATCACTACTTTTGGGAAAGAATGACCATAGTATGAAAACTATTTAGTGGTTTACTGGTTTACTTTGTCGCTCCTGATTCTACTCCTACATGTATTCCCCACGGAATAGTAATTTCAAGCCCATTGTATGCCCCAGAATCATCAAATACCTAGGAAGGGTATTTTCTATACATTACATGTACATGTATTCCTCTGAACGCGGAGATACCTGTCCCCAATTTTCACTCAACACCGTAAGGACTTATTGTATTGTGCTTTTTAGGGGAGCTTCGTTTGACCACTAACTGTTGAGAATGTCCAAGTTCCATCAACAGATCTGAAAGTCACCTCAAACTTCAATGCTCAAAAGTCAAAGTTTGCTAGTCACTGTCACCAAAACATCAATAAACACTGGTCTTCTTAAAAAAATTGAACATTTTGTAATTTCTGAACAGTGGCCACATGGAAATCTTGCAACAGGAACTCAGGCACACTGCTGACTATAAGGGCCAGCCGGAAGTGTCAACAGACGCGCGCCCACGGAATGACGGGTGACCGGAAGTACCCGGACTAGTGACCGGAAAGATCAGAGTACCGGTGTCTTGCGCATGCTCCCGGTGGCAGTAGGTTGTCTGGACCACGGCAAGCGGAAAATCCAAGATGGCGCCTAGAAATGTCTACATGGCTCAGTGTCAACAGTCTTCAAAGACGCCGGGAAATTCTCCACCTGATTGCATTCCAGTCAGTCTTATACTACAACCAGGAAGCTTATGGGAATCCCTCTTTGTTTTTACAGGTTATAATTCTGGGTAAATATGATGATCACGCTTTACGTTTAACCATTCCTCGACGGCATGGCGGATCTGCTTTAATCCCTTAGCCATCGATACTAATTCCAGATGAAATCAGATCATGTCTTCAGGAAATTTCTATGACAATAACAGTATTGATCATGTATGTATTGACATTACAAGCAAGCAAGGTGCAAACATTAGAATCGGATTTGCATTAATGCATATTTGAGAACATGTTGGTGGAAGAAATCAAAGGACCATGATTACTTAGGAAATAACAAATGAATAAGCTGACGTAGTGTCCTTATATTGTCGAACAGGGAAACGAGAATCGGAGATGATTAACGATGGAAAATAAATAACTTTGAAAAAGTTTAGGGACAAGGGTTTCAGTACCAAATCCAAAGTACTGTCCCACAACGCCCACAACTCACACCCCCGTGTGTCAGTGAAGAAATAGCGATACAAACAAGCTCGTTCTCTATCTATTTTAACGGGATGACTTCATGGTTGAGTCGTCTCACAGATGTTCTAACACTGTTTAACTAATGATGATGAACACACAAAGCCCCGGTCGGCGATCCTCACTCTGTGGTCTCTGAGAGGTGCGCTTAGTTATACAACCTTGTCACAACGACCCGATAAAACAATCAACGCCCACCGCAGCGCGGCGCCACCGATACACGCCAACACACCGGAAACCAGTGCAGCGTGGGCGTCCCCACCGCTGCCGCTGGGTGGCGCCACTAGAACTGCCCTCCTCTTCTACCGGCGCACTGTCTGTCGCCCTAATCCCTGCTTTCGACCCCACGCGCAGTCGCGGTGGGGGGTCGGGGATAGTGTCCCCCTCTGGTGGAGTGCTTTATGGTCGCCGCCCTCACCTGAGTGCCAAAACGAGCGCTAGAAATGTGGCCGGAGAGTGGAGGCTCTCGCGGGTCGTTGGACACCGACGAGAGCGGGATGAGCGGGTGTTTGCGCACGCGCAGTGGGCGACACGCGCTGATTAGCACTTTTTATCTACATGTGGCTTTGTGAGGAACAAACATGGCGGCCGGGGATGAATGGAGTGTCGATATGGGCGATAATAGGTGTAAGCTTGTTATCCATGAACTTATTGGAAGAGTGGACCAGGGGGAGGTAGGGACAGGGAAGCGGCTCGTAATCGTTCTAATTTCTGTCAGGGAGGGTTAGTTTATCAGATATGGGCTGAAGGGAGAGTTAGTTTTGTGGGGAGGGGTCTGTAAGCATTGGGAGGTCGGGGTGGGAGGTTAGGATGGGAGAACAACGTGTATGTATACATGTGTACAAATCAGATCAGGATGGCTAATACGCACCGGGTTTACGCCCATACATGCTGGTGTTGTATCCGTGGTGATGTCACCAGAACCCCCCCCCCCCCCAAAAAAAACCCTAAATCTCTACACCCCGCCCCTTCACCCAACTCCCCCTACCCCACCTGACCCACCCGCCTTTCCTTATCTTCTCCTCCCGGAACCCACCCGCCCAGGTGGGCAGGGCTTCTCGGGGGGCAGGAGATGACCACTGACCAGTGACACATGACCGTCTCCTCCTCACCTGTATAGCGTACGCCTGTAGGAGGCCGCGCCACCCGTGGTGGGGCACCCAGTCAGAGGCTGGTGGTATATCAGGGAAAGTGCCCCCTGGAGGATCCTCAGTCAGAACGAGGCCTTCTCCGGCAGTACTAGCGCATTCACCGCGACACCTGCAGGAGGGACAGAGGTACTACTCGCGTGGTGTCGTACTTCGTTAACCTACCTAAATCTGACTCATTTACGACATGTCGTAAAAACCCACTAACCCACTGGTGACATGTCAGTAACGTCAAGCCGCTGAAATTGTGACTACATACTGATACAAGCAGGGTCGGTGACGTATATACCCTGACGTATAACCTATCTTGTGACGTCATCTGCAGAAGGGCGTCCTCAGAAAGGAACGCCATCTATTCCCGTCATTCTCCGAACAGGAAGAAGCGCATAATCATCAATCTCCTAGCAGTGTTCTCGTCAGGACCGGAAGTTGAACGTAAACCATGCCTCGCTGTTTCCTCATCCGTGATACCTCCAAAGGCACCCTGGGTAAGATTATTTTCAATTGATATTCTAGTAATCAAGACCACTGCTTGTTTTGGTTTGTTTAGAAGCCGTGCATTCTAACGGATCATGTTTAAAACATATTTTCAATATATTGTTTGCAATATTCTAAAGAAACATAGTTTTAACTTGAACCTGAAGGAGTGGTATCTACACCCCATAACATTATTCATTTCTTAGAGTGTGGACAAATCTCAGGAAACCACTGAACCTTTTGTGCAGCCTATATCGTTTGAAATAATGTGATGGTAGTTGTTCCGATATAGACCTAAGTATTACAAATACCATATCACACTTTATTTACGTCATTGTTTTGTGGCTGTAATCCATATTCACTTTGTACCTCCCACGTACTTCATGGTATGTAACATATATATGTAGAAATAGAATCCTATATTCAAACATGAAATAATCACAGGTACATAGAACCTCCAATGGACCGAATTCCCCAACTCTGTTTATACACATTGGTTACAGAATGTCCTCTCTCATCAATATTAATGTAATCAGTTAATTCTTTTTGTGATACTCAGAGGCGATGTATATGCATATATGTGTATAGATACATATATTTATATATATATTTGATATAACGCTACATTTCTCATGGATGACTTCTTATGGGTGACTTCAACCCTCAGCACCTTCCATCATGTACATTAAAGTGTCCAAACAGAAACTCTGGCAAGCGGCAATGTAATTTCAACAGACAATATGTCTGTAGGTCATCATTGAAGATATTGGTATTGCCCATAAACCTTCTTGTAAGAGTTTTAGTGCTCAAATAATCTGGGTCATTTTTGATTAGGTTGTTTATGTATGTTGTGGAATACCTCGGCTCTGGAACACCTAATTTATGGTCACTCCACCGATTTTCCTTATCTTTGTAGAGAAACAGTGAAAGGAAAGAGAGAGTGCTTTCTGGAATAAATCCATAAATAACATGCATTCAAACAGGAAAGCAAGGATCAAGGAACCCAAAATATAAACATAAGTAGAAACATATATATGCATATTATGTGGAAACCAATATTGGCAGAAACAAAAAGAAAGAGAAACCGGTATACTTACTACATGTACAAGTAGGCATCCAGTCTAATTTCTTTGAGAAAGTTAAATTCTAAATCCAAGTTCATAAGTTCACAGAAAACCTCATACGTATGTATACACAGAAAAGAAGTATCATGAGAGAATTAAAAAGTTTAAAAAAACAACATCGAAAGAAAAAAATATAATCACATTCCCCAAGATATGTTGGCTTGTTATCACAGTTATCCATGCGTGTTATCTTCATTTTCTACATTTCTGATTTTGATCTGGGCTCTGAGAGATTTTCTCAGAATGAGGTGTCTGGGGAAATCGTAGCGTGTATACCACGACAGACTACTTGAATGAGTCGTGTTATTGCGTTGTTACGTATGTAAACACAAGTCGCCTACTTTCTGACACACCTGATAACGTAGGTACAGTCTAGTCTGTCTTGCACAGACCTTGTTAGTACCATCACTTCCCCATACCATACACAGGATTTTGCATTCTTTGTTATTCAAATGAAAAGGCCGTCAAGCTATTTGGCATTCCCCCTTGCATTATTATTCTTGTTCCCGATTATAATTGGTGATCGGATCGGGGAGAATCTGTGGAAAATTTCGCTGTCTTATGGGATTAAGATGTAGCCCATTACTGTTAGATGGGAAAAAGCTGCTCCACACAACTATCACTATGCAGAAGCAGTCCATGATTGATCCCACCGCTCATGATGCAGATGGGCCGCTAGTTCCCAGAACTGTGACTACCAGAGTCTGTCTCCAACTGAACCCTGTTTCCAACGCATCAGAAGTTCCCGGTGAGCAACGGTATCACGGCCCAGTGAATTATGGGGATCCGCGACCTATGATCTGGGACCTGTTTCACTAGTTGCGTGACATGTCTAGATGGCGTCTAGATGGTGTGTCTGGTTTCATAAGAACTAGACATTAGACTGCGTTTTGTCCGTACTTGCCTGCACTGTTGGTGCCGCTTTTCATATCTGTCTAACACTTTTTACACAAAACTAGTGAAACAAGTCCATGATGTGTCTAGAATTGTCTAATTCTTATGTTTGGGGTCTGCCTTTTCCTAAGGGCAGCTACTTATGGTGTCACGAAATTAGACAACCCCAATATCTGTATGGTGTCACAGACATGTCACAAGACTAGTGAAACAGGTCCCTGCTGTGGCCGGGCCCAGCAGTCCCGTTTCTCATGAGCCATGGGGCACTACCAGGACTGCCGTGGGAGATTTTTGACAGAGCTTCACACACTCCAGTGGCGTCCCAGTGTTGCGAGTGAGTTACAATTAGGCCCGGCGTCCACCTACTACGATAGAAATTTAGACCTACCGATATGGCACCGATACAAAATGTCAAAATCGGTGCCATATGGGGAAGGTGCAAAATCGTAGACATATGTCTAGACATGCCAATCCACCACGCATTGTATGGGGTCTCTATCGGTGTCTAATCGCAGAAACGTGGTCAACTGCCCCGATATTAGGTAACCTTCCGACGTGATTTTGATTTTTAATCGGGAGGTGCATCGTAGACCATATGGGAGCCATATCGTAGTAGGTGGACGCCGGACCTTAGCAATCCCCGTGAATTAAGATCCCCTACTGTCGTTCTGGTTGGCCCCGGTGGTGACCTATCGGGGCCGCCAGGAAACAAGTGTAAACGTAGCATTAGCACACGTATTTCTGGTTACTTCTTTTAAATATCCTTTTAGGTTTACCTGGCCATCAAGAGTGATACCGAAATACCTATATGACAGAACAATTGGAAGCAATACGCCTCCAATTTTGATAGGCGATAAGTGCTTCAGTTTTGGAGCAGAGGCATACCAGCATGTTTTGATTTAGGTTACATTGCTGGTTACAGCATCAATGGCACCCCATTTCTACACATGTATGGTCTACTCTAGCCTGCAGTTTGGCAAATGCATCGTGCTCATTTTGCCCTTTGCCATAGAGAGCCAAATCATCAGCATATTGGAGGGCTTCACAATTATCCAACCCATCAGTCACATTGTTGAAGTGAATATGAAAAATGTTGGGGCCAAGAACTGGCACTTGGGGAACACCAAAAGTCAATTCTGTACTGCATAAAAAGAACACCTTGGTTGCGGTTGTCGAGATTGTTTCGCCTCGTCTGGTGAATTACGTGCAATTAGAAAAAAGGTACAGGATACAGACGACAAGCATCAATCGGTTTTTCGCTTTCTGATCTCTGACACATAAGGAATAGATCCCTTCGGACTTGGGAGATAAAGACCCACTTAGATGGCGCCACCGTCTAAGAGAGAATATGCGGTATCAGAGATCTATTTCCTTTTTTAATATATTTTTATACAAATGTTTCTTTAAATTTGTCTTCAGCCAACCATTTCTGTTAGTTACAGTTCTTCCAATGGTGATTTGCTGGCCAATGCAATTTATACATTGGCTTAATCTTTTTCTATAAACAAACAAGGTTAACAGGAAGATATGATTGATGAGATTAGATGAGATGTACAAAATCAAATACTATCATTTATCTACATTTATTCACTATTCTTCATAATATTTATGATTGCTCTCGTAAAGGAAACACGAGCACCAATTTTTGGTGTTGGTCCGTTTGACATATTCCACAAAACTTTTTCTCTGAAAGATATTGATCTCTCAAATTTGGATGTCTTATTCTATAAAGTAGAAATCGAACAAGATTATTGGTCCTCTTAATACGTCTTCTATAAAATGTATAAAAGTCACGATGACTGACACGAATTGCTTCCTAAATCTCACTACAATACCAGACAAGCTCAGTCTGCAAAATAGATAACAAAAGAACCATGCAGCTCACGCCTTCGTAACGCCAGTGCCTAGTATTTACATGTGGAGTTTGGATCTCTTTTATCTCTAAACTCATGTGGGTAATAAGGAACATGTTTAGTTTCTTTATCTTCTAGCAATACCAGGACGATGGCAGAATCCATGCTGCAATCTGCATACTTTCTTTAATACACCCTATTGTGAGATTGATATGTTTACTAGATTTTATATATGGCCAATCCCTTGATTATTGAATTCTATTTGCCTTTTTATTCACGTGTGTCCCAGGTGCAAGTTTAAAACTACTGATAGAAATAAAGGAAATACCTGATTATTCTTAGTTTCACAAATATATCGCCTCAAACCTAGGCATTTTGTAAGGCTGCTTTTAGTAGTCTATCAGTAGGTTCATTTATGCATTTATTGATTATGAATCGGGACCATTCATAAACATTACATAATATACATGGTCATATATGTATGCGCATAGATAGTACGTGTAATAATGTTGATTTAGCGCCGAGTGAAGTAATTTCTGCGAAATAAGCGTTTGCATGATATCTCTGCATTCATTGGCAACTCTTGTAACGAGTGCCATGAAATTTGACACTCCACGGACATCCGAAATATAATATTATATATGCTCCCCTTCAAGCTGGAGATACATCAATAGAGAAATCCAGCGATTTCCGGAATCGCTAACACAAAATGCAGAGTATGTGAGCTATTACTTTATATTTCACAGGATTAATGCCTCCGATACGCTGAATTATTGGTGGGAGATATTACACGTACACATCATTCTATATAGTCTACGTTGGCTGAAAGAAAGGTCATCGCTAGTTAAGAGGTAGGCCTATTTATCCTACCCCTAATAAAAAACGCCATAGGCTTAACACACGATTTGTTGATGTCACGGGTAGTGACATAAAGTGTTGTTTATGCCACTACTTTCTGATACTGAAAAAATATGGAAACGGGGTAGGATAAAGATATTATCCTCTTTATAAGTTATCCTTGATAATGAACCTTTTATTCATTCTCAAGTATAAACTTGTTAAAAACTCCAAAATATAAACAAATGTTTTATCAGTTAAAACAAAGGCCGTGAAGCCGGGGACATACCGAGCGAGAAATGCAGCGATTTGCGGAATTGCCAAAAAAAGGGTGTGTATGTGAACTATTATTTCATATTTCACGTGATTAAGCTTTTGATACGCTAAATTATCGGTAGGAGATATTACCATGAAATGATATCTCGCATACTTGCCATTTTATATTGGCGATTCCGGATATCGCTCCGTTTACTTGCTTGGTGTGTCCCCGGCTTTAGAGGTATAATAGGCAGGTCGCCTTTGAGACCGGCAGATTGAAGGAGCGCTGCCGGCATCACCAGCCAGCGTCTCCCGGCGAGGCTCATCCGGTCGGCCGGTCTCCGAGGGACCCCCGAGCCGGGCGCTCGCCGCGTGGGGCGGCCGGGGGCGGGGTTCTCCCGGGGACCCTTCTGGCGGCCGGGCCTCGATCCCCACCTGATACGGTAGGCTGCAGATCTCTCCTCAGCCCCCTCTCGCAAGTCTCATCAAGCTGAGGTTGCGGGCCGGAGTCGCAGATACGGTTACCGCATCTATTCCTCTGTCTGCCAATTCATCCCCACTGGAGCCTTCATTGTGGAATATTAATATCACTTTGGGGGGTCTGTTGGATGAGTTTATCTCTCCAAATTGTGGTAATTGCTGTTGTTCTCATGGCTGATAAGGTGGGGTAAGACAAATCAGCTGTTTATGGATGAGGTACTTCAATTTCAGTATGATCAATCTGTGCAGTTAACATTCCTGAGAAATACAGTATACTCAAACACGACAGATTTTACAGACATACATAAAAAATGTCTTTCTTGATAACAGAGATCTACATGTATAGACATAGTGACAATAATATGGGTAGTAAATATGAACGGGATGATATTAACTCTACCGATATAAATGACGCTGGTAGCTTCACGTGACTTCTTGCATGGATTGTAATTTAAAAAAGAAACAAGGATACCCGTATATATATTCTCAAGTTTGATGCTCATTTGTATGACATACATCTTCACACTTTAAAAGGAATATTAAAATATATGTATGTGGTCATGAAATATCATCCCAAGGTCATTGGGTACACACATCCCCCGGGCTCTGTCGCCACTGTAACCCGTGGTGTGTACCGTCCAGGGCCTGAGACACCGTGCACTCTGTGATCTATTGACTTTGGATCTCCTGGATCTCCTGGAAGGACCAGCTTTGATCTCATGCCCGCATCTCCGTCTCAGTGTGGGCAGATAGGACCGGCTTTAAGCCCTGGTGACCGATGGTTCTATACAAGCCTCCCTACCTTAATCCTCCCCCCCCCCCTCGCCTCACATCGCTGCCCATCTGCGCGCGCAATGCACCAACCTCACTTCCGGGTAAGTCCTCGGTGACTTCCGGCACCGCCCAGGCCACCTGATCACCACCAGGGGAGCCACCGTCGGCGGGAGCAGTTTTAGACTTGCAACTGTCCTTGAAGGTTTTACCGAAATATAATCATAATCATGTAGGACTGTCCAGTGGCTCTCTTAAGGATTTTCAAGTGAAACACGCATAACTTTTGGGGAAGGAATTTATTTGCAATGTACTTTTGAGAATAACACAATTCCCGAAAAAGAATGCAGGAAAAGAAATAAAAGAACATATCCTGCTGTTGGAAAAGAAAGCATTCTTCATAGGAGTATTTATATACGGTGAACATATTCTCTCAAGAGTGTCAGCAGCAAGTCTAAAATGACGTCACAAGAAGTCCTCCCGGCACGGAATAAGCGACCCTCATGTAATCCGATGGAATATTCCGGAACCTACCCGCCCGCTATTTACGACATGCCGCTATCTGCCTATCCTTGAGCATGCGCATTGGCGAGGACCACAACAGCGCCCCCTATAGTAGGCCTACTTCTCAAAGGACCCGGAAGTGGACTGCCCACACAGAAGTTTCCCCGCCGGCTCACAGATGGCGCTGTGAAGTAAACCTCTGCGGGGCGATTGGTTGGCGCGACACCGAGCAGCTAGTGGCGCGAAAAAAAATCCAAAGTCGTCTGCGTAAGCCACAGACGACCTTGGCGTCAGGAGTGAAGGTCGTTTAGCGGCGGCAATCGGCGGCCATGGCGGCTGTTGAATAATTAATGTGTGTTGTTTCAGACGTAACGACACTCGGGGAGTTATTAAGTGAGGAAGGCGCGGATTTGGGTGGCGACCGGGTGTGCGTTTATTAGGGGCGCGGGTGGCCGCGGGGTAATGGCCCGCTCTGCCGATGGCCGTCAGGGGACCCCGCGTGATCTACTGCGCGTCTGTATCTCCACGGTATGATCCTTGTGTACACAATGGATACGGCCTTAATAGATCGTTCCAACGCGGTGCAGCTACATAGGAAAACAAATGAAATACCGCGATTGGAGAAGCCACTACACAAGGGAATGGGGGTCAGTGGGCATACATTTGAATTCTTTTGGTGAACATATATGCCTGACTCTTTGGAGGTGATTATTAAGTTTTACATGTGTTGCGTGGAAAGAATGTACTTTGCCTGTGAATTCCGATGTTGGTGACCCACGAAGCCTTCAAAGGTAGATGTTGAGAAATCCCCGTGGCGCTCAACCTCTTTATTACTGCTCAGCATTAAAAGGAAATTTGCAGTTTTTCTGATCATATTCTTCTGAGTTTGTTGACTTTTTCTAGTGCGTCATTTATGCGATTATATAAATATCATAGGGAACGTACATACACTTAAATAGAGTTTCTTATCAACTCAACCACAACCCACTACTGCATGACGCTTCATTTATTTACTACTTTAGGCCGTTTATCGATTGTTTTAATGGAACATTGCAATGAACCTTATGTACGTTGACATAACATATGACATATATTCAATATAACTGGAGACATGATGAGAAAAATGTGTACATGTCAGTGGCGACATGGCTCAATTGCTTCTAAAGATGAACAACCAATTCTCCAGTTTCTCTCCTGAGGATGTGTAATTTTCGATTTACGTTCTTGATGGATTATACGGAACTAGAAATATGAACCTTGTCTGGATTGAACATATTACAGTAACATACATAACATATTTGCAGTCGGCCTACCATACAATCTGCTACATAATTAAATATGTTGACAGTAAACCCGACTTACCCGTTGCAACCCCGAGGTAGCCCTCTCACTCTCCACGATGACGCAAGGGGGCGCCACTGACTCGGTTCACCGAGTGCGCCTGACGCTGAAACTCAAACAAAGATGGCGACGCTACGATTATTCACAATTTATTCAGCTAGCCGGTCATTTGCATAATGAATGGTCACGTGTTACGCAAGCTGCGCGGCTGGATGCGCACTCGAACTGGCGTCCGTAGGTTTGTGCGGCTGAGAATGGCGGCTCCCGCGGCTACTTGAAGCAGCCGACATTTGACGTATTGAGAGCTTGTTCCCGGCGCAAGTTTTACATACACAAACAGGAGATGCTTGGTACCCGCCACCACTTTGTAGCCACACGCCGCCGCTGTTTGCTGGCAAACACGGCCGACATTTTATCATGTTGGTGACTGGCTCTGTGATACTTAAACCAAGTCTGGATGAAGTCTTCCTCTGATTATTTTACACGTACATATTCCTGAGGTGGAGAGGTTATTGGCCTACATCTAACATGTGAAAATACTATCAGTGAAGCTGGGGGAAACTTAAATGTCTATTATTTCTCACTATACCATACCCCTGACTGACTGTTGCCTTGTACAGGGAGGATGGCCTCCCATAAACAAACTGGAGACCGGTCGACATTACTTGAAATCTTTTTTTTTAATGTGAACATCGCTATTTCACATGTCCAGGTAAAATGTTCGTCCATCTGGGTTTATATACTCCTTTCCAATATCAACTCTGATTTTGATTAAATGTGTTCTTTCAAACGCTGAACAATGGGAATACCCTAATGACTACAAGTGCCCAATCCAATGTTGAACAATAAACTCTCTTTCTCTTATGATACAAGTGCACATTACATTGTTGAACACTTCACCTTTTATTATTAATCTAAGAAATACAACAACATAGCTGTGATGACCAAAAATAAACGAAAGGGTATTGCAGTCTTTTTTTTTTATTGAGGGCATTTCTCCATATAGATCGATGGTGTCGCATACCTGAATTTTGATATCTTAATTGCATCGACCATTCCTTTTCCCACACATATTGTACTTCTGCTAAAGATTTATACGTAGTTCATAAGTGCGATATGCAGTGTTATAAGAGAATGACATTGCTGAACATAAAATCATATAGTGAACTCCAACATGGGTGCAATGTCTCCCTGAGATCACTGGTCACTGCTCCATATTCATAGTCAGTGTACAGGTAATTTAACAGGAACAAAACAAGCATGACTAATACAGAACAGGTACAGTTATATGTGGTTGAAAATATAGGTGGAGAGAAACAACGTAGAAGATAAAAGATAGGGGACCACAAAATGTGAATAAGTGCATGTTAATACAGTCAACTTCTGCGCACGGTACGGTATCACGTGCCCATATACCACGACCAAGGCAGTTAGAGTTGCAAAACATCTCTGCATTTAGATACCAGATAGAATAACTCAATTCATACACAGAACCACAATATTCAATCCATCCATAATTATTACCTATACACAAAGTTTACTGAATACCAAACACAATTCTGAAGTTTACATTTAAGTCACACGCGAAGCAAAAAAACATATCAAGTCTATCCAGACTTATTGTAATATTTCCTCTTGTCGATCAAAAAGTGGTATACAATATGTATGTTATCACTCTGAATACGATACATAATAGATGAGCAGTGGATAGATAAGTCTTTCATAAATGCTCCTTTTGGGTGCACAAACATGAACAATAAAAAGAGCAATGTATATTTTTTTTTGTCAGGAAAGACGTGTACAGAGGATTCCTCCCCGTGGCCTGATGACGTCATTTCCGGACCCGTTCCTGCTCACTGCCCAATGCCTCCTCATATACAGACGTCAATCACTGCAAACCACGCCCATGCTCACATCAACGAGAGCTTGCACCGCCCACATTTCGAAGACGCCCACCACCACCATCACCTCCGGCTATCCTCCTACCCAGAGGCCACGCCCTTGTCATCTTTAGCCACGCCTCCTTTCGATATTTCAAACCCTGTCCTCGCACACCACCACTGGGTTGCTATGACAACCTATGCTGCTATGCAACGCCGGATGGCAGCTGAGGCCTGGAATCTGTCTGTCAATGCTCGTGGGCGTGGCCTATGTGGGTCTGTTCTAGATGAGGTCTCTAGGCTCAGAGAAAGACCTAGCGTTTCTATTGGTGAAGCCGTTACTGTAGCAACAGAACAAACGGAAGCAGAAGACTTGAGCACCTCATCCAGAGGTAAGACCAATCCATTACTGAAGTAGCCATGCTTGATTATAGGTTGCTCCAACATGAAGTTTGTACTCGCTTTAGATATCCATAAATAACACATATATACGGCCCACATATATATACAATGTGCATTGAAAATGCAAAAAACCAGACAGGAGATATAAATAACACTGAATATGATAAGCAGATACTCGCCTAGCTACGCTTTGTATTTTTGAAAGAATACCAATCAATTGACAAACCGCCATTGCAGAGGACATATTAATTAGCATCCATTACCAAATCAGCAATACGATATTATTGAAATGAATGCTTTGAATAGATTATCATGTAAAGGTCACATGTAAATTCCCCATATAACTATGAAATATATTTCACAGGAGTGGGCACTCTCACAAAACCTCGGTTTGACTTTGCCCACCTGGCGGAGGCAGTGTCACGTGATCAAGAAGAAGCTCAAAAGGAGGCTGTCACAGATGGCGCTGTCATCACTTCTCACATCTCATGTCCCGGACGTGGCTTCCGGTAAGTGGCGAGATCTCACTCTAATGAGAATGATTATGTATCACGTGGCTTTTAGTAGAGTGAAAGAGAGAGCGTTGGAAGAAAAACATCGAGATCACAAACAATCATTTACCTGTTGTTCGCATATCACATCATTGATTTAGTGAAAATCATTGCATCGATTACAATCTCTCATCTCACTTCATCATATCATACCTCACCAATTTGTAATAAATATGGAAGTCAATCTAAATTGAGTCAATGCTGTCACAATTTTCTCATCTTTTTGAGATCCTGACTATTTTGCTGCCAGGGTCCCATACATTGGACGACCAAATGACCATTATGATGTTTGTACAAGCGACATTACAATCATAACATGCCATAGCTGATTGTATGATGTACTCCCTTCTTTTGAGTGAATAAAAAAATCTATTTTCATAATAGGCGACTCGATATCATTTGGCCTAAACATAAAAAATGTACAAGTAAAAGCAATCCCATGTAGTGTAAAGACTCGAATTTCTCATCTCATTAAATCTTTGGTTTCTTCACAGGTACCACCCCCTTCACAGCGCATTTCATCCACCAGCCATGCCGCCCACATTCGTTCCTCAACCAGCCAGGAGGGGGCGTGGGAGAGGCACGAGGTAAGCCCTGGTTTGATCACCTCGTAGAGCTCTGTAGTCAGAGCCTACCAATGTCCCCACAGGTAGTCAAACTCTCCGTATATCAAGATCACTAGAAAATAATCCGGTGAAAGTCGCCCACCCGACCGAGGTCAGGTCCATAAGAACAATGATGTACCTTATATTGTAATGTTTGTCCTTGTACTAGTAAATTGACTTTATGCAATCAGATTATCAAGATGGAAAATGAAGATCTTATTAGACGATAAAAGAAGTTTAGTGGTCAGATTCAGTTTTGTTATGTATACACTCTCTAACCTACCTCGACAATTGGTGATTTTCAACAATGCCTTTCACTTCCAAATAGTCGGAAATATTGGTCGGCTAAGCTCTGTGGTGCCCCCTAGTGGACGAGACGAGAACTATACCTTGACTTCACAGTGTACATTTTGGATTTTGATGATTCATCTTAGTTCACTTTTATAATTCCATATTATCAACCAAAATTTAGATCAGTATTGTGTTAAGATACTGTTTGGGTAGATCTGTTATACACTTGTAGATCTGTATAGCTCCCAAGTATAGCATACTAGACACTACAATATTTTAACGATTGATTCATATTTTCTATAAGTAATTTTCATGTAGTGTGCTCATGACAAGGATATGACTTGGTAACATTGATCTTTGGTAGACCCAAGAAAGAATTCATTTGCCGGTTCTGTGGGCGTCACTTCACCAAGTCTTACAACCTGCTGATCCATGAGCGAACACACACAGATGAACGGCCCTACACCTGTGACATCTGTGGAAAGGCCTTCAGACGTCAGGACCATCTCAGAGATCACAGGTGAATAGAGATTAACTCATTCACGCTGGGCAGTGCCATGAGGCATCATCTGGAAATATTGTCTTATTAAACATGAAACTTTCACAGAATCTAGGTATATCAGGTACCATATTTGATATTTTTAGATGAAATAAATATAGTATTATGGATCACGTGTTATGTCAGGTGATGCAATTATAAGACAGTTACACTAGGCCTTATAATTACCCAGCCTCTAGCAGTGCCCGGCTCCATGCCTGTGCCACTGCCACAGGCACCCGGTGCGATAGGGTTAACTAACAAGGTTGATTAGAAAATTATTGGGGAGTAAATGTTCAGGATGAAGTTTCCATTTAATGGGATATGATTGGCCAAAAATGCTAACAAATATGTACCTAAACAGATTGGAATCTACATACATTCTAAAGATGTATGCAAAAGAACCATGTTGAAATCCTTATACAT
Organism: Alentia gelatinosa; assembly: GCA_950022655.1. NCBI lineage: Eukaryota > Metazoa > Annelida > Polychaeta > Phyllodocida > Polynoidae > Alentia > Alentia gelatinosa. The sequence goes on from OX465591.1 coordinate 19,476,310, forward strand.
GAATATAATAGTACTGTAGTGCCTGGAATAATTTGAGTAGCTAGGTGTCCTTATTTTGTCAGATTCCTCAAATATACCAGTACCGAAAGTTTTAAGCGTTGATCTTCTTTTCATTTTGAATTGTTTCAATATTACATGTTCCAACCTTTTCGACAGGTACATTCACCTGAAGGAGAAGCCATTCAAGTGTACGGAATGCGGCAAGGGGTTCTGTCAGGCGCGAACACTGGCCGTTCACAGGACCATCCATTCTCAGGTGAGAATCTATACTGAATACTATCATTTCAGGCTGAATTCTGTACCCAAGTGCCTAAATTAGTGCTTGACAAAGAAAGGGACAGCTGTTTGCTCATTTACTCATAGTCTATTTAGACATTCTCAGAACAGCAGGATACTGAAATACCTTCTATTATTTACCCCTAAACACACTTTGGTTTTGATTCAATGACAAGGCATAAAATCCTCTGTATTAGGTAAATATTCTAATCCTTTACCTTACCTCCATATTCTACAATCTGCGCCGATACTGTGCCATGTACAATTTCGCTTTGGTGTATACTACTTACAAAAAGAAAAAAAGGACGAAAGCCGTGATTCATATCAAAGTACAATGTTTATACTTGTTATGAAGGCTATACGGTCTTACGTAACGTATGCATTAGTTACTTTATGTAAGAATTATATTGAAAATAACTTCATTTAAAAAAATACCATGGCTAAAAAGGGAAAGAACACCAAAAATAAAAGCAACACTACACTCAAGTGGCCCTGTGTTTACCATGCACTCAGGTGCCCTCTGGAGTCACACGAGGAAAGTTCATCGCGTGCATCTCTCTCCGGAAACCCCAATCTCGACCAAAACATGCCTACTTTCTGACCCTAAGTCTCATCCTCACTCACCCACCGCCACACAGGCAGGAGTCCTCCTGTTTGATGAGCGTGGTGCGGCGAGGGGAACCACTTCACCTCATTACCGACCGCAGGGCTGAGACACCCCTCCCACTCACTGGTAGTGAGACCAGGGGGATTCCCAAGCACGAAAGATAGACCCAGGCGTACTTTCGAGGAAGTGCTCGCCTCAGAGAGCATCTGGGAGACGAGTATGTGTACCCGGTTTCATGCCAGCCCATCATCACACACCCTTCCCTAATTATCGCTCTATGTGCTCAATGTACGTGCGCGTTGTTAAAGGCATATCAGACACTTTGCCTTCCAAAGGATAACCCATGTCAATTTCCTAGAAATTTAATGTGATGATCTCCATGTGTTGTACACCACATAGCTGATTTTAAAATTGGGGGTCACCGTGCTACTTTTTGATTTAGATATGAATAACATGATAATATCACAATATAATATATATAGGAATTCCAAAACGTTTTTCACATAATAAAACCCGTGTCATTTAAAAAAAAGCTTTCACAGAATATAGCGAATCTGTCATACTACCCATTTACTAATTCTAGTTCAAAGTAGAAAAATGTTCCATTTGCCATGAAAATAAATCACATCAAATAGGGTTTAGACTGATAATCTCTGAAATTTAAAACCCACCAGGTGGCGCCACTGTGAATTGTAGAATATGCCATAAATGTAGATTGTGATCCTCAAGGCGGATGTTCCTCCCTGTAGGACGCAAGCACGAGATTGTACATCGCAATGTTTTTATATTTGTCAGTAAATATAAATATAATCGGGTACAACTAAATCCAAGGGCCCTGCTTCTCAAACAGGTCTTGACAATTTCACGAGAAAACTGTAAATTCATATTAGTGCTCAAAAGTGAAATTTTCCTAAAGAGTTGATTATTGTGTGAGTCTGAGTTTAGACAATTCACTAGATGGGTTTTCGGAACCTAATCCTAGAAAACACGAAGAACAGTTTGGGGCCATCTATAAAGTACGTACGCACTGGGGGTCTGGGGGTAGGGGTGGAGGAGCGGGTGGGTGGTAAAACATTTCCGAAACTTTGCGTATGCTCTTTATTTGTTCGATTACGTACAAGATTGCGGGTGAGGGTGAGGGGTTCAAAATTAAGAAATTGTGCGTACATACTTCATGGATGGCCCCATTCAATCTATAAATTAGAACATTAGCAAAAATATATACAAAAAATGGGTCAAAGATTATTGTCTCAGTGTTGTAACAATCTGATTTCTAGGAAACGGTCGGCAAGTGCCCGATGTGCAGCTGTGAGTTCTCGGACCGCGACGCGCTCAAAATGCACCTGGTGACCCACGCAAGTGTCGCGCCCTACTTCTGTGACCTCTGTCAGAAGTACTTCCGGCGCAGTCTTGACCTGCGCAGACACATCGTCACGCACACGTTCGGTCTTGCGCCGGACGCGCTCGATGACGTGCCCTTACCTGCTGACGTCACAGCGACATCGCAGGCGGATGTGACGTCACCGGATGTGGAAGAGATGATCACCTCGACTTGTGAAAGTGACCCGACCGGAAGTGAAAGCCCAGCGTCCCCAACGGATGGCGAAGTTGCAATAAAATGTGAATGATTTGACTGTAACTATTTTTTTTCACATCTCGAAAAGGTTATGTTATGTTAAATCCATACATCGTCCTATACATATATAGGTTGTACAGATAATATAAGATTAAAATTTATGTTGTGGTTTAGTAGATGCATAGAACGCTATTTATATAAATCTAAAATCAGGATTGGAAGACGAAAATATGAAAACGGAAGAAAAAATGTTGAAAGGTGGTTGATAGGCCTATATATTATCTTTGATTATATTCGAATGTACATTTTGTATACTGTGACTACACGTACTAGGTAATAAGGTTTAGTTTTACATTTGTTCTTGTGTTAGTAGATCTGAACTTATATCTAGTTTTACATTGATTTTTGTTAGGTTAATATCAATTATTTAGTTTTCTAGTGGACTATTTACTTATCTAGAGGGCCTTTGGGAGATCATGTATTTGATTAAATCCAAGTTTTACCCGAGCTGGGAGATCTGAATTGTTATGACATTATGTAATACATGTATAGATATGTTATAAAAAAAATATAGACATACATGTACATGTGCACGTACCATCTGTATTCTATTATATGTTAAGTGGTAAACATGCTCATCAAAATGCTGGAATCTGTGATCTGATACATTTAGTTAAGAGTTAGGAAATATCATGTTGCTCAGTATGTATATTCCTTGCACAAGTATAAGTATATAACATTTAGTTCAATTGATAAATGGGTGAATTATATTTCCTGTGGTTGCATATATCATCCAGAATGTATTTGTATCTTTCTATTTTAGAAGTCACACACATGACATATTTTCAGATGATTCATTTGCACAATGTACATAGGCCTCGAGGCTATGCTTGATTTAACAATCTCTTTCTAACTGGACTGATGGCAGCTTACCGAACCTCATAAAGTGTCTCAGGACTTCATCCAGGTATAAATGGTGAATGGATACCACTGTCACCTAGTGGCTTGCATGGTAACTATATAGTCAGATGATTAACGGACCTGTCATTCTCCCAGCAGATCTTTCATGGCGCATGCACTTAATGATCTCTGCCTCGACCCAGTGACATCACAGTGGAACAGGAATTAGGACTACATACCATGTCCGTTTGTAAACAACTTTTGCTTTATGAGTCCTGGAAGCATATGGTAGATAATACTCTTTCAATAACCTGTAGGATGGTTTCCTACAACATCCTGACCATCATAAATAAGTCTCACAAGCAATCAAGCTGTTTGTCCTTAAGTTGTAAACTATCGTAATGGGCATCCAAAGCTGAAGCTGAATGAGCACATGGCTTTGTTTACAAATGCTGGCAAGACCCTGCCACCTATGGTGTTCACCACTCAAAAAATATATTCCTAGATATGAGGCAAGATTTCAAGTCACAAACCAAAAAAGTAGTTGTTAAAGCCATGTTTGTACTTCGGTCATGGTAAAATAAACACAAAAGATTACTCTAAGATATCAGAAATCATTTCAAAACTGGTGTATGGGGAAGATTCTGTCCCACACAGTCAGGTCAGTGCGGAGATACAAGCTGGTGCAGGAAGCAAGGTGCAGAATCTATGCTAGGAGAGTGCGGACCTGGCATACTAACTTCCTAGTAGTATGGCTCAACGGCTTTGTTGCTGGTGGTAGCCAGGGTTGTACATATTGTAAATATTTAAGGCTTTAGTTGATATGATAAAATGGAATAATTAGTTTTTTTTGCAGGCTGCATGTCAGCAGACTACCTGTCAGCAGACCATCTGTCAGCAGACTACCTGTCAGCAGACTACTTGTCAGCAGTTTCTTTTCAGCTAGCTTTTTGTAATTGACCTGCCTGTCAGTGAACTGCCTGTCAGTAACCTAGCTGACAGTGCCGATCTGGCCAGACGTTATTTGAATACGACACAAACTTTTATTTAAAGGTATATGTAATGGTCTATTGTTATGTCACTAGACAAAATGACGAGTGAAACGAAGCAATTAGTTTCCTTAATCAACAGAATATAAAACATGTCTTGAGTAAATAAAAGCAAGTGATTCAATGTAAATGGTGTGAATTGTTTTTAATGTCAGATACTGTATAACTTTTCTGTGAGGCGTTAGATAAACATGCCCAACCAATAGCCATACATGGCCATGCAGGCCCATCACATGAATACAAATGATGCACATATCTCCAACATATAGCATCTATAAAATTTACAAATTAAACTGACAAATTCTGTATGTACATATCCAATCCATATTATCTCACTCCTGGTACAAGTAAAGCCATAGAAATAACATTAAAAAGGATCACTCAGGTAAAGTGACAATACTATACCATCACCGAGAGCAACAAGACACTTTGGATAATAGTCAACTTTATTCTATAAAAGATATTTCCCATGCCATAATATACCTTGAAAAACAAGTGTAAAACTATATACAAACAAGAGTATCTAAATATAAATACATGTATATTCTGTGAAAAAACATCTTTCATAGGCTTTATATGCAAGCCAGGAACATAATTATTCACACATCTACATCAATATAGTCGTCATCATCATCTGTGCATACGTCATCCATGACGTCATCCCCCTTCCCATCATTCCCCGACCTCTCCGAATCCGATGCGGACTCACTTCCGTCCGCGGAGGAATCGCTACCCGTGCCCGAGTCAATAGATTCATCCGCACGAGAGGGACTACTTCTCAGATTATTCCTCGAGGTGGCGCCACCGGCAGAAGCGTGAGACGCCGAGTGCGTAAGAATATGTCGGCGCAGATCACAGTTCCGGCGGAAGACCTTGTCGCACTGCGCGCATGTATAGGGCTTGATGTCGGTGTGGGTGAGAAGGTGCGTCTTGAGATTACTACGCTGATTGAAGGTCCGGCCACATGTTGGACATTTGTGTGGTGAGTCCTGGAGTAAAAAACAATATATCCCAGGATAAAAGAATGATATAACAGGAGCCCCGTGAATGCCTTAGCGTTAGGGTGCGCTCATTATTTTAGTTCATCTCAAAGTGAACAAAAAATTTATCGAAGATGATATAACAAGAGATTCGGAGAAAGACAATCATTCACATCCCATGATCTCATAAAGGCATTCTGATTAATATGTAAATAGTAACATAGGGTTATGAATATGAATATGTCTGTATAAATGACTCACCTGCATATGGATAGTTTTATGCACCGCTAATGTTCTTGCCTGACAGAAACCCTTTCCACACTCTCCACACTTAAACGGCTTCTCTTTGGAGTGGATATACCTGAAGGGATCAAAAGACGGGGTTAGACGAAAAGAAAAAAAGAGAGACCTCCAAGAGAAACCCACCAAGGGGGACAGCTTCTGTACCGAGTAGAATGTCCGCCATGTGTCCCTTTCAGTATGGTGGAATAAACATGAAAACAAGTATTCCGTTCTCGGTCAAAGCTTACCCCTCAGCAGCGTATCCCTTCAGTGGGGTTTCCCTTCTATGACAGGGTGTCTCCTGAGAAAGTACCACTGTGATTTATCACGCATGCTGTATTTTGAACATGCATGCACATGATTTATTAACTTTTCCATAGTTATTTAATTATCTAACACGATATGGGGCGTGCGTAGTTTCCAGGTTTATTGAGAGAGGGAGATGCTCAGATAAAGACTAGGGAGAGACATTCAGCATACTGTACACTCTGACCCATCAGAAACTGAAGGCCAGCCCAGTAGGATTGATAAAGGTGCAGAGCATCTTACAGAGGAGGGTCTAGCTGGCCATGAATAATCCCTATAGACCAAAGTACCTCACAGACCCATTTGGACCCAAAAATGATCAGGGCCAAGTGGGTTACAGCATAACCAACTGACTGGACCTTGTTCAAACCTATTAACCCTTTAAAGGCAAGCACCTATGGCAGAGCCAGTCGCTCATGGCCAGGTACTACTGTCAGTGTACACCTCCAGGGGTGGGAAGACCCTGAGTATTTCTGATAATTCTGTTACTTAATCACGTGGTATGGCATGTCAATCTTTATATAATTTATTTTACCTATAAATCATGAATAAGATCCTATACCTATATTTTGGGAATATTTCATATTTTTCAGACCACCATATCTTATATCATAACAAAAAACTAAAATTCTGTTCAATCTTGGAAAAGGATGTCTTAAGTTTAGGCATCACCTGCCATAGCATGGGTATCACTTCAGGGATTCCCTCTCTGGCACAGTTAATGTCTAAACAGATCATCCATCCCAAATGCATTGGTTGTTTGCATTTGAAATTCCATGCTCATCCATCAAGGATGAGCATACATTTTGATCCTAGTTAAGATATGTTTTCTTTTAGAGTATATCTTTATCATTGTATAACTGAATGATTTTATTTCTATTCTCACCTGTGATCTCTGAGATGGTCTTGACGTCTGAAGGCCTTTCCACAGATGTCACAGGTGTAGGGGCGTTCATCTGTGTGTGTCCGCTCATGTATCAGCAGGTTGTAAGACTTGGTGAAGTGACGCCCACAGAAGCGACAGATGAACTCTTTCTTTGTTCTATAAAACAAACAAAAATCTTATTTAGTTAGCATAACACAGTTTAACCTGAAGATATTGCCTGTTATATGTATATTCCTCCAGTGCTTACCTCACCTTCATGCCTTATGATAGCAAGATGATGGCAACTATTCATGTACAAAGAACATCAAAACTAAAGAATATTCAAGTCTGTAACTGAATTATTTTGGATAATTGTAGAAAGGTGCTATTCCTAACATACTCAGAGTACAACGATTCTTGGCAGTCTGAAGCAGATTACAAAGATTTGCGGATTATTTCCATATCTCCTAAACTTACACCTTCACCAACCATCTGAACGTTGGTGCAGATGTTATCAGGACACTTGCACTTGGTCTACACGTTTTACTTTGAGGCGCATTCCATTGCACTTAAGATGAGAAATATATATTTTAGTTTGGCTGCGGAGACCGTGGTCGTACCTCATAAAACGAGATCTGAGGCGACGTTCCACGTATCTGTCCATGCCGAATGAGTGGAATGCACTTCTCAGTGGGTCAAATCTGTAAAGAAGAGTTATTGGTGTAAAATATATATTCTTCCAAATCGGTCCTACGTTTATTAATAACTATTTATATGGAAAGACCCATATGTAACTTGCAGGTTGATATGAGAGTATGATTTATTTTCCATGGTTTAAACCCTGTTTGTTATGTTCTGGTTAGATGTTACTAATCTCATGACAGTGTCTTGTTTACCGGCCGAAAGGTTCGCAGATTATTGTGTATCAATTCAATCAAGTAAATATAGATATACTAGGTTTATTAGGCTAAATAGTACCTGATGCTTTCAGCAAATGGAATCATGTGACTTGTTATCTGCGCATCAGATGAGGGAGACGCCATGTTCTCTCTGATGACGTCATCAGATGTAGCAGATTCAGCCAATCTAGTGAAGTCAAACTTCTTTGTTGGTATCACTAAAAACAAAGAATAAAAGTTCAATATTTTGATACCAATAAGAAATAGAAGCTAGATAACACAGTGGCATGATGACAATGACAAGATGACAATGTATGGCAGGACATCGGTGTGGTAGTCATAGATATATATGTGGTGGTAACTCGAGTAACATTTGGTATACATGGGCGTGATCATGGAGCTGTTGCACTATTATGGATTAATCCTGTGGAGAGAATTCATCTTGTCAGCACCATCAGGCTATATCTCACTGATATTAAGTAACCATGTTTTGAGTTCGATGAGCGTAAGGTATTGACGCTATGAAGGCATATGATATATGGGAGTGGCATAAATCGCCGATCTAATTGCCATATCTAAAGATGTCTAGGGTCTACTGTTCTGTTTTTGCATAGGGCTATCCGTTCGTTTAGAACATATGATTTTCTCAAAACAAGGGTTCCGCAGATTATACTTGTCCAGGTGACTCCTGTGGCTACATATAATATAAGACCTCTCCTCCAGAGAGTGAACAAACACACCTGCTCAGCTCCCTCCCTCTCTCTACCCCTGCTCGATGCTGGCACTTAGACAGGTGTCCCCTACATCGGGGAAACTAGAACACTGTACACCTGTGCCACCATCTCACAATGCTAAAGCTATGGTCGTCGCGACGCGGAGAAGCCATCGGCGATACGTATGTAACCCAGGTGTGGGGTCACACGGTGCACCACATGTACGGTGGCACCCCCAAGTGGCCTGGCAGGACGATACATTGATTACATTCGCCAGCATCACTAAGCTGAATGACACTCTCATTTTAGAGCTGATATATCCAAGATTATACCTTAAGGCCTGGCGTCCACCTACTACGATAGAATCGTAGACCTCCCGATATGGCACCGATTTTGACATTTTGTATCGGTGCCATATCGGGAGGTGCAAAATCATAGACATATGTCTAGACATGCCAATTCACCACGCATTGTATGGGGTCTTTATCGGTGTCTAATCGCAGAAACGTGGTCAACTGCCCCGATAACAGGTAACCTTCCGACGCGATTTTGATTTTTTATCGGGAGGTGCATCGTAGACCATATCGGAGCCATATCGTAGTAGGTGGACGCCAGGCCTAACTCCTCCCTATTGAAAAGTTGTTTACGTCTTCAATGAAACCTAAAGAAAGGATGTGGTGACGATAGTGATAAACATGGCATTATAGGTGAGAGCTATATGTATGCCACATCAACACTGTGGAACATGAAACAATTCGAGGGGACGTGGGGGAAACGGCACTAGGAAACGTAATGCATCCTTACTGCCATGGCCGCCGTGGTAAAAAGTCTGATTGTGAAAACTATTTCCACGGCAGCCACATTGTTAACGAGAATCATTCTGGGCTGTAGTGAAACAGGGTAAATGACACATAATGTGATTGAACTCAGGCGGCTGTCAGGCAAGAACCCGGGACCATGGACAAAACGTGAGGGACGTGGGACAACTCAGGGGGCCTGCATGGGTAACGCAGGGCATGAATGAAATTCAAACCGTGGCCGCTAGGTACATCATGTAAACGAATATTATGACTTTCGTGCCACCTGCAGGAGTCCTCAACGTTTCGGTGAATCAGGGCTGTAGAGGTTGCCGGGAAGTTAGTGTAAAAGTAACATTTATTTGGGTCTATCATCAGTTCCAATGTCATCTGATTCAGTCACGAACGGCACTGTTGTCAATCCACAATCTAGGCTTATCGGCTACACGTAGTAATATTGGTGGGTGGTTTTAACGTGTAAGTGTTAAGTGGTGGCGGGAGAGATGAGGTAATGTAATGCATCCATATATCGCCTGACCTATCATATATTCTATTCTTGTAGATATCATATATCATCAGTATAATGCGTCTACATTGAATCTACGGAACTTGATATTTAGTTTTAAAATATATCTTTCTTAATGGTATTCTACGTCTCTGAATATTTTTCATAATGAAAACATCTATGTTGATTTTTTGTGACGCCGTACCTTTCACTATAATGGCAATATGATTGCCATTTCATCAAAGAACTTTAGGTATTTTTTTTATCAATCTTAAGAAAATCTCACCCTTACCATGTAAGAGTTCACATGTAAGTGTGAAACAGAATAGATTCGGATATTATGGTCGGTAGTAATACTTCATATATATAATTTCCTGAGAACTACACTATGATAGCTTCAACTATTAGTGAAGCAGAATTGTGTGAGAATGAGACATCTGTGCGTAGGCCCTTCATGACCACCAATTTGGAAGAAAATATCATTGGAGTTGATCTTATTTCAATATGGAAAACTATGCTTCTATTCAGTAACAATTCTATTGAAAAAGATCGTTATAGATACTCACCTTTATGGTAGGTCCCTAGACTTGTCTCTCCGTGAGCACACCCAGCTTCATCCCCGCGAATGATTGGCGAGAAAGTGGGCGGAGCTTGTGCATATGGGCGTGGCCAAGAATCATGACGTGGTAAATAGTCGGATGCAGAAAAGGTCAATGGCAGACAATGTAACGGGGAACTGGTGCATGGCTGGGAGAGGGGCAGACCAGTCAGTCTGGATCCTGCTCCTCCCAGTTCTGGCACTTGGATAAGGGGCGGGGCCATTGTATGGGCGTGGCTGGGTGGAGTAGGCGGAGAAAAGTGGTGATTGACGTACGTCTGGTGATGACCATAGGAATGCATCATTGGAAAGGCCTGAGGCGTAACTGTAGAATGAAAAGAAAATTCTACAATAAGTCCTCTGGATATCACTCGGAAAGTAAGCTATATAAAACCAGTGGTTGTACGCACAATTCGCAATAAGTTCAACTACTATCGTTATGTGCCCATTAAATTTGCCTTGCTCTATCTGTGAACAAGTCTCATTTGGTCTGATATTTATAAAAAGTGAAACCCATTTTATCTAATTGCTTTACCAAGAAATGATTCCAGTCTGTATGCATATTCAACATTGTCTCCAGATTATGTAAGTATAGTAACTCAGAGTTATGGATTCTGGGAGATTTGAATGTAGATGCAACGGCTTTCAGATGTCCAAAATATAAAACTATGAAATCTTTCCTATCAAGAAATGGCTTAAAAATTTTAAAAACTAAGGCGACCTTTTTACATAATGAGGGCAAGAGCACCATTGACCATATTTATTCGAATTGTAATTTTGTCTCGCAGAGTGGGAATCTGAACCACTTTTTTTCAGACCATGTGGCAATATATGCAGTAAAGAAAAAAAGTAGGGAAAAATATAAAAAAGTCGAGATCAACTTTAGGGACACCAAAAAACTTAATGATGATAATGTATTACAGGACTTGGCAGACAACTATCAAGTTGATTTAAAGGTTGAGGATGTATACCAACACATGACAGACTACTTACATACAACATTAGAAAAAATAAGTCCCGTTAGAACAAAAACATTTAGAAGAAAGGACTCGCTTGAACTACCCACTAAGATTTTAAATAATATTCATATGAGAAGGGAATTATTATATAAATTAAATAGATTAGGGCATAAAAATGTAATATACAAAGATTTACTTAAAGAAATTAGAAGCTTACGGAGAACGATAAGACTGTCAATCAAACAATATATAGCCTCGAAGATTCATAAGAATCTACAGAACAACTTAAAGAACCCTAAACGTTTTTGGAAATGTATAAAAGATTGTTGGAAACCTAACTTAAATGTAATTAGTTTCCCAGATAATAATGAGAATGACACCAATATATCAGATAGACTTAACAAGTATTTTGCTGAGATCGGAAAAAAGATCTCTGACGACATAACCTCTGATGGTTGTTCAGTAGCAACAGAAGCACAACTAAGGGAAATCAATGAATATGAATTATTAGATGATGGTCTACAGTATATTACGGATGTTACAGAAATCACTAAGGTTATCAAGGGGCTAGACAATGATAAAGCCACAGGTCTTATGTGTATTGGTGTAATCTTTTTAAAAAAATTTATGTTGCGGTGTATCAATAAGATTGTGAGTATAATTAATCATGTGATTATAACAAGAACTTTCCCTTGTAGCTTGGCTGTTGGAATAATAACACCAATTCCCAAAGAGGGTGATTACTCCCAATTTCAAAACTGGAGACCCATCACGGTTTTACCGCTCGTTTCAAAAATTGTAGAGAAAGTAATCCATGCAAGACTGTATGATTTTCTGATGGAGCATAATATATTAAATGTAAACCAATATGGCTTTCTACCGGGTAGAAGTACAGCCCAGGCAATTTTGTGTGTACTAGAAGATGTTTTAAACAATATGGATAATAGAAGTGTGAGTGTCCTGAGTTTTCTGGATATGAGAAAAGCTTTCGATTGTGTTAATCACGATATACTTATAAAACAGTTGTTGGACCTTGAATGTTGTAATACATTAATTCTGTTGTTAAGATCTTATCTTGGTTTCAGAAAGCAAAGAACCAAAGTAAACAACATTATATCTAGCGAATTACCTATGACAAACGGGGTCCCCCAGGGCTCGGTCTTAGGACCCTTGTTATTTCTGATTTTTGTAAACAACATAACAAAAAATTTGTTAACTTCTACAGGTTACCTTTACGCAGATGATTTGATACTAATAGGACATGGAAAGACACAGGAGGAAGCTGCCCATCGTATGAAGCAAGATCTAATTATTGTTGATACATGGATAAAGCAACATAAGTTGGCTATAAACTATAATAAGTCGAAGGTAATGTGGATAGGTCATACCTCGAAAACTGATTACACTCTAGATCTGGTTATAGGCAACAATGTCTATCGAGCAGTAGAACGCTATAAATACTTGGGCATTATTCTAGATAATAAGCTAAACCTAAATTCTCAGACTGATAAAGTAATAAAAGAAATAAACACTAGGAATTTTAAGCTACGCAAATTGAAATTTTATTTAACTCAAGAAGCGACCCTAAAAATAGTGAAACATATGATATTACCCGTAGCCGAATATTGTGACTTCATTTATTATCTAACAAGTAATAAAAACAGGGAGAGGCTACAAACCGCAGTTAACAATAGCCTACGTATTGCATTATCAATTATGAGACCTAGAGACATGCATATTACAACCCTCCATGAGAAAGACAAGATCAGAACTCTGACCTATAGAAGAATGTCCCACCTAATCTCACTTATAAAATGGTGGTCGGAAAATGATGAACACATTTTTGAGGAACAATCTTATAATACAAGGTTGTCCAATAAAACAAGACTAAAAATTAAGAGACCTAGATCAGAAAGGTATAGGAGGTCACCGTTGTTTATAGGAGAGAAAATCTGGAACTTAATGAGTAAAGATACCCAAAACATACCGAGAGGTGATACTTTTAAAGCCAGAGTAAAGGAAGAGTTGTTAAATATCGATCTTGAAAACATTATTAAATAGCTATCCGTGATTGCTAATGGTTCCTGAAAACTACATATTACAACAGATCAGTTAGAAGGGGATGTTCACAAATATTAGATAAGCTGATTATAAAATCGGTGTGAGACCAGTATCAATGAAGAATAGTCAAATATCTTATCCAATTAGAGTAACTTGATCATAAGATCATAATAAGATAAGGGCGAATGAGAAATGTCAGTAATGTGATAAATGAATTGTATAAAATCATGTTATGATTAATATTTTGTGTATATGTAATCTGTCTTGTATTGTTGTCAAGTATCGTCTATGTACTGTCCTTTATGTGGCTACTGTATGGAAGAACGCCAATAGGCGAATACAATATGTCGTTACTGTATGTTTTTGATTGAATAAAAAAAAAAAAAAAAAAATGGTCTAAAGATATTACTATGCAGATTTTTAACCTCGATTGGTTAATTATGCAGATTGTGCATTATTGTAGCTACATCTCCATGAGTTTTGTAATCTCTCAATTGTATCAAACACCATTGAATCTGGTTTATATAGCTAAAGGTGAATTTTGGTTTTACTAGCATATTTCATCATACTAATTAAATTTAGACGGCGATATTTTGAGCTGCTTCTTTAAACCCTCCAAGAGTGCACACAATCTATGTGATGTCAGACGTCAGTGCGTTTCTCCAAAAGCATGTTTGCTGTGAAGATCGATCTTAGAATTAACCAATGTGTTCTTAATCTCGTCATTAAGTTATATCAACGTGCGGTAAAAAGAACCTTGTGAAATTGACCACTCATCGTTGTCGATAGTGCATCAGTAATTATCAAATTTCCCAACACATCATTGAACTTGTTGTAAAAGAACTTTATAATTTAAAACTTGTGAAGGTTTTGATGACGGCGAAAATAATTTTGTACATTTTTTTTTATTCAAGTAAAGAATGTCTGTCTGTCAAAAACTACTTAAAAAAACAAAAACAACGTTTCTAAAGCAGTAAGTGGAAATGCAAACCTCTCTTGATACTAAGAGAAATGAAAGTTCTGATATCAAAGATTGCTTGATGTAAACTAAAGATGAATAAACTCAGAGGATCCCCATCTATTACCAACCATTTCCTTTTTCTTTTGTATTTTCCTTTGTATTCTTAAAATTGAGTGTCATGACAATATCCAATTTTGAGAAAATCTTATGTGGCAAAGTTGGAATACTGCACCAAAAAAAATGGACTCACCTTTTTTTATCCAAACTCAGTGCGCCTCTAGGTTCCCGGAAATGTCAGGTAACTATGTGTATAGACGTCTTTCTCCTGGGGGAAGTGAACGTGGAATGAGCCTCCCGCTTCCCTTCCTACCTGTATATTACATCCCCAAACCCCGCCCTGTTAACTGGAGTAGGTGCTGCTATACTGCTGAAACAACACCAAACCCATCCCCTCATTGGCTCTCTAGCAAAACTTTCACCACCCCCCTCCCCCGGACCTCAAACCACAGTCACCACACCACCGGGCCAGTGGCAAACCAATGCCAAACACTTAAGTGGCACTGAGCTAAACCATCTCGCTTTGTCAGGTTGTTAGACTTTCCGACCAATATTTGGGATTTAAGCCAAATTGAATCAACAAGGTGGGCAGGGGTTGAGCAGGTTTACCTCCGTCATTGGGCCGCCTCAATTTTGTTGACTCCAAACATGGAGTTCACCAAGGATAGCGGATCTCAAACGCCGCTCATAAATTGCCCGTATGTTGACTCGCGCGCCCTCTTGCGGGTGTTAATTAGGCGCGGCGTGTGTGCGCACCCGCTGCCCTTCCGTTTGGTTGCCGGACCCGTTCCAACGGGACCGGGAACGCGGTGCCGCGGCGAGATGTTTGCCCTTTCGATATTTTGTGTGCGGTTTGATGTAACCCTGGCCGACGATCGGCAGGACGCCGGGAGTCGCCGGGAGCTGTCGGTAGGGAGGGCCGCCTGATGGCTACTAACTGCCGGATACTGGGCAGCCACCA
Organism: Alentia gelatinosa; assembly: GCA_950022655.1. Taxonomy (NCBI): domain Eukaryota; kingdom Metazoa; phylum Annelida; class Polychaeta; order Phyllodocida; family Polynoidae; genus Alentia; species Alentia gelatinosa. Next base: position 19,491,662 of record OX465591.1, read on the forward strand.
GAGCAGCCACTGTCCATCCAGTCGCCCTGGTTACCGTAAATGTGCATGATCAGGGTGGGGATGGGGTTTAAATGATAATGAGAAAAGGGAAACGTATTTGTAAAAATATGATTCGATGTAGGGATTAAATGCTCTAGGGATTTTCAGTATGGTTGTCTGTTTCCAAAAGTATTTGTTTTGTTTTCAAATAGTGGGTTTATGAGTAGGCCTATCATATATTCAAGGGCTTGTAGAGACTTCGTTTAGGACATCGATCGGCCAGTGGCTTCTGGACTGACTTGGATCAACACAATATGATAACTGTCATCAACATTTGGTTAGATATAAATAGTCAATGAGTTATTATGTTGATGCTCTTCCTGCTGTAAATCTTTCACATCAGCAGGTATAACAGAATATCAAATCTCTAAAAGACAGCAAACCCTATTATATATTCCATTCATGTATTTATTATTTGGGAGTACCTGTAATATTAAAAGTTAAAAATGTTGGGGTAAGGATCATATATACGGGTCATTTTTTTATATTGGGAGTAACTTTATCATCATATACCTGTGGCTGTATGAACTACGTATACTACCCCCTCCTCCCCATGGCGTATTTATACCCGTACGCCACACTGTGACGTACGGGGTATGTGATCACGTGACTAGGTACAGTATAGCCATTTTTAGGCATATAACAGTATAACCATTTTTAGGCATATAACAATGCCATGGTGTACCATAGAAGAAACCAACAAGTTTTGGTCATAGTCGTCGTTCTTCACGAGTTTGATGTGAAGTGATATGAATGAGGCAACAGCTAAGTGAATATCACATAGCTTTCAAATGGGTTGAAGAACAACTTCTTTGATCAAAATGAGTTGTATTCTGTATTAATCTCACCCCTGAAAAAAGGACGACACAGAGAATATAGACCATGGAGAACGGACTGCAATATCAGGGGTGAGATAAAGGATGTAGTAACAGGGAGAGTTTATAGCCCCTGTATGGATATAAAAGTTGTTTTCTTTAATCCCTTGCCTCTGTATCGGGAGCCGATGAGAATCATGAGATTCCTGGACAACAGCACCCCGCCGTTTATGTGATATCTTAGATGTTGATCAACTTCGATGGACTGTCGAGACTTGTCGAAACCTGATAGACAGTTTGGTGCTTGTCCCTAAAATCTGTCTCTAGAAAGTGCTTGAAAAGTCCATGATAGATCTCAGGTATTTTACATTACACAGTTCAGGATGGGAGGGTTACAGGTACGGTATAATGACATCTCACTATGCAATCACTGTTTTAAACGTCAAAAGGTATTTGAAATATAAGACCAACGATAGAGCGTGACTGCTTTTAGGTGCCAATCCCAATTTCTTCAACCAAACTAACGACTTGAAGCACACAGAAGTGGGTGACACTGTGGGACCTCTCTGCCGTTGACCAAAGGGATAAGTAGAAGCAGTGAGGGGGTAAGTAGGTGTGCCCTGGAGGAGCAGGGTGCAGGTAGGGTACCGAAGGGATTACCGCTGAGGTGAGGGTGGGGGCAGGTGGGGGCTAATAGAGTGTCAATTGACAGTTTTACCTTTATTAAAGCCCCACGCTCACCTGGAGTAGATGAGGTGTGAAGGGGCAGGGAAGTCGTTGGCCAGTTCAAAGACCTCCACGGAACGGGACTCTCAGCCCCACCTACCGACCAGAGTGTGAAAAGCCGGGACCATATTGTACACCTCGGTGCTCTATGATGTGGTGTAAACTATCGCCACCTTTAAAGGGTATTTTTCTTTGACGGAGTAAACGCATGTAGTTAGTGGTCTAATTGATACAGGTGTCATTTTCTCCTCACCTGAGTTTATTGCCAAATATACTGTGCGAGCATTACGTATTGCTGAAGGTGTTCATCCCATTCTGTATTACCAAAGGGTAATATATATGTATATGAAGCCCACCATTTGAAAAAAAGAGGTATGATTACTTGACCTTAAACAATATGTATCTAGACTATCAAAGGTGTGGGAAAACGTGGCGTATCTTGAAGTGTGAGTCTTTCTCCTACCACATGCTTTTTCCTACCACGGATCCTCGACAGGTCCAGCGGAACGAAGAAATTACAAACATAGACTATCAGAGGTGTCTTGCACAGATTCACGCGTAGGAAAAAAGGACAAAGATACTGCGACTGAATACATGTGTATTCATTTTTGACGGATGTCAAAGAAGTTTTGAAATTCTGCTAAACAGTTATTTCTAGTTGGGTTCCGAATCTTTTAAATTAAAAGATTAAATAGTTTCGTTTTGACCGCGACCTTAACCAAGGGTATCATAAACAAAGGATGATCTCTGCACACTAAAAGTTTAAATTGCAGAGACAGAGGATATTATCAGGGGGTTCTTATATTGGAACGTGTATTGGCATGTCTGTGTCATGGACTTAAATCAATGGACAGTTTCAGAGAGATAGAATCCTCATTTTATTCAGATACCTCGAAAATATCTTACCGACTCTTATCTTTATTGTGCATTCATGATTCATATCATTCGAATAAGACCTATTTATGTGCCCCATCCACAACATGTATAAATCTTTAATTTTGTCTAAATATAAATGCAGTATATGTCATCAGAAGGTTGATCAGCCAGTTAATGACCATAACGACTCCTCTGGGTTTTTTTTTCTAAGAGCCAAACAACAACTCTGTGCACTTGAATCTACCTCATTCATAAACATGTACCCAGCCAACTATACCACGAAGTGTATACATATTTAATGGTTGCCGACTGCAATGCATATTAAGTGGTTTGACGACAGGGTGCGAGGGGCCTAGTAGTGCGGACCCGTGGCTGCAGAGGGCGCCAGTAGGCTGCGGATGGAGTAGGGGATTATGGGGCTGATCCAGGGAGCTGGAGCGGAGACCACGGCGCCGAGATTATGTCGGTTTGACAACATAATCCACCGCCCTGCTTGGGTCACCGGGGTGTCTGTCAACACAGTCCGCTGCACACCGAGCGGCTGGTGGTGGTCTCTCTCCTACTGACAGGTTTAGACTGTTCATTTTCCTCTTCCACTGACAGGTTTAAGCTGTTATTTTCTCCTTTCTTCTGACAGGGTCAGACTGTTCATTTCTCTCTCCTACCGACAGGTTCAGACCGTTAATTTCTCCATTTTATTAATTGACAGGTTCAGATTTTGTCGGAACACCAAATCTTATTAAAAAATAGTGCAAACTTCAGTATCACTACTTAAGATATCACTGTACGAGATATGCTATTTATCCCTGCTCCTCTTAGATTGATTATCTATCCTAATAATCTATTACACCCACCAACAATACAAAAAGCCTCATGTGAAGAATTATACACCCCTTAATTTCATTCCTCAAATCCAATTCCATGGGGAAATACATTCCTAGATTAATGTGACCGTGAGATAGGACCTGTGTGGGCATTGTGCGTGCAGAGTCATGAAAGCATGGTTAAAATGACGTAGTGCATGTTGAATAATTAATACAAGGAATACCCTCAATCAAGAAGAGGTTCGAGAAGGTTCCACTGCAGTGAGTCATCAAGGGTTTGGACCATCATTTTCCAAGATGGCCAACAACAAGATAGCTGCTGCCAGCATAGAAGATGCCATGTAGTGAGGTATAACACAAAGGTAGCAATTATTGATGAAGCTAAAGGGGCTTTTGGAAGGTTCTAGACGTTTCCCAGGTAGATATAATGGATGGCTGGGAGTGATCAGGGGGAGGCTCAGAGAGTCAGGCATTTAGTCAACAGGAGTGAGCCAGAGGGCAATGGTGCAGAACAGGATTCAGTCCAGGAACAGGCAGCTCCCCTGCATCATGAGAGCAAGGGAAGCCATGGTGGCTTGGGCTCATAGGCTGCAGGAATCAGTCAGGGATTGATTCCATTGCTTAGAGCAGCTGCTTCACATCTTCGCAATCAACCATCATGGGGTTCATCTAATTGATAGAGGACCTTCTTCTGTAGTGTGAGCGACAGGATGGGAAGTCAGGCTCAGATAGCAACAGCCAAGGTAGAGACAGAGAGAAGTAATCAATGGTAGGAGACCACAGTGCAGCATTGGTAAGATAGGCTATGGGTATTGGTACTGGTCAGGCAGACAAGTTAATGGAGATCATGGAGTGGAATGGTGTACAGGCGATACTTATTATATAAATTTAGTATTGTGTGAAATATTGTACCTTTTTTACTATGACAGGATCCATCTTTTTGGCTATGACATTAAAAGATGGATCCTGAAGAGTTTTAATGTCTGTGTTCTTTTTAATGTTATTCCTATGGCTAGACTTGTACAGGGTTGAGATAAAGCACTGTGTCCCTCGTCATCTGCTAAAGAGATCACTGGGAATTTCAGGGCCCTTCAGGTGGCGGCACCAGTCGGGGTCTGACCTCCGTGATATTCTAAACATTATTTTCAGAGCCAAACCACAGGGAGGCGTCACATATTCGGCATCGGGGGTAATGGCGGCGCCCATATGATTGTGCCTATGTGCATAATGGCTGCAGGGTGTATGAATATGGTACCACCATGATGATCAACCTTTTTAGATATTAGTTCACTTTCGTGTTGTAAAACTCACCCCAAAAGAGGTTTGGACACTTAAACAACAGAATGACATGCATATTGGCAAATGGCTATTTTTTTCAAATCAATTTGAAAATACCATTCCATTTTATCTGAATTAAACCTAAACGCTGTTGATGTTCTTTGGTAATATGATTTGACAGTGACATGATCGCGAGTATCGAACCCCGACCTGTTCCAGCCAGAGTAAACATGTGACCACAATATTAAAATTCATTCAAGTACCACTATCCTGAAAATGAATTTCAGATTGATTCTTAAATACGTTATTCGTGGCTACTTGAGTTTTGGGGAATACATAAAGTACTCCACACACTATCGATTATTCATGAGATGTTGATTCAAACTTAACCCAAGTTTACAGATTTGCCTTAACCCAAAACGGGTAGGCATGTAAAATATACATTATTTCAGAGCTCAGTAGCATATTACGCATATATGTCTGCCTCAATAAGATCTTAATCCTTATGCATCCGCTCCTCTATACCACAATATATATAGGGCTAGGCCCTACACTGTATTTACACATGATCCACCTGTACGGGTATTATATATATATATTTCACAGAGGAAAGATATAACTTTCAGGGTCAGAGCTCGTATCCATCGAGTTTTAATTACGTAGCGATTCAGGTTTCTGAATTTATCTCACCTTGAATATTGGGCTAACCAATGTGGCGTGATCACCCGTTGAGTCTTTCTTTCCTAAATACTCAATGGGTGTTAGATATGACTTCCCAATGTTAAGTCTACGGGGAAGAAATACCAGGGTGAGATGAATGTTAATACAAGGTTCATATATATATATAAATATATATATATATATATATATATATATATATATATATATATATATATATATATATATATATATTAACCATATGCAGATTAGGAAGCCTACCTGACATCAATTAAGATATTTTTTTCAACCAGGGAAATGTATAACTAATGTAATAATGTAAAATCGTTTGCAATGATTTGCGAAACATGTATTTTATATGTATATTTAGGTATCTGGGTTACTGATAATCTTGTATACCACCATGATTGCCTTCCACACTAAAGGTATATGCATTTGAATGCTGTACATTATCACAACTGCTTTAAGGCAGATTGGATTCTATTGGATGAAATGGGATTGTCTATAGATATAGTCATATTTTCTGGGAGGTGGAATAGCTGCTCTATAATAAACGATGTCGTATGGCAAGGCTATTTGAAGGAACGCTGGGGAGGCCAGCAGTAGGTTAACGCATTCTTGGACAATCACAGACCATCCATTCCCAGGCTCCAAATCCACCTTAATTTACAAAATACAAGACATACATACATTAGTTTAAAAGAAGTAGCTATACGTAAACACAAGGCCTCCGTTAAGTGAGAAGTGTGTTTATTGATTGCAATTGCACTTCAAAGAGTCAGGTGGTCATATCAAAACGAGACAAAGAGCGTAGAGCAGACGACTCTTGTGTTCATGGTGCGTTCACCAAATGAGCTTTTAAATCGGCGGTTAATTAGTTTCCAAAACTCTATTGTTTGTTATGATGGCCAGCGATAGCCGCCTCCTAACCAGCCTGTAGCTGATGGCTTCGTTTGTAGAGTACTATAAAGTTCAAAGGACCGGCCTATAACATTCCGCTCTAGGAATATAGTAGAAGTGTGGATTGTTAACCCAGGATTCTTATTTCGATATCTTAAAATCGATACGGTTGAAAAATATATAGAGGATGAATTCAAAAAGGGTCAATGACCATCAGCAAATGATCAATGAATTTGTAATCACGGACCAGGGGCCTGTTTCAAAATCTAGGCTTGTACATGAAGACTCTTTTTTATATGCCAACGAGACCCAGGGACGATGTGGGGCAACTTTATTCAACACATATGGACGACCTTTGGTCAGGTAGAACAGTCTTAGCTGAATGACCTTGAATATTAATAAACGATAGCCCTCGTACGAGGTCTCCTTGTACACCGTCCTTTCGCAGGTATAAGCTATTAAACAGACCCCAGATACACGATAGTGTACTTGTTTTGGGGTTATGATCTGGAGTAGCGTTTAGTTACCTTTTCCATGGCTCCAAGTTTGCATGATGGAACCAAGAATAGCGTTGGTGTAACAGTAGAGCTGGTTCATAAAGACAAAGTTTGTCAATCAGTCAAAACTGAATGCGATTAGATTGTATGGAATAACATAACAGGTCGCAAAAAGTATTCATACTTCTTCTTGCTTAAACACCAAGTAAAAATACAAAAAGGTATAGATTTGTTCCCTTTAGATTATCCCTCTTCCACATAACACTTCCCTCCACCTTAGTAACCCTTATTTGTTAATTCGGCCATCCCAGCGGGCTTATCCCAACTTATATGCCAACATGGTAAACAACCCACGGTAAACAATAAACAGTCAACAACAAACATTCCCTGCCCTCAATTACCACCTACACACCTGGGCACAGAATGCGGGGGTGTAGGGGGGGGGGGGGGGGTTAGCGGGGCATACTGGCATCCAGGTGAGGCACACTTTTGTAGAGGTGTGAGGGTCAATGGTTTCTGTCATTCCAATTAAAAGCATTGCTCTATGCTCTGTAAGGGCATGTTTATGATAAATGATATGCATTGAGATGAACTGTGTGCATAATGTGTGGTTTGTGATATTCCCCTATGCTAGATTATGGTTGTTTTAAATCTTTTCAGGATGCTATAGTAGATTTAACCTGAATTTTACTTTTCTAGATATAAGTCCCCTTATCCTTTTTGAATGAATAAGCAAGATGTAGACATCGGTTAGTGTTGCGATTTGGAAATTAGAGAACACCTTATACATGAAATATCTATCACTTAAAAAGGCATAAATTGTTTATTTGGGGGTCGTACTTTTGTCAGATATGTTTGGAACAGTTACTACAACTTTATTGTTTATATTCCTGAACGCAAATGAGACTAGGTTGGACGATCGAGTACATGCACGATGGACATAAAAAAGAGTTCACTTTTATACTCAAGCGATCTCTGTATATGGTCTATATATACCTTAGGTCAAATATTGCCATTCTTCCCTTCTTAAATCAGCATTTTAAGATAGCGTTTGAGGACGGAACTTGGAGTGGATGGAGGCGAGTTGTAAACGCCTGAGTCACGCATTGACAGACATTTCGTACTTTATATCACTGACCATGCTGATGGTATGGGGAATCCCAGAAACAGGAAGGTTAGATAGAGATACACAATGTATATCTATGTGGAAGTAGACAATATCCGACAGGAACTGATAGTACATCTAAAGAGAATCAATAATGGGTGAAAAAGAAGTCAAGAGATTTTCAAAAGGGGTAAATAATCCCATTGATTTCTTTACGGTGATACAGTTCAATACGTTTGATACAAATATGATCAAAACATATTACTATACGATTCAGACAGTAATAATGTGCGATTCATGCATAAAATAAGAAAACAAAGTACAATCTAATCACAGGTCATGAGAATCAGTGGCTGAATTAAAACTGGACATAGATTTTGCCAATTTCCTGAAATGGAATCATCTGGAAATGGCGACCCTACGCTGTCAGGGCCCAGTTCTAATTTCCTCTCAGATATTATAGCTTGAATAAAGTAATATTAATCATGTTGTAGGTCTATATACTTACCCACTGTTAAGTCCTCTTAAAATATTATGTTTCATACCTTAAAGTCAATCATGTAACCACCATGTATCACCTATTGAGAGGGGAATTGTGCGAATTACTATGAGACAGGTCAGGCTCTATTTGAGGGGGACGTATGTAAGTCCGTTCCCACCTCTGCCTTTTATCTTTGGATTTAGGTCAGCTGAACCAGTCTATAGAGGTGTGGTCCAAACTAGAAATCACAGCTTGGCATATACCAAATCCCGCATGACAGAATGCAAAGGTGGACACATGGCAACGCCTTTAGAAGCTCGATGAACATGGAATGACTAAATTCGGATAATTATAGACATTTCTAGCATCTATCACCGATTCTCACTGACCCGATCGCCGATTATAATCGGGAACAGTCGGGAACAAAATGTGCGAGGGTACCCAACTTTCACTGGCTATAATCTTTCATTACCCCCACATAGCTTGTAAGACATCAACGTATATCTGATTCTCACCGATCCGATCAACAATTATAAAAAAATATATATATAATCGGGACCAGTCGGGAATGTCGCTGTACGGCGATACCCGACTCTGACCGATTATAATCGGACATTACCCCCATCATATTAATGCCCGATTCTTGTCGGCAAGAGGGGTAATCGGATCTGTCAAGTGCGTACAACGACAGGTATATCCCTGATTCTCACCGAGCCGATGGATCCGTAGGAAATAGGTCTGATCGGGAAGAGTCGACACATTAATGTCTTATAGACTTACGATCACTTGGGTTTGACAGATCTGGGCGTCAACTTTGTGCAGAATGGTAGAAACAGGGCAAGGGAGATGTCATGGTACCACCCTCGGCTCCCACCCTCTTCTTCGGTGAATACGACCTAAGATATTTTTTAACCCTCGCACATTATGACTGATGCGTAGTCGAGGTCACCCTTCCTTATACCATTTACAAGCGCTATCAAACGTTGTACTTCTGGAATGGTGACAGAGAAAACTACCGCGATTTATGACAATATGTGTGAGTGCAGACGACAACCGTATCAGAAGTTTTAAGGAAGGATATGACACAGTGGCGCTTACAAGTGGACGACTACGGAACTATCCCATCTGAAGTTCACGACGATGTTGCGAGCAGCATGTGGATTGTTGGGACTTCACTGCGGAGTTCTTCCTTTTAATTTCTGTACGCCAAATGGGCTTTCGAAAGTTACAAGAATCAGGAAGGGAATGAAGGGTAGGTGCACGCATATACACCCTTATCATTATCTATGCAGATATATATGTTCCACCAATATACTTTATCGTAGAAGTTATATTCAGATATTTTAGGGATAAGAGGTCAAATATAACATAATGAGCAGATCTTGCATGTTCCGATTGCAATATTCGTGGAATTCTACCAACATAATTCAGTTACGTATAGCTGTCTTCTTGAAAAATAGGCCCTACTTATCCCATTTATTATTCGAAAACATATTGTGTTTAAATTGATTGAGACATGGTAGATTTTGAAGAAATGATTAAATGGTATTTAGAGATATGGTGGTGCTAAATAGAGACCCCACAGAGATGTTCAGTAGCATGTTAGTCATTCATTCTGTGGACAGGGGGCAGTGCTGTATCATACTTGGCTTTGTGTAATCTCATCCGTGTACAATACCTTAGCCTGGAAGCCTGGCATATGAGCTAAAACATTTTAGGCCACCCTGGCCTATGAGCTTACACATCTTAGGTCAGGTTTATAAATTCCCAAATTCAAAGAGGTGGACATAAACTTTTCCCTCGGCCAATCTGGTTGGTTTTAGTATCAAACAATGAAGCAGATATTACATTTTCCTGTGTCAAATAGCAGATGCCTGGGATAGATTAAAAAACATACAGATTGCTTGAAGGTCCCCGAAAGAGAAGTACAGGTAGTAGTACAACAGTCTAGCTCTGTCATTTTTGGTAAACCTTTTAAAAAATGAAACTGGTATATTTTGAAAGGCTGACATTAGTTCATTTTTTTTTATTGTCATTCATTCCAAAACAATGTAGCCTAAATAAGTTGTTTAGGGGATCTCGTGCGGGAGACAGGTTTGATTAGCAAAGTTCAATGTCACTCCAAATCACTCACATCTTGTCCTAATATTTATTTGCACAGGGACCAATACCTCCACTCACCAAAGCGTATATTTAGTTACAGACCATAGCTCCAAACACAGCATGGATTGTGAGTGGAGAGTAGCGCACCTCATCGTCCAAGCAAGGAAATTTTCGCGACATCCAAATTTTGAGGAAGAAAACTAAGAGATTTCATTTCTACGTCAGCGGGTATATAAACAATATAAGTGGATCTGGAGATTGTAGTAGTAATTAAATATAAAAAATTATACTTGTCTCTGGTTGAAATTAGCGAACATTTCCCAGAGATAATGTATGATGTAGGCGTGTTATCTTATCGCATGGTGAGGGGCTGGAGAAGTAGTTACCAGGGGTGTCATGTGACACTTGTCATGTGACACAGGAAGTGTCAGTCGGAAAGGGGGGGCCGTGAGACTGAATAAATTTGGATTATCACTAGATTCACGTCTCCCCACAAATGTCACGAGACTAATAAAAAACGGAAATTAATACCAAGATGTCATATATACACAATAGTTATACTGGGTAAATAATATACCATCAAGGAAAACATGTACAATACACGACCGCCTTATGGACTGGGCCATAATAGTCGCATTGGCGAGGTGGTCGCTTTAGTGATAGTCCACTTTGAAGTCTTATACATTGCTTAGCATGTTATTACTAATACATAGCATGACTACAAACATAACATGTCACATAGTGAACGATAAAAACATATTTTGCACTTAGTGGCTGTTTGTTCATCCCTATACCCCACAAAAATCCTGTCAATGGACATGCATCTGGTCGCATTAGTGAGAAGAAATCTGATGATTGGGTCCTCAAAATAGTGGTCGTTGGCTGAGGTGGTTGTATAAGCGAGGTAGTCCTATTACTAAGCATTGTTTAAACATACAACATAGGAAAAACAAGTTTGGAACTGACTCAAAATGCCCGTAATCGGGGGTGGTCCTATTAGCGAGGTGGTCGTTAGATGAGAGTCTAAAGTATTTCTTTCAGTCACAGAAGTAATAATGAGAGAGAGGGAGAGCATTGCACAGTAGACCGCAATTAACATACCGGAGAAATAATTAGAATAGAATTTTCCGATCTCTTTGAACGCACCGGGTACCACCCAACATTCAAGTTAGAATTAGACGGAAAAGAAAATAACATTTCGTAGATTTAACTTTGAATATACTCAGTGAAAAGGTCACTGAACAGAGGCTTCAGATTTCCCAAAGTGGTCATAACATGACGAAGTGTCATTACACGTCCGTGCCAGTTTGGTCCTGGCGTTCTTTTCTGTCCACCAAGGAGACCCAGGGATGTATTGGACAACTTTATTCAACACTTCTGAACGACCTTATGGACGGCTAAGTTTGACTCAGCGAACGAACTTGAATATTATTAAACGATAAACCTTGTACGAGGTACAGAAAAGGGTTTCATACACGATCCTAGATTATTCAACAGGCCCCAGACTTGTACATATACAAGAGCACGTACAAAGCGGGGTCAAAAGTGTTTACCCGACCACGACGAGACTCGAACTCGCAATCTTCTGATTCGAAGTCAGACGCCTTATCCATTAGGCCACGCGGCCGCCTGGCGGGAGGCGTCAAGTACTTATATGACTTACAAACATTTTGCAGGTGTGATATGAACCTAGACACTGATAATAGATGAAAAGGTAAAACATTCTATTTAATTTCTTTAATGCGTCAAGGTCTCAAATTTTCCCGCGGACACCAATCATTCTACAAACCAGATGGCAAGAAATGGACATAAATCTACAAAGGCATGGACATATCGATAGTCTAGCCACACTTCAGGTTCTGTAATTGTTTAAATAAATGTTAAGTTCAAAACTATTCTCCCCTTAACTTCCCCAGTGATCTGTCTAACAGGCAGCATACTGCCAGCCCTGTTTCAGTACTGTGACGGGTGTGTTCAAGCTCATAATGTACGTATATTGAGCGATCTATATTACAATTGTAGTGTTAAATGAAGCTAAGAATCCAAGAACAACTCAAACAAAACCCCAAATTGGTTAGGTCATTGCAAATACAACAGTGATCTGCCCTTTTCAAGTACATCCTAAGTAGTAGTAGTAGTAGTAGTAGTAGAAGTAGTATCAAATCTTCAGAATTTCCCTTCTCTGAATTAAGATAATAATTAATATGTGTTATTGTTTTATATTTCTAATTTAAAAGGTATATCAAATGTGCAACAATAATAAATGATAGGATAATATGTTCATGGATTAGCCACGGATCGTACAAATCATGCAATTTTTGGATATGATTACGTAATATATGAATGGCCTTCACATCTACAAAGATGCAATTCATTGAGGAGTAAACTTTCAAGAGTGGAAGCTCCCAATATTCAGGTGACTAATCTAGGCTCCAAACGGCGTGAACAAAGAATAGTCAGTTGGCTTCCAAAGTGTACGCTCACTTTCAGCCGCAGTCCACTCCAGTAAATCCATCCTCTCCATCCCGCCCCCTTTGTTGCTCCCTCTCGGGCCAGACTGTGGCGGTAACTACCCTCAGCACACCCCTCGTATGATCCACCACACCCCAGCCTCATTCCCGCCCTCCCAAGTGCACTATAAACGCGTGTAAAACACCGGCCGGCGTCAGCCCCGGCTCAACGCGTAATGGCCGCCGACAGCGCGTTCAAAATGGCCGCCGCCACAATGCGCCACCAAGCGGCACATTTTAACACCGCTGTGGGACCGTCGACGCTGCCTTCCGCCGTCGCCAGTCGCCGTTAGGAGGCGTGGTGCGGCACTGTGGTGGCGGAAGTTAAAAGCCCCCGGATCTTAGCGCTGTGGGCGGAGGCGCCCGTTAGGGGGCGTGTTTAATGGTGACGTCTAAACAAACTCTTTCTCCCCTATTATCGTCCAAACAAATCTAAGCTTCTGCTGAGCCTGTCATAAACACACATATTTTTACCCGTCCCATATCGTTCTGGTCCTTTCTACTTTCACGTTACCTTATTCCTTATATCACTTTCCTTCCTACAAAAATTAAATTCGTTTGTAACACCCGAAACTATATTTTTGAGTTTCCCTTTCAGGGAGGCAGGGGAGGCTGGGGTACCGCCATCTTTAACGGAGGATGTCGGGAGCCAACGCTACTAAAGGCGCTTCTGGGAGGTTTCAAAACGAGGCTGGTATTCCGAAGATGATGCTGCCACCTAGCGGGCTTTCACGTCGATTAGAAGTCGGGCAGTAAAATGGCGGGTATTGCCCCGGGAATTGTGGGAATAGTGGCGGTTATGAGTAGGCCTGAGTCGGAGGGTAAGTCTAGGGCGGCTAGTTGAGGTACGGAAGGAGGCGACAAAAGACATCAAGAGGATATAGAAACTCAGGAGGAATGGGGAGCGTGTGATGTTGTGGGTCAATGTGAGGAGAGAAACAATAGGCTGGAGAAAGTAGAAAAATAAAGAGTTGGTAAGAGTTGGCTTTTTACTCGGGAACATGATGATAAGTTGAAGGAGCGAAAGCTGAACCCAAGAAGAGTGAACATAGCGAGAGACAGATTCATAGAGGTGATAGCAAAGTCGGAATGGACAGTAATAGCCAGACAATCGGAATGGACAGTAATAGCCAGACAGATATATTTGTCTTATTTAATGGGTTATTTAAGTGTAGACACTGGATGTAAACCATAACAAATACTTAGATTAAAAATCTTTTTTTTTGGAAGCCAAGTTGCTCATAAATTCACTTGTGTATAGTCCCATATATTTCAACGCAGTGGTATTTTTTTCCAAACTGGCACATTGACAAACATCGCAATTACAATCAGGCCCACATTGGCACATTATAACATGCAAATGTTTGAAAATGAGGTATATTCTCCAACTAAACATGAAGACCTTGCAACCATTCTCCTCTCAGATCGGCTGTGGTACTTGCGCTTACTAATCCCTGCCTCAAACCAGTGACGTCACATCGAGAAACTATATTTCGGATTCAAAAAAGAGCTTCACAGACAATAAATTTGTTTCTTTTTCAGCTTTAATAACTGTATAATGTGAATCCACAGTTGATTAGACTATCCCTATGAATGAGTACATGTTAATAAACAAAACTCTACAACACATGAGGTGCTTTCCACCGACGAAAGTAAGCCCAGATTCTATACCAGATTTTTACATCACAGCTAACAGAAATCATTTACCATATAAATATATGCATCTCTTTTAACAAGTGAAACACAAAATACTCCCCAAAATGCTCAGCATGAAGGATATTTGAAAAACTGGTGAATGGGACAGATATAGCCCCAATAAGACATGTCGGTACAGAGATACAAGTAGGGCAGGAAGTAAGGCGCTGGATCTATGCTAGGAGAGTGCCTCGCCTCCGGTAGTGCCGTATTCTAAACGGGTATCTCACTATCTGATTTATCAGTATCTTCATTTCAATGAGATCTGACCATGTTTGATCAACAACTAATTGTTTCATCATGGAATGCATGACTAACTAGTGCAAGCTACATCATGAATCTCTATACTATCATATTCATACAATCCCCAGTGAATGGGATGACACGGGCTCAAACTTGTATGATTTTTATGTCACAAAGCATTAATTTGATTATGTTATCTCTCGCTATTATGACAGGAGCAGGGGTTAGGGGGTTAGTGCAGGTCGTAGTGATCGGTGACAGCTTGTCGTTATGGGAAAACCACCCATCTCAGGAACAATCATAATCAGTTTCTCCTCACAAGTTCATCAGACGCTCATTGCCTCCATAAAACAATCCCATCATGCCACGCGCTGCATCGCTCCCCCTGATTTAGTGCTTGTGAACCCCGCGGACGAGTACCAGCGTCTCTCCTCTCGCGATGACCTTGGCTGCCGGCAAGTGGCCAATCACCATTCGGCTGGCTCGTCACGTGACAAGTGCCGGTGCTGCCACGTGGCGGACGGTTCCTGCATCTCGGGGGGCCGCCCCATAAAACACCCGTTTTGTGGCAGGATACAACCTACTAATATCCGGTAAGAGCAACTGCCGCAGAAGGACGCCCCACAGGCGGTGTTGACATCGCACTCAGCCGTGCCTCTGAGTATTCGTTTACCCTGCTACTTACACCAACCAATATGGCGTCGTTACAATGGCCGATGGCCGGGACAATAGTTCATAATGGATTACCGCCGATTGGTGCGGAGGGGCGGGGTTCGTACGGTGCGAATGACCCTTTACGACACGCCGTATTGCGGCGAGGGCCTCTCAAAGTGAGGACACCTGTCCTGTACGCCATGATTAATGAGTAGTGAGAACCCCACCTGGTGGGGAAACTTGGAAGCTTGCAAACAGCGGGAATGGTGCAGTGGGCTGATCAAAGGGAATGAGCGGGAGAACCGCTTTCCTGCATTCTGTGTGCTTCAATGGGGTGTTTGTTGTTATTTGTCGCATTCCCTATAATACGTGTTATATGGATTTAGTTGGTAATCAACCCGAAAAAAAAGATCACTTGTGATTGGATGACGGGGGGACAGCTCGGTCGGTAGCATGCTGGCATTTGGATCACGGTGCAGTGGATCATCAGATTCACTGTTTTTCTGAATTCTGTATCTGTACAGTATGTGATGTACTAAATGAAGATTTTGTAACAGCATAAAGAGAACAAAAAGAAAAGATAGGGATATAATCTGGAGAAAGTCGAGCCGCATTTAAATCCAAGTGAGAATCCCATAGTAGCAGAGATGTGAGTAGCGAGAGCTAGAGTAATTGTAAATGTTATTACGGCTTGTGTTCTGTGAAATCATTTTTCATGAGGTCGTGGGAATTTCAATAAGATTGGACATAGTGTGAAGGTCAGGTGTGAATAGCGGTACATCTCATGAAATAAAGATCCTGGTTTCACATCACACCTTTGTTGTTCCATTGTGTAGTAGGCGACAAGTAAGGGAACCAGCTACCACAAGCAAGCGATTTCCTAATGAACTAGATCTACCCTAATGGTTCCGCCCATGAGACCTCACTGAGCCACTATAAATGTGACTGAATTATTGACTGTGCTACTATATGATAGATAATATCAAAAAGCATGTAGCTCATGTATAAATATTTTTCCAACGTTTGCAGTGTTTTGACACCGGCCATAGCGTCGCACAATATAGTGAAAACTAACATGCTCCCTAACATGGACCCTGCCCACCTCCATTTTCATCTACGGGCACCAGCGTTAAAATCTATCACAACCCCACTGAATTTTGTTAGGTGCGCAATAGACTCCAGATTTCTATGGGCAAAAACAACAATATTATTGGTGTATTTCTATCAGCATTGACCTCTTTCGCGCTCGCGCCATCTTGCAATGGCGCCATATAGGTCACACTGTGAGTCGTTACATAACACCTGCACAACCCGTTCTTCCGCGCGACTGCAGCACAGTGTTTATGTGCAAGAGGTGAAATACTCTGGCCACCAGAGCACGCTGATGTCACCTCTGGTTAAGTCCAATCTGAGCCACCTTGACTTGCACTCTCCTAGCTGATCTCCTTACTACCAGAATCAGAATCCTTCAGAAAGAGTGAATCATTCCTCCAGCATATCGTCGTGGTTGGAGATTGCAGTACTCCCTTTATTCATGGTATCATTTTCTTTTTTTGAGTATTTTGATAAAGAGGCCAGGAAGTTAGACTATGTTATCAATTATCTAAGCTAATAATGTCTTGTAGTGAGTACTCGTAGTTTATATTTCGCGATATCCAAAATCGTACTCTGTCTCGAGATATTTGTATCAAGTTCTTGGTCTGGAAAACGATCGGAACTGACCAACCCCTAAGTTGGAGACAGAGGTGGTGGCCAATCTAGAGGTGAATGGTCTGTCCAACATTCCACACGTAGATGGTTGGTCGCCAGCGGGTGGCAGGTAGCTCTTCACACTGCTGCCTTATCTCCCCTGCCTGTAGAGATAGATGACGCGCTATCATAGTATCAAGTGCCAGCCTCCGTCCTCGGGATGCAAAGTCTCACGGTCAGCTGGCTCTTGTACGGAGAGGACTACTGATCTCTATAATCATCGTCACAAACATATTCTTGATGGTATTACCCAACACCCATAGAGGCCCGGTTCCTGGAAATAATCTCGTAAAATACCTGAGAAAGCCGTGATATGAACCCTCTCAGGATTGGATACCTTCTCTTCATTTCTCTGCTTTAAACACAATAGGTCATTGTTTTTTGTGGGTTCTTATTGAGAAAAAAGGACGTCACAACCGCTATAGTTTTTGCGTACTTCCTTGACTTGTCCAAGAACAAACGAGAACATATTACAAAATATACAAAACCACTATAGCATAGACTGAACAAGGTTGTCTTCATATTCCATCAATATATCAAAGTCCACTATAGGGGCCGTTCAAAAACTATACAACACATTTTTGGGTGGTATTCTGACCTACCCTACACAACCCCATGTCATAAAGTGTAACAAGCAAAAGATTCAATGGGACCAGGAAAATCCGGAGGCAAAAGTGTACACTAATAAGGTGTATGTGTACATATCTACTTTAGGAAAGGGACCCTCTTTAGCCATACACTTTTTTAACCATACACCCTTTTGTCTGTATATGTGCATGCTTTCACCAATTCATCATTTCACATAGAGCTTTTCACCTATATTCCCTTTTACTCATACACCTTTTCCCCAATACACCTTATCACACGTACACCACTTCACCATACTAGCTTCTACCCATGCACCTTTTCGCCCGCACTCCACTTCTCCTACACACCCTTTCACTCCTACATGCTTCCACCCACTCACCCTTTCTCACCACTTCACCCACACACTAATGCTGTATGCTGGCAGGCAACCCTCTGCCAGAAACTGGCATGGAAAGAATATTATAGAGGGGTGCCCTAGTGTACTATGTTCACAGGGACACATATTCTATATGATAATAATATTTCAAGTGAAAATAATTCTATGTGTTGGAAAAAAGAACACATGTACATTCTACATGGCCCACACACCAAAACATCAAGGACATCCCTCACAAGACAGTGCTGCTCACAGACTCGGAGTAAATTATTCATTTTCACTGGGAGGACAGGGAATTCCAAAGCAATGCATAAGACAGAAGTAGCAGCTTCACGATACAAAAAATGACTAAACAATATACCACTTCATTGCGTTTTGGTGGTGAGGTAGCTGGATGGATGGGAGGGCAGGTCGGTAGATGGTCAAGTTGCTGATTGGATAGGTTGGTGGGTAGTTAGGTAGCTATAGATTTCTGAATAAGTGGACAGGTTCGTGGATGGGTCGGTAGGTTGGTAGAATGGTGGTTAGATCAGTTTGTTGGTGTGTTGGCAGGTACAGTTGGTAAGTAGGTTGTTGGTTGTACAGATTTGTGGCTAGGCAGATTTGTGGCTAGCAGGATTCGGTAGGTTGTTTGATGGGCGCGGTGAGCACCTTGGTGGGTAGGTAGATGATCGCGTAGGCGGGTAGAGAGGCAGAGGGGTGGTGAGAGGTTTGTGTGTGGAAGGGCAGATTTGTTGTGAGGTGGGTTGGTGAGTGTTGATCGGTTGGTGGGTGGATGGACAAAGTGGTTGTAAGGTGGGTTGGTGAGTGGTTGTATCTTGGTAGATGGAGGGACAGGTTGGTTGTGAGATGGGTTGCTGAGAGGTTGTATCTTGGTAGATGGATGGACAGGTTGGTTGTGGGGTGGGTTGCTGAGTGTTTGTAGCTTGGTGGGTGAATGGACAGGTTGGTTGTGAGGTGGGTTGTTGGTAGTTGTAGCTTGAAGGTTGGATGGACAGGTTGGTTATGAGGTAGGTTGGTGAGTGGTTGTAACTTGGTTAGTGGATGGACAGGATGTAGAACAGATGTGTCTGCTAGGTGTGTCCCACCTTGCTTGTTTGTGAATTTGTTTGGGTAGTTTAAAATCCAATTTATTCTATTAGACTTATTTTGGGTTCAACTGAATCCATGAGATGAATTTAGGTAGTAATCTCACCTATACAAGTTTGACGAGGTGAGAGTTCTTTTACTTTCTACACCACATTGACATGGTATGGAAAAGATTGGCCTTTGATATAGCAGTAAATCTACCACTGCTGGGGAGGAAGGAGAAAAGTGGCTGTGGTGGGACTTGAACCCACAAAGTCAGATAACCTTGGGATTATAATTGCAGTGCTCTTTACCAATGAGCGAACTCCCCGCCCGGTCGCTTTAGTTATGCTTGCATGCAAGCATATCCAGCCTGCACCACACGGAGGCAAGGCGACCAAAAGGGTGAACAGATTGATCATTGCTGTCCCCCAGCAAGAAGCCTTGCTCGGGATTTGTGTACTGGAATTGATTTGGAACGAAAAATACATACACATGCATGTGCAGTTTGTTTTCCTGTCACGGAAGTATACTCCGTCGACACAAGCGTTATTTAGTGAGGACTGTGTCTGTCCACCAAACTTTGCCTTGGACAACCCAGCTCCACACGACACAGTCACAGATTCATACCTGGCCGGTATCCAGTAGGATCGCTGTGTATCACTTATACAATGGGGATAAAGAGTGAATTGCCCTTCACGTTTTTATCAAACAGGTCAGAATGTACTCGAATCATGAGACTCCTGTACATGTAAAGGGGAAGTCCCTACTCAAAGCGCAAGGTGCTTGATCCATCAATTCTTCGCTTAATTCTTTATAAATACTCCTCTTTTTTGTGTCGATGTGTTCAAACAATTTGACTCTCGGATGTGGGGCTGTTGAAATACAATGTGTTCTTACTAGCAATTTAGAATATTTAGAACAAGGTAGCAGCCTTGAAATACTCCTTCGATATATAGTTTAATATAGCATACCACATCAAGCTAATCTATTGAAACTATAACAATGCAGAATACACTAATCATCCAGAATGTAGATATAGCTAATAATGGATTAAGTCAAATCAATCAAAATTCAAGTCAAATATAGCTGTCTTCATCTAAAATTTACTTGACTTGGGTTCACAAGGCGAAGTCAAGTCAATTTCCTGGTTAACTTTTCAACATCAAATATATATATAGAGTGCTCATCACTGCCAATAGTAAAGATGTTGTCAACATCCACAACCCTATATAGATGACTATTCTGAAACAAATTGAAACATTGTATTCATTTATCTAAAAGTACTGGAAATGATTATTTGCGAATTTTATCAGTTTTTCAATGACCGTAGAATTAAAAACATCCGTGATAGGATGACCAATAGGGACAACCATCTATTGATAGTTCTGCACAAGGATCAACACTCGAGCTCGAGGCTTCTGTTGTCAACGCCACTCGATTGACAGTGAACTCCTAAAAAAGCAACTGTCTATTAAAATTGAGTCGTCATCTATTGCGGGTCTCCATTAGTCTAGAGATGTCTACTATACTGGGACTTAGACACACCCAGTTCATGTTTGAAGTGTGATTAGAAATAGTTTCCTAGACTGGCCTCAATCCCTGTGTCCTACCCTTCCACCCCTGCCCATACACTGCACCTCAGCTCGGACACAACTGCCTGTTGTTCAAGCCCGAGACACAGCAAACAAAAACGGGGCGATTTCCAAAATCGCCAACTCAAAATAACGTATATTTGAGCTGTAATTCCATATTTCACATGACTATTGGTTCTAAGATGCTGAATTATCGGAGATATTCCTATTAAATAGTATCTCAAATACACGCCATTTTGTGTTGGCGATGTTGCAATGTAATTGCAATTCTTAATGATGCGCATAATCAAAGATCTGAGTAAGTATAATAGCCACCGTATAAGCTACAAAGGTTTCAGCTGCTTTAATCTTTTTAGAGTTCTAGTGGCGTTTATTTATTTTTCTTTTCAATTTGACCTTAGCTCTCTTTATTATCAGTATTTTCCAGAAGATTGTATTATACATGTGAATTTCCCTCATAGTTTACATGTGACTATCCCTCGTAGTTTACATGTGTCAATCCCATATAGCTCAAATATAAGATCACCCATTAAAGATTTCTACATATATCTTAAAATTTCAGTTCAAATAGAAAGTCTAGCTGAGTTTTCAGTATGATGATAACCTAAGACTGCATATTATCATTTCAGATATCAGATCACCCAATAAAAATTTCTACATAACTTAAAATTTCAGTTCAAATAGAAAGTCTAGCTGAGTTTTCAGTATGATGATAACCTAAGACTGCATATTATCATTTCAGATATCAGATCACCCATTAAAAATTTCTACATATCTTAAAATTTCAGTTCAAATAGAAAGTCTAGCTGAGTTTTCAGTATGATAATAACCTAAGACTGCATATTATCATTGTATTGGTCATTAATCCCGTGTCAGGTATCTGATATGGATCACATGATTACCTTGCTCCTTTGTATGAGCTTGCTCTATTCTTTCTGTGGGTCTATTTTAGGCAGGTAAACGATGGAGCATCATTGTATAGAGCTAGGTGAGTGACAGGTAGTTTAGACAGTAGCGGATCAGCGCTGATTTATGACAGGGATCTGAACAAGGATCATAAATGATCATAAAGTAGTTAACAACGACGTCAAGTGGCACCAAAAATAATCCGATAATCCCGGGTGAGAACCGCCGCTGTCTGGCCACTCCACACTGCGACCACCGCGTCGTGGGAGGCACTGTGACCCTCCACATGCTGCTCCCCTACCGTGTGACTATCACACCCTCCACCAGGCTACTTCTTTATTATTATATACCTGTGGTAGTATATCCTACACATACTGCCCGCTCCTACCCATGGCGTATTTATACCCGTACGCCACACTGTGACGTACGGGGTATGTGATCACGTGACCAGGTAAAATTTCGCCATTTTTAGGTATATAATAATACGAAAACAGGCTGACTGTCGTCGTACGTCAAAATACTTGGTAAAACTGTTGATCACATACATCCCTCTGCCTACGGCATCGGGATGTATGTGATCAACAGTTTCACCGCGTATTTTTGACGTACGAAGACAGTAAGCCAGTTTCCGTATATTATCATAGACCTGTAGCCATATGCCCTACGTATACCACCCGCTCCTGTCCATGTCATGTTTATGGCCGTACAACACGTAGGTGGCGTACGGGGTATACACATGGTGTACGGGTTACCCATGGCAGAGAAACCCAACAAATCGTCCAATAGCCGAGTTTTAAAAGAATGGCGATTTTAGGGTATATAGTAATACTAAAACAGGTAATTTGTGTATGTATGTGATACTAAAGAAGAAACCAACAAGTTTTCGTCATAGCCGTCGTTCTCCACGAGTTTGATACGGTGTGATATGAACGAGACAACAGCCGAGTGACTTCTTTGGCCAAAACGAGTCGCTTTCTGTATTTATTACACTACTGTACATACTAAAAGAATGGACACACAGGGTATAGACCATGGAGAGCGGACTGCAATACTCATAGGGGCATGGAGAACGGGTTTCCAATGTTAACGCTATGGACATTTATTCCTAGGGTGAGATAAATACTTGGTAAAATCATAGATATACACAAGACTTTCTCTATATCTATGGTAAAATTGACGATTAGATGAACTTCTGCTATCGGCAGAGGTACGGCCTTCCGCCTACGGCGTCAAACCCTATATTTTCCGTTATTGACCTCGAACAATAAACGTTTCGCTTATAGTAAGGACGGTCCCTGATAATAATCAGACGACAAGCCGATTCTCTCATTTAATGCCAGTTTTAGTAGTGTACTGTCAGTCTTTAGGTCAGTTCAGATTCTCACTTCCGGTCGTGTTAATATGAAGCAATAGGCCTTTTTCCACAGGCCCTGGTGTCGCACGTTATCTGCTTAGCTACGCCATGCCTGAAGCCAAACATAGCCTTGGCAACGTATACTTTATTATTATATACCTGTGGCTGTATGAACTACGTATACTGCCCGCTCCTACCCATAGCGTATTTATACCCGTACGCCACACTGTGACGTACGGGGTATGTGATCACGTGACCAGATACAATTTCGCCATTTTTAGGTATATAATAATACGAAAACAGGCTGACTGTCTTCGTACGTCAAAATACTTGGTAAAATTGTTGGTCACTTACATCCCTCTGCCTACGGCATCGGGATGTATGTGACCAACAATTTCACCGCGTATTTTTGACGTACGAAGACAGTAAGCCAGTTTCCGTATAGTATTGCATACACTGAGTGTATAAGCGTAATGCATTTATAATACCCATGCACATTATTTCTATAGAAATAAAAGCGATTGCATTGTATTCTATGGTATTCCAGCTCCAATTTGATGTGTCAAACATGCATATCACCTCAATGATATTTTAGATATACCTTAGATAACACAGGTACACCAAAACTGCATACACACTAATAGATTGGCAGGCCTAGCTATAATATGCTTGTCTTTTTCCAAGTTAAATCCAAGATAATTATCAATTATGAAGTTCAGACAGCTCAGACTCGTTGATACAATACCCTAGTTTGCTCTAACAATTTAATCTGTAGAAAAACAACACTCCTGTAATCACACCCACCGTTCACACTCTAGGTGTGATTACTGTGTGGCTCTATGGGCATATTGCTGCCCTCAGCCGTGTTTGTCCGAGCGGCCGCGTAACTAGACAGTGGGCCGTTAGGCGGCGCTGAACGGAACCACCTGTATTGTTAAAGATCATCAAGTTTCTGAGTGACTGACGTAAAGTCCCATTATATGGTAGGTGGCCAATAGGCCTTTTTCCATAGGCCGGTGTCGCACCTTATCTGCTTGGTTACGCCACAGCTGAAGCCAAACATTCACCTGGCAACGTATTCTTTACCATTGGATCACTGAATGTATGAGCGTAATACGTTCATAATACCCACCTACATTATTTCCTGAGAAATAATAATGATTGCATCGTATTCTATGGTATTCCAGCTCAAATCTCATGTGTCATACATGCATATTGCCTCAATAATACTTTAGATATAGCATAGATAACATAGGATCACCGAAATTGAATATACATTAATACATTGGCAGGCCTAGCTATTATGTGCTTATCTTTCTCCAAATTAAAACCAAAACAATTATCAACTATAAAGTTTTGATAGTCCAGACTGGTTGATACAATGCCTTTAATTGTTCTAGCAGTCCAATCTGTCCAAAAACAACGCTCCTGTAATCACACCCACCGTTCACACTTTAAGTGTGATTGCTGTGTTCTCTATACACATATAGTCAGCGTCGGCCAGGCTTGTCCGAGCGGCCGCGTATCTAGGCAGTGGGCCGTTAGGCGGCGCTGAACGGCAACACCTGTATTTTGGTGCTATAAAAAGTTTGGTCACTCTTGGACCTCAGTTATAGCATACATAAGTCTCATAGACTGACGTATATAGTTATCTAATCACTGGTGATTTATACTTAGATGGCACGTGTTGTTCAGGCGTGCATCCACTGTGTGGGGATGTCATTTGGGGTCATGAAAAGAATTGGAAATATATTTCATGTGGAATATATACTGCCTCATAGATTCTCCATGATATAAGGCTGGGGTGTGTGGGGAGGTTTGAACCATTGTTTATTGGTGTGCATGAGGCACAATTTATTCTCTCTTTGTTTAATTCAAGAAAAACTATTTTTTATAAACTGAAAAGGAAATTAAAGATTTTCTTGGAAAATAGGAAAACTGCCATCCATGGCTGTGCGACTTGCCACAACCAAAAAGACCGTATGACTCACAATGAGACATGTCGCAACGTCACAGTCCACAATGCGATTCACGTGAACAGATCATGGGCTGGCCATACACATCATCCACATGGTCGTGTCTTCACGTTAAGAAATATCAATTTTCTATTTCCTTCAGCACCCCTTTTTTTTTACCAAAAAGAAATACTTTCAAGAGTGGTAGACTCAATGACGTAGACTAACATACTCTATTCCTACCGCAACATCTACTCGAACAAGCCTATCAGAAAAGCCATTTATCAAATACAATGTACACCCCTCCTGCCTAACGCCGTTGGGGCAATTATTTGCCGATCCGGGAGTTCATAACAATTATTAGATGAAATGCCCAGTCAGTTTTCCCACTTTATATCAGTGATGACGCTGGTAGTTTAGGGTGCAGTTCTCTAACCCTGCATTTACACTAGACGACCAAAACGTCACGACTGCAGCTCATCTAGCCAATCGTCGTCAGGTGCTGATCGAGTACGTCGCGGCCATAATAGTCATAAGCCCACGACATTTCTAAGGCCTTTACACTTTTTATATGAACCAATGCCTAGTCATTGAGTTGATGAGAGCTGAGAGTCGTCAGTTGGTGCAAAATCCAAGGATCGCCGCCTATAATCGTCTAGTGTAATCGCCGGGTTAGGTGGTCAAGATTTCCGCTCTGCTTTTTAGCGGAATTTGTATATATAGACATTTTTTTAACAAGGCTTATTATCAAGTCTTCAAATATTCAAGCACCTGGGTCAAGGGACAGGGACTAACTGGGGAGGACATAATTAGATTCTTGATCAAAGAAATCCTGTCTGTCACTAAATATTTGAGCAACGACATTTCTATAGTTTAAGGGAAAGCATCTACAAACTACCTAGCTACAGTCGCAGCCCTACCAAACGCTGATGGAAGTGGGGTGGGGAGAGGTGCATTGGCAGTAAACTACAAATGCCTACTTCTTGTCTTGTCAACTGTTAAAGGTGTTAGTGTAAAATAGAAGAACAAGCGTCATTCAATGTAGCGTTTCTTTTATTCATCTCTAGAATATTCACAAAATAACACGTAGGAAGACCAGCCCTAGTAGGCATTCCTTTGGATGCTGCCAAGCCGCTATTGCTAAACGTATTTTTGTACGGATATTTTATAGCAAAGCACTATATCAGATAGAATTATGATAGCACGAGCCATAACTGCTTTTGCTGAGCGACTATTGATTCTGGTGGTAATATGTCATCCTCCACTTACACACTCTTCCCACGGATTAAGAATGGAGAAAAATAAACATGACACGAACCAAAGTTCTGCAACTGTCGTCCAAACATCATGATATGCTTCCCAGCACCGTTCTCTTATAAATGATCAACTGATGAAGTGGAACCAACTGTAGCTAATGTTCACATAGATCTCAAAGGGAGATATATCTGCTACTATATCAATGTTTCGGTCTCAATGTTCATAGAAAATCTCAATGGCAATGATACGTTAGTCATGTGTAACACTCATACAGTTACGGCATCCCCAGTTTTCAGTTAGCAACTGTTATGGGACGATTCTGCAAAGCAAGGATCCAACGTATCAACACCTGCTCCAACAATCCAAGCACCATGTAAGTAGTTTATTGTAACCTTTAGCAACAGGAAAAAGGTAATTAAGAAAATAATAATAGTAACACAACCAAAAGACAGCTAGTCTGATTCAACATCGATTGTGATCTCATCAGAGTCGTCCGGTGGCTGACCAGTGGCGTCCCCTGGCGGTGCGGCGTGTGACAGGAGGTGACGGCGTAGATCGCAGTTCCGCCGGAAGAACTTGTGACATGTTTCGCAGGTGAAGGATTTGACGTCAGTCGCGTCAGACGTCACGTCACTGACGTCACTGTGTGTGGTGAGGTGTGCCTTGAGGTCTGCGCGCTGTGTGAAGACAGCGCCACACCGCGGGCACGGCAGGCGTGGCTCCTGCAGAAGAGGGTTAAGAGTTCGTGCTAATTTGGTTTTGTACTTTGATCACTATTATCTGAAGAACTTCTCAAAATAAGATTTTTCTTTGCTGTAGCAATTGATAGATACTGATAGATAGATACTCCAACTGATACATCTCATCTAATAGAATGTTACAATTTAGATTGTATTTGACCCTTAAAACGTTCAACGGGTTTTCCTTCACTAGAACTCGTAATTGAGTGTTCATTTTTATATCTATTTTTTATGCATCTTAACCTTGATAAAGGGGAACAAAAGCCCAAAACGTTGGTTCATAAATGTAACAAAATTACTTGCTCGCCTGATGGTTTTACTGTCCATAACTATACATTATTGGGAAAAGATTCGCATACAGTATTGTATTGCAGCCTACCATCATAAAATCAGGACGTTTAAAGACACAAAACGATCCCAAACATCCGCCAACAAAAGCCAAATCAAACTTCAACATATCACTTGTATTTTCCGCATTGGGGGTCGGTCAGTGAAGTACGGTGGAAAACTGCGAGAGTTAAAAGTCGTCTGCTTCTTACCTGTGCATGCAGCGTCTTGTGGACGGCCAGCGTCCGTGACTGGCAAAACCCTTTGCCGCACTCCCCGCATGTGAACGGCTTCTCCTTGGAGTGGATGTACCTGTAAATGAATAATCAGTTAATGGTTTATTAACTACTCCAAACTTAGATTAATGTTACCTCATAAGAGGTTTCGTCATACTCTCTGAACAATACAAAACGTGCCTTTCAAAAGTAGGGGCTTATATGAGTAGGAAAATATGTCCTCGTCAATTATGTCAAAAACAGTATCTGAATTTTGCAGGCACATGAAGTAAAAGCAACAGAATAAGCAATATGGATTTAGTTATTGAAGTAGCACAGCATATAATGATTGTACAGTACAGAGATATATACTGGACATGTCTGGGTAGTGGCCCATGATGTATGCGCATGGGATAAGGACATGGAGTAAGTCGATGTTATGACTGATATTTCCCGACATCCCCAGTTTACAGGATTAGAACGAAATACCATTTCCTGGTCTCCACATATCTCAACACAATGCACCAAAGGGAATGAATTCCTTGTCGGTCTGGCTCAAGACTGGAAGGCATCACATTTCATGGATAAGGCACAGACAGTCTCAGAGACTATTTACCAGACTTTTCATGAATTTTATCATCAACAAGCTCCGGAATGTCATTATCAGAAGACACCAGGCAGACAACATTTCAATCGCAAAAAAACAAGTGTCCAGCAAAAAGCAAGCGTTTGGAACTTCCGTTGTTTTCATTTTTTCTATTCAGTAGCTCATCAGCCCACACACCGTGGAATAATGCGCATATAGTCACACTCTCCAAGCATCTCTTGTCACACGCTGCTTATGGTTATTGTTCCAGAATCGGCTTGGAGAGTTCGTCAGCGGCTGGTTTGTAACAGTCTCTGAACGATAATTGGGGTGTTTGCTTCACAATGAGCGATAGTAGGAGCAGCTGGATCTTGTTACTGGCGAGTTCTATTGTTCCTGCCTAATTGTCACCAGTAACCACTGGTAGTCACAATCCCATACCCCATGGCTACCTCAGGTTCGGCAGCCGCAACCAATCAAGAGAATATCGCTACCAATCACGAGATCAAACTGTAAGACTCGTCGGCGCCAAAATGTGCTGGGACATAAAGGTCACTTGGTAGACATGTAAACTGAGGCGCTCGCTGTCAAGCAAATCTGTTTCACGAGCCGCTGCCTAGAGGCCCAGTTACGATCCCTTATCAGATACAAAATTATGAGATGATACATTTATCATGTAGCATAATTAACTACTGTTAATCAGCCTGTGAGGTACCAGCGTCAGCATCACACGTCTGCAGCTTTGTCTAGACACGCATGCGCGTGATCGACTCTACCTTGTCTGGAATTTGTCTGAATTCTTTTTTTTTTTTTGCATCTCCTTTTGACATGACAGGATATGTTAGGTGCAATATCCTTGAAGGACCATGGAAATATGGGAGTGTTCTAAGGAAGGCGACAACAAGGAACCTGGAACGGACCTCTGTCTCTGTTTGCAAACAAATAAACAGACCAAAGAAACTTTTAAAATAACACTTTCAGCATCACGAGGCCTGTAAGACTACACTAGGTTTACGTCAGCCTTTTTCCAAGCTTAATTGATGCGCAGTTTTCTATGCATGAGAACAGTGGGTGTTTCCATTTCAAGAAGCATAGAATGGAGGGAAGGGGTACGGGAGAAAGTTCCACGGTAGGAGTAGATTGGAGATGGGGTAGGACAGGCTAGTCTATAAATGCTCTCATAGTATAAGTAATATGTTAATGTCAATATTTGACATTCTAGTGTTCTTTGGGTCAATGATTTTCAACATGATCTCATTTGAGCATTTGACCCTCAGTAAACGTATTTTTTTGTATTTTCTTTATCAAGGTATAATTCCCCCACTACCCACAACAACTTCTTGTTTACTAGGGTGTACCATGTGTCACTTGTCTACGCTAAGATAACCAAGTAGACACCTGTACTGCTCGTAGATAATGGGGGATACTATATGTTATTTGTTGAACACTTGAATCTAAATGCTTAAATCAGAACATCAATGCATTTCTATCCCTTAGAACATTCATTGATAACAAGTAGTCCAACACATCGTGATCGCTCCGATTTACATCACCGGGTACCCCCTGATTGGGGTCCATTTAATGGGTAATGTGGGGCGTTGACTCGTATTACCAACAATTGGAACCACATGATATTGTATGGCCCATATGGTGTAGCTTGGTATGACGCGCGCACGGCAGGTACTCATTCCCTGGTAGCACTTGTGTCTTTTTTACCGTTGCAGAATTATTGAATTAACTTCTCCACGTCACGCTTCAAATCGACGTTACTTTTCTTGATACAAGATACATACATGTATTCAAAATATAGAGAGATGTGTTTATCAGCGGTTTCATAAAGATAGGCTAAAAAGAAGAGTTTCCGATTTCTCCATTTTAATCAGTTGACGAGAAATTCACTTAGCGAATGGAATACTTGGACTGCTGTGCACAGTAGATTTGATACTCGAAATGTGAGAAGTGCTACAAATGATAGTAGGCCTATTCTCTGCACACTTCATATCCAAGACACTGTGCCACAAAATGAATATCACTTACCGGAAACAACTGAAACAGCATGATTTTGTAAAGTGAGTAATTGCTGAAGCAGCATATTTTGAAAATGGATTTTCTACTAAGTGTAGAAATAAATTAGCACATGTATACCGCTAATAATTAGGAAACAGACCAGCATGTATAACCCACAATACACTACAGATGGTCTTTTAGACTGGCCCCAGTCCCTGTGTTGACCCCTCATACTCCTCCGCATTTGCTTCCTTATCTGCTGCCACCGCCTCCCTTACCTCCCACCGTACTCTCCACCTCTTGGGCCAGCTTTCGAAAGCTTACATGGTGTAATGCATTTCATACTGAATTATTCTGATAACTCAGTGAATGCCCACACGCAAACACTTGAGCAAGTCTAATTCTCTTTCCACAGCCTTTACACTGACGATATTTGGTGGCAAACAGGGAAGCAGACGACTTTTTTTCAGAGCGTCTTGCGTCCAATGCCCGTGACAATAGCGGACGTGACAACAGGTGAAATTAACACCGCGTCCTGATTTATGACGTCACAGGTCATTCCAATGCTGTGGCGTCTACCCGCATAAAAAAACGGAAGAACAGGTCCAGACGAGAGCACGTCGGTGGACTGAAAGGCCGCGCACAGATCCGCACAATTAGCCAAGCGATACGACTACCGGACTCAGGCGGTGTCGGATTGAGGGAACACTGTTGGCGCCTTTTTTCTCGGCTTTGTTATTCGTCTGCCGACAATATTTATAGTTGCTGCATTCCTCGGCCAACTTTCTCTTCCCCTTGAATTCCCTGGAGTAAGTGATTCACAACGATCAGGGTCGCCGGATTCAATTCTGATTCCAAGTTTAATTTACTTGTAAATCTCTGTCGCTCCCTATGTTTACCAAAAAAGATAAATAAATATACTAGCTCCCCAAGTGAGAAGTTCTTTGCTAAACCCATAGACAGCGCTTATGGTATGTCACAGAAATAAAAGAAAGTGACAATAAAACTAGCTTTACCAATGTTGTTCCATTGTAGTAGGTGACACTGTGCATATCGGCCTGCCTAAAATTGAAGCGTCGCCTGGCACAAAAAGCCCATGCACACATATTTGACAAAGGTGTGCATAATGCCGACGAGGGAATTTATTATAAGGGAAACCAAATACACAATATTGACTTCCTTTTTCTACATGAGGAGGCATATCCTCCGCCTAGTTGACGCACAGTAATACACAAGTGGAAGGGACTGTATTGTGTGGAGTCACGACAAGGAAGATATGATCACTCTTATAAAAACAATTAATATTGTAGGCCTATTGATTACCCACCTTCACAAATATTAATATCAAGAGTGAACCACAAACAGCCATATTTGCACCATCTATTGACATATTGACAGTATACATTTCCAACTATTTATCTTCATATCTATTAAACTCACCTGTGATCTCTGAGATGGTCTTGACGTCTGAAGGCCTTTCCACAGATGTCACAGGTGTAGGGGCGTTCATCTGTGTGTGTCCGCTCATGGATCAGCAGGTTGTAAGACTTGGTGAAGTGACGACCGCAGAACCTGCAGATGTACTGCTTCTTCTTTCTACAATATTAAATTTGAGAAAATCATTAATTGATGTATGTTAACCAAAGAAAGACAAGTGGAAAACAGAGTCTGAATAAAAGACACATGTATATGGGCCAGTAGCCGTTGGAATAAGTGTGAGAAGAAAATATGCAGCAGAAAGGGAAGAAATATAGATTGAAGAACAGGAAAAATAGAAGCATAAATATAAGACTGGTGGATATAAAGGAGATAAGTACGAGGACTTGTTTAGGTACATGTCGAAAGCAGGGCAATACGAGTAAGGGAGTGTCCATTGAACGGGTTTTATACCACACAACTATTTTCAATTAAACGTTAACTAAGATTGCATTCATTCAGGGCTCTTTGTACCTCAACCCCCCTGACGTGTACAAAGACATATATATGTTCATACATTGCATAGTTAGTGTGTATAGCACTGTGTGAAATAGCTACAACGAATGTGTTCAGGAAGTGAAACAAACCAATAGTATTGCCACTTTATCAGCATCAAATCATTAGATGGTATATAAAATATAGAAGAATACATATAAAAATAATTTTTCCAACAATGATATTGGTGCATAACTGTGGAATTTGAAGGAACGTTGGTAGAGTCCAAAGTGGTATAGAAGACAAAACAAGAAAGTTCAAACGAAGAGGAATGGAAATAAGAGATGGGATCATATAAACTACTTGTAACTTAAACCAGACCAAAATAACAAGGAAGCCGGAGTATGATATGATGTCAATGGCAGGAGTGAGGAGTTAAGATTAAATGTATATGGAACAATAAATGACAAAGGAAGCGATCTCAGCATCGTATCTTTTTATCAGTCAACATTCAATAATGCAGCATTCAGAATAGACGTTTACCTCTTGTTTGAGGCAGAATTGAGGCACTCCTAAAGGTGTTTTTTTGTTGTTTTTTTGTCTCCTTCCAGTCGAGTTACATCCGAGACCCGACATGTACCCTATACTCTCTACAGCTCCAGTGTGGATACACAACACAAGCTAATGATAAACAGGTGGCAGTCATGCAGACCACTCATTCTTACATACCTAATTCATAAACATAACAATTCACTTCATCTACACAGAGGCAAACAAAAGTCACATATAATGGCATATCATGGACACTAGAATCTCTACACAGAAAGGAGGACAACATCAGAGAGGTAAATGCACCAAGTCACTGGAGGAACTTGTTAGAGACTGTGTCAGTAATGACGCAGAATATGTGCGATGCCCAGAAAATGTGGCAGCGCCCTGTCTCTACAGAGAGCAGGTAGAATCCAGGCCCGGGTCCCCGAGTACACACACATACATCCTGGAGGCCCTGTCCGACGGGCGGAACTGAGGGAAAGGGTGAACAGCATTGTTAATTTACAGTGCATGAGCACGTGCGTCAAGCGGGGAGGAAAGGTGGGAGTTGGGGGTGACTAAAGAGAAGGTGTAGATCACGAGGGCCACCGCCCTTTTTACCTATTGTAAACTCAGTGAACAGTTTATTTTAGGTCTGGGTTTGACTGGGTTTGACTGGACTGGTGCTGGGGCTTGAAAGGAGATGGGGCTGGGGCTGGGGCTGGGGCTCGGCTCTGCTGTGGATGCACTGGGCAGGCCTGGGCGGGGCGGGGTGGGGCGGACTGGATGGGTCGGGGCGTCGTTGCCTCTAGAAATGTGGGAAAAGCCTTTGTCCGGTAATATCGACTCGTGTCGTGTAGTATCGTTATTTTCATGTTGTGCCACTACCATTTACAACACCGCATTTTCAGTGATATAGGTGAAAGGTTCATTAGATTTTTAATTGCACATACTTGGCGACATTATTATCATACGATCCGAAAAAAGTCTGTAGCAACGCTTTCGACCTCGGATCTCTATTCTGCGATCCGCAAAGCATGGAACAACGCAGTGAGGGGTGGAGTAGGGAAGGGTGGGGAGGGGCAGGGCCTTAAAGCATGTCTTGGTGGGCGTGTGTACCGGCTGACATCCATGTGTCACTGTCACGGCACGGCAGATCCGCTCACAGACAGTCTTAAGAATGATCTGACTGAATCACAAACATCGTCTGCAGTTTCCAAATGTAAAACACCGACTCGATCATGTATTCATCATAACACTCAACGCCTACTTTCTGATTTCTAGTCAACGACAGACGTTTCTCTTTTTCATAACACTCCGGTCTTATCTGAAACTAGTTGAATCGTGAGCTTTGTTGTGACTAAATATCAGACCTTATTAAATTGGCTAGTCTGATATCTCTCCTCGAAGTATCTTCAATTGTCTCCCCCTTTTCTGATTCCCTGTGCTGAAGACAAGGCTGTCAGTTTGTTTTTGAGAGTGTGTCTTTTTTAAGGGTTAAAGACAATATTCACAGACAAATCCCGCCTTCTTCTAGTTTGGACAATGGACTCTAGTGAGTTTTTTCCAAGTCAGGAGCTGATGCCTGCAAATGCCTGATCTTCCCATCTAGTGAGCGATCATTATAAAATCATGAGACCATGAAAAATACCCTAGATTCGTGTGCACCACGAACTCTGTGAAGAACTGCATCCCGTGTGAATCTCCATGTGAAATAAGCAGACAATGATCTATATTGTCATAATTGATATAAATATATACCTGGGGGCAGAACGGGGTTTCCTCCTCTCTATTTCCGGTTCCGCTCGTGCCGGCAGCAGAGAAAACGGCGAGAACATTGAGCTGAACCTGCAAGGTCAAGTAAGGCCAAGGTCAAGCACAATGTCTAAGTCCAATTACATATGACTATCAGCTTATGCTATATTGGTGTCGTAGCAACGTTATATATATGTTCCATAATCGCAATGGAAATAATTGAATTATTGCTTCAAAAGATTGATGGCACAGAAGTAAGAGGGATAGATCAAGAAATGTGAAATAGGATAGATGCCATTTCGGCCAATGTCTACTATAAAATACGTTGTAAATGAATATTGATTTATGTTCAAAACATTAAGAATAAAACTAAGTTAGTGTGATCACAGGTTATCCGTACCTGTATGCTGTGATGTGGAAAGCGAGGTTGCTCGTGACGATGGCGACGCCATCTTTGCTTCCTCTGTTGATTGCCTCACTCTCGTCCTTCTCCGTGGCCGATTCGGCCAAATGCGCGAAGTCAAAACGAGGCTTCGTCTTGAGGGCAGGAATAGCTGAGTCTGAAATGGGTTAATCTCTGAAAATTTAGCGATATGTCTGAAATTCTACAAAGATCATAACATGTTGTCGAGGTTATTTGCAATTTCTGGGCTGTTACACCTACATGTACACCATATGTATATTTTACTAATAGGCCTAGTCGTTTTCTGAAGTCCAATATGGAAAACCTTCGATAAATTCATGATTTATTTGTAGTTTTACCTGATTAATGGGAGAACAACGCTATAAAACAATACCTGATATGTCAAGTTTGTCTGCCTTGTCCTCGGGGAGGCTGACCGTCAGCGTGTTCGGATCTTCTCGGGCCGCCCACGGGTATCGCCCGCCAGTGAGAATCGCCCCCGTTCCGGACCACGACCGGGGCTCCGGAACGCCGTCATGACGTAAGTGTGACGTATATACATTGCCATGGCAGCCAGGGCTGAGTTGTGGTGATGTGACGTTGACGTAAGACTCCCTGACGTAGCGGCTGCCAGCATAGTCGCTGGTGGAGGAGGAGGTTGGAGAGAGAAGACCAAGGTTAAGGTCAAGGCCGCCCCGAGGGTAGACGGCAACAGGCCTCATGACGTGCCGTCCTTCAGCAGCAGACGAGGAGGCACCAGAGGGGGTACATAGGTAAGAAGGTGAGGCACTTGTAGGGATTTCTCGTATTTGGTGACATGAGACCTCTTTGATCGTGGGACTCGTAGTGACGTCATACATGTCCATTATTTGGTGACGTGAGTTATACGTGGTGTCATGGTAACCACCTCCTTGTTTTAATGAGTTGGTGACGTCATCTACCCGCCCTCCGAGGCCGAGGCTGTGGTTGCCGTGGAGGTACGACAGGACCGCAGCTGCCATCTAGCGTGATTTCTAAAAAGTCATGCAAATGGTGGAAACTTTAATTAAAGTTCGTCAATCAGACTCTTTGATAGAATCTGAAGTTGTGTGCGCTGATAAGGATGCCAGTTTAAACAGAGTAGGGTGTTCTGAGTTCTGGGTGTTCTGTGTTCTATGATTCAATTTATAACGCTCAGAATAAGGTTTATTTAGAACATACATGTATACACAATACAAAACAAAACAAAACAAAAAACGCAATGGAGAAATACATACACAATGTTGACTAGTTTCAGTTAAAAACGGCCGTATGCTCCGAGGAGTTGGCGCGTAGTAATGCGTAGGATTAACTTCGAGGAGCCTACAACCGCTTTTATCTGAAACCAACCGAAATTGTATTGATCACCCACCTTTACCCAGCTATTTGCGTGACGATATCAGTTTACTACAGTTATGTACTATATATTTTTCATACACGCAAATTTTCCATATGCTCCGGTTTTTGAATATCTGTATGCGCAGGGAATCTATATACAGATTTCCTATACGTTTACTATGGACACTTTGTATTAGGTGGAAGATAAACATTGGCATTATACAGGTGCATAGGAGGAGGAAAATTCAACCAAATCACATTGATAACTGAATAGATGTACTACGTGTATATCATATTTGTTTCACCATCGATGTATTATCTACATTAATACTACAGTAGCACTTGATAGATCATCTACATTTTGTTTGAAAGTGTCTTATGTAGAGATTGTATTGTTCCAATTCATTATTTTGACTGTTTTTATTCAGTTTCACTGATAGCATAAGAATTAGTCACACTGTAGGTAATCTGTACGTGCCAAAATAAGCCATTCTCTATCAAAGATACACATTTCCTCAATTGCTGCAGAGGCTGGATAGAACTTTATTTTTAGTTTCCGTCCATTATTGGCACTTATTAGACGATACCACAGATGTAGTATTACACTGAGATGTCAATTAGGGTGATCAGAAATATTTTTCACATGGAATTTACTGCATCAGAGAGACTGAGAAAACATGAAAAACACATAGCTATTCTCCACGGAATGGGGTTGAGGTGTGTGGGTAGGTTTGAAGCAATGTTTATTGGTGTGGATCGGGACAAATCTGTTCTCTCTGTGTTCTACACAAGAAAAATATAATCTTATAAACTGAAAATAAAAACAAGGATTTCCTTGGAAACTAGGAAAACGCCCATCTCTGATAACGTTTTTATCTCCGCAGAAATGCAAGGTCGCAATCTCTAAATGGGATCTGAACAGCTAGACACTCTGACTTACTACCATCGCAGATGTTTAAGTGTTTGTTATCTTCCTCCATGGTTCCCACACTGGATAGATGCTCTCACGACAGCCCCCGGATGACTTTACCACGCAACCACTGCCTCCTATCTTTATGACCTGCCCTAATAGGCAATCAATTATTCTCCCCCAGATATCAGAGACCACTTTGCTTCCATGGGAACCAAAGTTTCAAATTCACAAAACTGCACCTTATCTTATTTCTAGAGTGAAAGGACAAAACTGGACTGAAGGGAAAGTGGGGAGATGGCAGCAGAGACGACGAAAGGAGGGGAAGGGGAGCGGGTGTGTGTGTGGTGAATTCCCGATGACTTAACTTCGTTCTAAACTTATTCCCGAAACTAAACAATAACAGGAGACGTGCACCCCGCCAGTAAGGATCTAAGGATCATTAAAGGTAAATTCGTCGAGAACCTTGTGTATATTGGTTCACTTTCCCAAATTTGTAATTCTATGCTTAATCTCCACTCCCTCTAGTTTCCATTCACTCTCCCAATTGCTCTTTCTCCCACCACCCCACGTGTCTTTCTCCCTGTACCTATTTATGTATAGACCATTCCATAATGGTCTAGTATTTTGGATCTGAAAGGACACATTTTTATCTACAACAAATCATATATTCTGAATTACATCAATTGTGAATACTTTTCAGATCAATATGAAATATCGGTATTCTTCTGAACATAAATGAACGCTAGTAGCGGCTTCCGACCCCCTTTGTTGTGGGGAAAAAGTATTATGTATTCCCAATGGACAATGGTTCTTGACAGGTGGCATACAGGGTGGGAGTCTGGGACCGGCAGCCCCTCCTGCCGGCTGAGAGAGGAACTGTCATCGCCAGGCCGTCCGGAACCGCTGGCTGCTTCGCGGTACTAGTTTGAGAGTCGTGGCGACCCTTGGACGTACAGTCTACTGTCATCACGTCCACACTCCGTGAAATAGATCTCAGCAAGTGCCGAGTAGTTCCCGCTTTAGGCACTAGAGGGCAATCCCCGTTACCATAGTGATAACAAAACGACTCGACCTGCCAGGTTGACGCGTGTAATGGTGTATGTGGTGTCAATAGAGTGCCCTTACTTGAGATGGAACAACATTCGCATTTGAGCCTTGGTATATTACAAAGATATCGCCTAAATTAGACCGCACGTTAAAAATATGGTAAAAACACTCCGGAGTACAATGCAGACCGATATCTTTGTCCATAGCTTGTAAAATTTGGGTATGAGTAGAGATTGCCATATACATATAGCCGTATAAACTACAAATACTGGCCGCTGTTACCCAAGACGTATGTATGGCCGCACGTCACTGCAGGTATGATATCATGTGACTAGCTAAATTTAGATCTACAATAAAACCAAAACGAGCTGACAATCTTTGTACGTGAAAATACTTGATAAAATTATCGATCAGATTCATCCCTCAGACAGTAATCCAGATTCCGTATATTACCAATACTTCCATGCCATACAGGTTGGGCTGCTGTTTTCCGTTAATTCTGGTTGTCAACATGACGCCCTTCCCCACGCTAATTAACTTGTGGTATCAAGTCCGATCAGTCGTCGTCCCAGTCGGATGCTATAACAGTCAGGACCTGGGCAAACTCTATGCATAACAGTAATTAACAGTGCGATAACAGTCTCGTTACTGTGCACCCTGTCAGAAACCTAGTCACAGGAGTTTGGTCTGCCCTACCTACCCACCCACCGGTAAATCACCCTATTATCGCCCCGCCATCTTGTTCCGACAAGTGCCCCAGCAGACCCAGCGTCCCTACAGTCACGTGATACGATCTGCTCAAACTGCTCTCCGCAGTCTGAACTCTTCAAGCACACCTTCCTCCTGAATAAGGGCAAATATAATCCCATATGGTCGGAGAAACTGATTGGAGAGTGACTACGGAGCGCCAATACATGTTCCTGGATGGAAGCTTCGTCTAAAGTTAGGGTTGCTGACAGATATGTAAATGAGCGGTCAGCAACTAATTAGCATATCGCTCGTCGGATTTCTCACCTTCTCGTCAGGTGTCAACTTCGGTGCCCTGACTTCCGCATCGGGGTATTATCGACAGCGGTTTGCTGGGTGGTGGAGGCAATTAATGAATTTCTGATGTGACAGACACAGCATGGGCATTTCATGGGCTGAGTTGACACTTCCTGGACTGACCGTTATGCTATCTTAGGGTCTGGTTGAGATATTTACCTTCTTTAATATTGGGGCTGACCACAATGTCCGGCTGATACTCAGGGACTGGTATGTCAGCTGGGGTCAAGGTAAAACAAGTGGAAATGTTTTTCATGTGGGATTTACTGCCTCCGAGGAACTGAGAAAATATGTAAAACACATCGATGTAGGCCATGGAATAGGCTGATGGTAAGTGGGGAGGTTCAAACGACTGTTTTACTAGTGTGAATGAAGCTCAAACGACTGTTTTACTAGTGTGAATGAAGCTCAATCTATACAATAAAGAAAAATGATTCCATAACTGGAGATTGAAACAAGGATTTCCAGGGAAAGGTGGAATATTGCCATCCCTGCATGGATGGCAGGAGAGCCATGCACATGTGTGGGTTTCTTCTTTTTTTAACATTGAACCACATTTGTTTGCTGGAAGATCTTCCTTACTGGAAGAAGTGATTAAAAGTTTATGAAAAAAAAAACTGATGATGGATTCAACAAATACATTTGCATTTCCACGGCTATCCTCTGTTACAAAGGTTGGTAAGTAGATCTGGTAAATGTGAGTCTAATGAGTTGGTTAGATGTAATGCAGAAAGGATACCTCAATAAGTTACTACACCCTTATTGCACGCTTGAAATCTAGTATGGTTTCTGGCTTCTTTACATATATGTAAAGAAGCCATATATGCATCCGAGAAGTCACGAGGCAATACTATCTTGGTTAGCTCCATCATAAATGAAGGACAATGCATATATTCAATGATGGACAGTATGGCCTTATAATATAATTGAAGCGCTATGTCCCTTGTAATACAATTCATGAACTTTCTGAACTTAAATAAACGATTGTTGGTAGATTTCACAATTGTTGGTATGTACCTTGCAAATGTAAGTCCTGTGCCTATGGTGAGCCCCAGGTCCGTGTTTCGCAGAGCCGTATGCGCTCAGACGATGCAAACGGGAAATTTTGGGTGAATAAAGGCCTGGGCTTGGAAAGTTTCAAGATCCTCTGCGCCTTGTAAAGACGTAAAAAAGGGTAGTTTATATATAACCTTCTTGCGAAGAGTGTTCCAATTAAAAGACAAAGAGATTTAGATAGTATACTCCAATGATAAGAGCACTTGCCGCTCGTTCCTAAAGAGCAGCAGTTGCGTACTACTCACATGAGTAGGTTAATTTGGTCATCCAATAGGGACCTTTGCATTGGTCTTATGCCTATAATTCCCCACCGAGGGTGGTGTTCCATCAATGGGCATATTTCAGTCTTCAACATTGATTTATTTCGTCTCTAATACATGATCAAAAGTTTCATAGATTTTTTTCAAAATTGTCTGTTTTGTTTCGGAGAACTCTAGCATGGACGATATATATTGGTATGATATTTCACTGGAAATATTGCGGGATGCATATCTAAATCCTCCACGAATATACATCGCCAGCAATCCTATCACAGTGATCAACAAGATCATGTCTGATCTGTTCCAAGAAAAACGTTGCAGTCACATCGTGATGTTTGCCCCGCCAAACTTCCCTGTTTTTATGCAACGTTTCACGTAAACATAACTTTCCGGTCTGATTCCAGGATTATGAACACGTATTATCAGAGCTTATTGTTATATTCTATCATGTTTCTCTTCTAAGTCAAAACAGAGTCTGCTGACAGTGGTGGTTGTGGATGCTCAGCAGTTTGGCAAGTCATTTAATCACCTGCTCCCAAAAGTATAAAATGTATATGTGTTGTCGATAGAATTCTTGTAACGTCCATTAATACCAAATATTTGCAATGAGTGCGGGTATGTTAACTCCCTTCAAATATCAGATTCATGGGTATAAACAAATTTCCTCATACGCGCACAGTGTGCTTCATCGACTTTTTTCCCCATTTTTTTTTTGCCGGGCAATACACAGGTTCGGGCACTTGCTCAGTAGTCGCGATAGCCAACGCCACGTATTACCCTCCAAATAAAGATTCAGATTGATTTTATGCTTACAAAATAACCTGAATGGAATTCCTGATCAAAGAATGGCTTGTAATAATATGAACATTTGTACACGTTATCTGGCAGCTCGAGCAGGAACGATACAATGTTATGACTCCTTTTCCATATAGCCACATCAGAGGAAGGCAAAATTTGACGTCTAACTAAATAATAACTCTAAATAATCTGCTGATTTTATCGTCTGGTATTTACACCCAACGAGCCAAACAGAAGCCGGTGTCCTGTCTCAACGTCTAGACGTGAAAACCGGAGAAGAACTTTGATCTATCAGCATATTATGACTTCTGTATTTATTGAAATAGGTTACTGAGACGCTGTGTCTGCGCGCGCAGACACAGTGACGTAATGCATGTTGGGAAGTTATATCCCAGAATAGCTACTTGCAGAAAAAGTATGCAGACGGCGGCTTTAGTCTTGTGTTTATTGAAATTTTGCCGAGTCTTCTGTTTATTGGCATTTTGCAGCCACATGTGTTCGGAGAAGTCGTATATGACCATTTTGTCAGAAATACCCGAAATAATATCGCTACGATGAAATTTGATTCTATGTATGTATGTATGTATGTATGTATGTATGTATGTATGTATGTATGTATGTATGTATGTATGTATGTATGTATGTGTTTATATATCTACAGTAATCTGCTTATATATGAGTTATAATTATTTTGTTATTTGTTAAAATGCAGATAAATGGATATCTAGAAACTCCAGGCACGAGAAGAACAATATCCAAACAACAACATAATAAGATTGAACATGTATCGAAATGAGATACTATTAACAGCCCAAATATTGGAGGGTTTCCTGAAAATAGTAATATTTCCCTTTGTAGGTGAAATCTAGGTTGGTATGTGTTTAAACGTGATAAAAATACACATATACAATGCATATAATGAAGTCATCATATACCAATTCTTATTGCTTTATAATAGATGGCCAGGTTGACATTATCACTCAAAGGATCAGAAGCTCCTACTATAATTCTTTTACGTACATAACGGAATCTCTTGTATTACCTATCATGGTTTATGTAGAAATGCAACGACAGCTTGAAAGTGCATACCGAGCGTACGTACCCAGTGATGGCGAGGGAGGGGGATCAGAATTTTCAGAAATATTGTTTAGCGCCGTATCTGCTTGCCTATTTTTGTCCACATATTCTTACTTAGCTTCTTTACGCTTTATGCATGTGCAATCTGGAAAGCTATCTATCAAGATCACCCAAGATCAAACAAGATGAACAATGAGATAATATCCTCCAATATATGGACTGTTATTGATTTCCACAAAAGTTTACTTTAAGAGAACGAAGATGGCACAATTCTGTTAAGTGCGTGATGATTATAGATCAATGAATACCTCGGCACCCTCTGCCTCATGGTTTGCCTAAATCTAAATGCATGCGTATTTGGGGGGAAGACGGTACATAACCAAGGAGCTGCTGAAAGGCGGGAAAAGTAACTCACCGTGGTAAGATAATACAGAAGTGACTCGTCACGCTTCACTGGTGGCTCCAGGTGATGCTCCTGCGCTTGGATCACTGTGGAAAGCTGGACACAACAACAACTTGGTGAAGAAGATTCCTTGAACGTCCGCGTGAACTTAGTAGAACTACACATGAAGGTGTGTGGGCGTAATAAAGTCCCCAGAGTAACTCCGCGTTCCTCCTGCGTTCTTGACACCTCCACTAGGAGAGCGTCCTTTCTGATCTGACCACTGACTGATGTCTGACTGGGAGCGGTGGCAGGGGCCTGGGTCAGGGGGTGGGCGGATTTAGGGGCAGTGTAGGGGTCCCTGATGCACATGCGCTGAAAGTTGCAGTAGGTCCTATCGGTAGTTAAGGACCCTGACCAACACTAGTCATGGGATCAAGTGGCAGCTTGAGTGGCTCCCTCTGGTGGGCAACTCCTCCTGTCGACACCACGCCAGCAGCAGGAAGGGGGCGGGGCCTATTGCTTAAGTGACAGCTGTCATTCATTTGGAAATATCTACAAATGGTGATCGCTGAGGCTCAGGTTGCCTTTGTTACATTCCGTTGGAGGATAGTGAGTGTAAATCAATTAGTGTTTTAGCAAGACTTGTCTCTGAGGGAGATGAATCAGCTGTATAATATAATTTCTGGTTCTGAAAGTCCACCGAATGCATTCTGCGGCCATAGACGAGTATAGGATTTACAGAGACATACAGAATTGTACTTTGGTAGCTTATATAGTGTTCAATCTCAGGATTGTTGATGGAATGCAGTGATACAGTTCAAGCATTTTTCTATATTTATACAACAAACTCTGGTTAACTGTTGTGATAGTACGGCGCTTATCGATTCGTAACAATACTTTACTTCTTGAAAATAAGAAGAACTTAAGTCTATTTAATTCAACGCTTTTTTAAAGATTGTTTTAGGACTTATATATTATATATATTTGAATAGATAGAGGGAAATTTAGAATGATTTTTTTTGCAAAATATCTTATAAATCGGATCTCATCAGGCAATTCTTTAAAAAAAACCTAATATTTCAAAAATGTATGAACAAATTGTGAACAAATTACCTGTACGCACATAAACTGCTCAGAATATTGCTAGACAATGGTGGATATATTTCCCATCGATAGTTAGGATATGATCATAGCCCAACTTACATGTATTCCTACATACCGACTCGGGATCAATCTGGTGTGGGGAAGCCACAATAGGAAGTAATGTAAGACAATGCATGCTAACAGGTTTATTACACTGACTGTTAGATACATGGTCTTATATGGTAGAGTAAAGGCATATCCTACAGTTCCCGGTGGCGCCACCTGGGGATTTTTAGATATTCTCAATTAGCAGTCAAAACTGGTTTCTTAGGATTCATTCTAATTCTAAGTGAGAAAATGGAACATTTTGTCCAATTCATGCAATCGTAAAAGGTCAAATAGGCCATTTTACATTTGCGTGATTTAAATAGGAAATGTATTGAAAAATATGGTTTTCTTCAATTCTTTCAAAAACAAGGACAGTGACATGAATTTTAAAACTTAAATTGTAGTGCTACACATAGATCTACTATATTCTGTGAAAGTTTGATGAAAATAACATGACCTTTACTATGTGAAAAGCACCTTTTTAGAATTTCTATTTATTTTATCATAATATCATCATATTATTGATCTCTATATAAAAAAAACCATGGTAATGTCCGGTTTTTAAGTTATATATATGTCTTCTACATAGCTTAGAGATCATATTGAATTGAGTAGAGATTCAACTAGGTTCCATGCAATGAGTCATCAAGGGATTGGTCTGCCATTTGCCAAGATGGCTGACGACAAGAGGGCCAACGCCAGTGTGGAAGGTGGCACATAGTGGCATGTGACATGGTAGGTTCTAGAAGGTGCATGGTTGAAAAGATTCTCTTGATTGAAGTTATTATTCATACTGAGTACGCACTCATCCAACTGGTATCAATGTAC
The DNA here is from genome assembly GCA_950022655.1 of Alentia gelatinosa. NCBI lineage: Eukaryota > Metazoa > Annelida > Polychaeta > Phyllodocida > Polynoidae > Alentia > Alentia gelatinosa. The sequence continues at coordinate 19,536,364 of OX465591.1, forward strand.
ATTGTAGAGTTTCCAGGGAAGAACGCCTATGGGCGACTGTACTACGTCTATTCTACCTGAATAAAAAAAAAGAGAAAAAGAGTTATTTTGTTCGCATACCCAATATCCTCGCATTCGCTCAAATATTACGACGTGTTCACTATGCACCGAATACGACCATGCAGATCGAAATCATGGTAATATTGTATGTACGGCATAATCTACAAAGGAGTAGAAGATAGAGGGATAATGCACTGGAATGAACTCCCAGAGACTACATAAAAAGCTCCCTCCAAAAAAGGACTTTAAGAGCTTGATACGAATGGACGTACGTACTTGATAGATATAACTGTATAGACTTTAAAATACTTTGAATATATTGAGTGTTCACTCAGTGATATGCCTAAGTGTGGGTTTATTTTTAATTGCTTGAAATTTGTATCGCTGCACCTTTTTGACCTCATCTTCATTATCATTTTACAGTTTTGGTAATTTGGATTTATACTGGTACTGTGTTTCAAGTTACTGTGTCGGCGGTAAAGGTACTATCAAGAGACGTCACGAGTTTGAGTCTGAGTTTATTTATGCCACTCATTTTGTTGGCTCCATAATTTCACGAGTCGAAGACGAGTGACATTACGGAGCCAACAAAATGTGTGGCATAAATAAGCTCAAACTCAAACGAGTGGTGTCTAGATTTTATCCTACCCCGTTTCCATATTTTGTCAGTATCAGAAAGTAGTGGCATAAACAACACTTTATGTCACTACCCGTGACACAAATCCCATGTTAAGCCTATGGCGTTTTTTATTAGGGGTAGGTTAATGTACCTTACCTCGCGGTTAGGAGGTGCCACACACAGTTACGTGGTCAGGGGTGGTCCATCACCGATTAGTGTCCCCGGCGACCGAGTTAACCAACGACTAGGGAGAGAGTTCCGGATTTGAAACACAGTCGACCCTGTACATAGTCGAATTTCTGTCGGTAAGTGTAGACTGCTTTGCTTAGGATTAACTCCCAGTACTCCCTCTCCCGTGGTGATGGCCAGACAGCTATAAGGACTAATCGTTCAGTCCATCATCGGTAGATGTGCATTATACCACATGAGTCTAGTCATTGGTCAACTTGGGGGCACTAATCGCTGGACAGCAACTGACCATGTAACTGTATGTAGCACCCCCAAAATCTCCTCACCCGGCAACTAATCATGTTAATTATCGGCTGATATCAGTAAGTACCTCTGGCGGTATTTCCAATGTTCCGTTGTCACCTACAGAATTTATCAACATGATGATAAACTTGTTGAAAGTGATCTAGGAACATCGGCGGACGATTTGCTTGCGACAATAGAACATCTCTGTGGGGGAATTCACTAATCTCAGGCACACCGAGTGTTAGTGGTGCCGCATCTACTGACTAGGGCCGACTCCGTAAAGCGGGAGTCACACGATGAGATTCATTATATACCTATATTTTTGTTGATGATTGTTTAACTACAGTAAATTTTGAACAGGTGTATGATACTAGAGATTTTTGTGAACCTTTTTTATAACTCTTATTTGTTGTCTTAAAATATAGCTTTCTTTATCCCATGTGATGCTCCACGCCACATAAGGGGCACGGTTTAAATATAAAGTGGGATTCACACGGAGAGACTCATGTACTTGAAACTGGTGTACTTTACATTTTTTTTCCCCAGTCTCCGATAATTTTCCCTTTGTCCAATAATCTCAGAGCAGAATACTGAAATTCAGCTTTCCCAGTCTCTAGAGAAATTGGCGGATTTGATTCACATGAAAGGACAAATCCGGTACATTGTCTCCCTTTCTGAAGGTACATAGTCTCTCGCTTGCATCTTTTCCCGTGTGAATGGGTTCCTTGAGACTCAAGTACCTATGTTCAGGGTACATAGTCTCTAGTGCGGGGCTTTCTTCCCGTGTGAACCCGTGAAAAAGGCACACCACTGAGACTAGGAGATCCTCATTATCAGCCAGAGGTACGCCAGTCTCAGCAAAGTCCCCGAAAATTTTAAAACGGGTTTAAAATCCAAATTGCTAGAGACTATGTACCTTGGCCGGGAAAATTGACGCTGACGATTTTCCCTGCTGTCCCTCAGTCTCAGGGAATTGAGACTTAGGGGTGTCACACGAGGAGACCATGTACCAGCAAATAATCTCAGGAAAATTGTCTCAGACAAACCCTGCTGAAGGTACATGAGTCTCTCCGTGTGAATTACACTTAACGAATCGGGGAGCGAGGCCAGTCTCGACGGCCAATACAAGACCTCCCGTGCTTCCAGTCTCAGTGGGCACACCGTCATGCCACCTCGTGTCAGTAAAGAAAACTAATCAACAGTCAACACGGCAGTGATGAACGCGTCGTTTTATATGAACGATCGTGTCATATTGTCAAGGTTTTTCTGTGGTACATTTATGCATTAAAGAGAGCAACAACATATCATGTACAATGGCGAAGAACGAGTGTATCCTCCATTTCCGACAATTCAGCCAGAGAAAAGCGTTTCACCAGATGGCGCTCCTGTCACAGCTGTCCATTAGTCTCTCTTCCTACCGCTTGGAGCCGCGCAGGGTAGCCTTAACTAATGAAATACGATGGCAAGATCAGTCATCTTTCTTTTCACTCAAATAAATATGTTAGGTGATTTTGGTGCTCAGACAGTTTGTTTACATGTTACAGCAAGTTTACCAAAACCACGCATGCGCGGATCATGTGACATTATCTACAACCACCATACTGCTTCCGGACAGTCTATAACCGCCTCAGCTACCAGACTCCTTATGGGGGTCGTTGCTCCTGTGGTATCGTTGGCTTTCATCAGATTGCAAATTCATTTTTACGACTACTTTAACGATCCGACTGGAAAAGTGTTGTCCCGTAATATCAGATGATATTGCATATTCATGGTATTGCTAATTTTTACGATATGTTAGTGTTACAGCAGTTTCAGGGGCACATGGGTCATTGTACGGAAAAAATGTAAAACTAATTTGCAACAACAACCCTACGAGTGCTAGAAACAGTAGCTTTCACTGAAGGAGTGAGACATTGCTAGCACTAGGAAGCTCCTTGCTCATAGCTTCAGATCATGACACGGAGCAGAAAGTATCACCTATGCTGTTGGTGTTTCTAAAGTGTAAAGTCCTAGAATCATACGAAATGGCTATCTATCAAAGGAGATGTTTCATCAGCTCAAAGAGGAATCAACACACTCATAGGTTGACAAGGTAGAAACTAAGAAGTACATACGCGTTTTTTATGTCAAAGGAAAAGGTTCTAGGTGTTTGGCTCAATAACCAATGTGATTAAAGGCAAATACTAGAGGAATCCATGATCATTCACCTCATTAACGCACAGAGATGCTGGACATCCCCAGCCTCATCAATAGCACAGATACGGGCACTCAGCAGTGGCCTTGACATAACAATGTGGTGTGACCATCCAGGATCTTCAGTAATGGATGGGCACCTAGCGGTGGCCTTGGCCCAGTGACAAGGTGATGCCACCCGGCAGGGGGATGCACACTGGCCTTTTCCCTGAAAGGGACAAGGGCAGTGTGCCACAGAAATGCACATAGCATTTGAGACAGGGACAGTGTACCAACCTTGACATTGAATCTAACCTTGACATTTTTGGCTGGTGACTTTCACACTGTAATTCATTCAGCCTTGATATTGTAATGTATTCATCCTTGAAAATTCCTTGATAAGCAAGTAGAAGCCCTAATTCAGGGTTCTTCTATCTGAATTTGTGAGAAGTGTGTATCATCTGCTGATATAATAAAAGGAGCATGCTAACAAGTACCTCTTCTGCAGATCTTTCTGTGAAGGGCTGATACAACCAAGGATATTCTAGCACTTACAACCTACCTCCATTCGACTGCTGTGTTCTAGTAACACCTTAATCCAGTATTCCAGTAACTGGTGGTAACCATCCACAATCCCATAGATATCTCACTGTGATACATCCCAGGACTATTCAGGATACATTAGGCTGAGGCAAGCTCATCCCCATTACAACACTATAAGGACTATTACCTACAGCCACTCACATACACCATTGTGTGGGTGAGTTGTATTCATTTATAGGACTGCACATACATATGTGTGGGTGGGTAGTCTGCACATTGACAGGCTTTCACATACACCACTGTGTGGGTGTCTGGTATTAACATCTCAACACATACTGTAAAAGCAGAGAAAGACGAGCGATCCGCTGAAGCGACTGCTGGTATGTGACGGCGTTCTCTCGGCCGGCGGGCGGCGAGTGAGTTAATTTATTCCTGTCACCTTCAAAGCACGGCTTCCACTGGTTGTGGTCAGTCACATGATGTTACATGCTGACCCTAATTGGTGCAGATTAAGACAAAGAGCGGCGGGAACCTGTCTCAGCCTATAGTTAGGCTTGTTGTTTATGTGACTGGCTCTCTGTTTAGGGTGGGGACCAGACTGTGTTGTTCTGGTGGCGCCATCTGTCTATAACTAATCTGGTTATGGGAAGGGGATCAGAGTTTTGTTCTGGTCTCTTCCCATTTGTGTTCCAGTGGTGTGCAATGTTTGACTGCTGGTATACTGTATAAGCCACACACTGTGGACATATTTCTATCCAGCCCACTGGTGTCACTGATGAGGTACAACATCTCTGAAACAGCAGTAGACAGTTAAAGCAAACTGTAATCACATAAAAAAATATAAAAGTAAACAGTTATTGGGACGTGTACATAATGAAAGTAAGAGAAAGGTGTGCTTTCTCTAATTGGGTTCAGATTATGACAACCGATGTGGCAAAGCACAACATATATAGCCACATTATCTTGTTTGTGACCATCCATACAAATGTAAGCACAATTTCTGCAATAGAATAAAGAAGGGATTTATGCAGAATCCCCAAACTCCCCTAACTAGCTTAAATACTTGCCATTTGTGTATTATGGAAGTTGTAGAGGAAAATTTCGCTCATGGGAGACCCCGTGTAAGGGGTCACCTCGGAACAGAAATGTGTCCTTATATTAAGTGTTCAAACAAGTTTTGTATTAGTACATCTTTTTTCGTTAGCAACATTTATTCATGGTTCAGTCTTACAAGTGATTTGTCTTTTTTCCGTTGAAAATGTGGATTTCTACCTTCTTCCGTCTACCAATAATTTTATCTATTTCAACGTTGTTGCATTTTATATCATCAGGTCAATTTATCATACAACGTCCGTCCTTCTTTATCTTTGAATGGCTTTAATATAGCTTTTAAACCCTCTGAAATACTTCTACAAAAACCTCATTCATAGACATTAGCTTATTTCTCTATGGTATATATTTGCAAAAGGACATCTGCCTGATAAGACCATACACACTCTACATACAGGCGAGTAGACACGCATACATACAATTTTACCAATACATTTGCAAGATATTTACAGATACGTATGTATTCTAAAAACCTAACCTTTAGGTCCATGAAGTAATAGCTTGTTTACATTTCACTTCAACACTATCTTCTGATGGTTTCTATTAGACTTAACATTTAGGCTTATGCCAATGTAATATTACACCTAAACTCCCGACCTATATTCAAGAGTAATCTCTTGAAGGTAAAATAACATCAAATATTTAGATTTTAAACACAATTCGGATATCAGACCTTGTAGACATCCAAATGACATTCTGACTTTGCAATGAAGTGACAAACGGAATGACATACATAAGTTTGACTGTATCTAATATGAGAAACCATGTCTTCAGGGCATGATACATCACTAGATGGCATGATCCAAAAGGAATGCCTTATTGTAACTTGGATAGGTCAAGTGGAATGATTAATATAAAAAGGCGATCATGAAAGAAAGCCTGAAGTCTGTAAAAATATAATTTCGGTTAAATATCGACTATATGTGTCATATGGGGACGGGGATGGAGAAAACCTTAGATTAGGGATAGCAGCTAGACCACTGGCTCTATCATTATTTGCATTGCATCTCCTGCATTGCTAAGATGATACCAGGGAGTTATTTCAAAAGTCGGGAGGGTGCTAAACGAGAGTACTCACCGCCAAAGCGAGAGCTAACAATGGCACTTGAAGTGTCGCTGTCGAGGTGGAGGTGCCGCTCGCTATCGGGTATTGGTAGCGGTTTTGCTGCCGGTTTGATTCAAAGTGCCGCTCGCTGTTGCGGCCTCTCGCTTTGAAATGCGACGTGCCGCGGGCGAGACTTCACTCGACTTTTGAAACAGCTCCCAGGTTTGCTTCTCATTTCGAGAAGAATAATCATGCAGTTAATTCTGTAAATAGTTTCGTTAATGGTCTCGTATATAAACTGGTTATAATGATGGTCTCAAATATAACATGTATTTTAATTCAGAATAACAATAAAATCATCCATATGTATGATAAATATGATGGGTGTAACAAGTATCTATCATAATGTCACTATTTCACATTACGTTGAGTCACCATCTGTCCAATAACATTGTAGTAGAATACTTGAAATTTATCAATACTTTGGAGGAACAAAAGGTCAGTCCATCCATTTCTCGGCCAAAAACTACCCTGCTTGGTATTAATGATAAACTTTACATCCCGCATTATATTGATATCTTAATTTGACCTCTCTAGTCGGCCAGGAAAATGTAACACATATACTGACCAGAAGACCTGCGTTCATGAAGGAAATCCCTATTTCTAAGTTATGGGGCGTTTTCACCCCAGTTGGTACATTCAGTAAAAAACAATGAGATATCTATGTACTGCAGGACCAAATAATACATGGCTTGATCATTAGAAACTATAAGGCACATTTATCATAACCTGATTATCATACCTCCCTTAACTGGAACATGGGATAGCTAAGACATGCATTGGCGATCGTCATAACATAATACAACAATTATTACACCAAGGTTACATATTGTTTGATAATAATTACGATACAGTACGTATGTAAAGATTCCTTCAGTGCAAACACATCATTTGTTGTTTCAATATGTATACTTCCGTATAGCGTGACCACAGGTACTGGTAAAATTGATTACGGATTACCAACCCTAAATGAGGATATGGTCTGGGATATTATGAATCTGAAATTTCAGTAATATCATATTTAAATGCCATTGCTAAAACATGAAATGAGGTTAAACCCCGTAATCTTTGTGTGTCCCAATTATAATGACTAAGGGGTGTGATAAAAATACATAACAGGCAGCATTTTGTAAAATCGTATCTCAGCCTTTATCAAAACAGACGGTCGCCTTAAAGTTGCGCCACCGACGTAGTAACCAATATTTATAAATAGACCTGCATGAGGATAAGACTCATGGTTTCTCTTGTAAACAGCACTCTGTATACCGTATGAGACCGAAATAGTGGACACATGTGGGACTGAAATCAACTTTCAACTATATATTGAGGTGTGTACTATTCTAATGAATTTCCAGTGTATTATTCATAATATAAGATACACATAGAGGAATGATGTAAAACTTGGTGTCAAACATAGAACGAATGAATGTTGTTATATACCTACTGCCGTAGGTGACGTAATTTCTACACACTGCTATCTAGAATTACTGCACAGGTATGCAGAAATTCAAGGTTTGTTCCATGGTGTCAACGAATTGGATTACATCATTATTTCAAAATGGCCGACATTATGTATCCCTTCGACATTGGTATGAGAAATATACTTAAAAAAATAAACACATAATGACATCAAAATACAAAATATACACATGAATTCCTAAAATATAACGGAGGACTGTAAATAAAAATGTAAATAAGCATCACACCAAACTTAAAACGGGTGCGGTGGGATAGCAGCCGTATGGTTTTGTCCCGCCTGTTTCCTGCCAGCAAAGCAACATTAAGTGTTGCTATGCGTGTTGCTTTGCATGTTGCTATGCGACAACGTCACAGCCGCATACTACGGTTGAGGTGAAAAATATGGTTCGAATTGACCGTTCTGTGGCCAAAATGGACTAGGAATAGCTCCTGGATCTTGAATAAGGTAAATATATGAACATTTTGAAGGTATATAGTAGAAATAAAACGTTGTCCCTGTAAAAAAAAAAATCCGGATCCTCACGTGTCCCCGAACGTTTAAAGCTTGGTATATACACCTCGCTGTAAACCTCTAGGTTCATATGTTCGGATCTGGATTATTACATTTAAAGGAACATCGTTTTATCATATTATGTAACTTTACAAGTTGCTTCTGACATTCACCTCATCTTATCCCACCCCATTCTTCAACTAAATTAATGTGCATCATGTACTGTATGATAAGCTGTACCTATACAAATGATGTCTACGTCGCACACTGGAATGGAAATCTGCCGTTGCAGATTGCTGTAGGCTTACTCTTCTTTGAGATATAGAAAAGAATATCTATGAGGACATTTACTACCTCTGTGACATCGCGTTTTTATATTTTGTTCCCAGTATCATATTTATTTCTGCTCTGCGACGCAAGAATTAGAACATGATATAATTGTCCTGATATATAATGTTTATAATTCCTGCGAAAAAAGATAAACGGGTTGCCAGTGAAACATTTTTATGATGAATAGGGGAGGCGGATGGACAACAATCTTGAACGCCTTCTTCTGATTCCCAAATTAAAAGAAAAAAAACATACACTTGAGGATTGACAATTTCTTTTCACAAGCGCGATTCCCTCTCGAAACCGCGATTTTCGAAACCGCGATCTCTCGAGCGATTACGTGAAAAAAAATCCATATAATTGAACATTGGACTAAGGCAAGTTTACACTAGTGGCTGGTAACACTATGATTGACATAAATCTCGTCGCTCTCGGCCTCAGGCGTATGGTCTCTTGCGCCATTCATCGGCAGGTAACCGAGGTTGTTTGTGGGAATGGCGAGATGCCGGCCGTGAGCTGCAGTGTCCTCCGGAGAGACGGACCCCGAGGCCGCTCTCTTCTTGTGGTACTCGACATTGCCGTAGACGCCCACAGGGCTGGACACAGGGCTGGGCGCCTTCTCTTGTTTACTATGGCCAAGATTTGCGCGGCAATGGGAGGCACTGGAGTCATGCTTGCCTGCGAATTTGACACCATACTTCTCCGTGTTTCGCTGCTCGTAGACGGGGGAGTAGATGTCTTGTCCCGGGCTGGGCTGAGCCGGTGCACGGCCGCGTGGTGAAGCTGGAGGCACCTGGATATTTGCTGGGCTTTTTCCTTTATACTTCCCAGGTGGTGATGCACCTAACATAACCTGAAATAACGAGCAGAAAATATCTGTATGTCATTGTTAATTTTGTTTTGTATTTTAATTTATTTTTTTACATGAAATGCAAGGCTTTCAGTAAGTTGTAGGCTGGCAGGAGGAGTGTAAATATAAGTGACTTTAGTTTGATGAAAAAAAATGGAGATTGGGCTGATGTTATAAAAGGAGGAGGTGTCGTCAGGAAGAGTCTACATGTCGGTGTCTTATAGGTATAAGACACCGAAATTTTATTCCCGACTCTCACCGAGCCGATGGTCGGGATGAATTGGGAACAAATTTCGGTGTCTTACAGGCTTAAGGCATCTTCCCGTATAGCATTTTGTCATTCCTCTGTTGAGTTAATTCCCAAAGCAACTTAACTGTATACTCCTATAATTATATAATACATGAATATATGAGTCATTTTCACGAAATGGAATAATACAATTTGGTTATAAAGTTATGACAACTACGTCGTCCTCTTCACCGAAATTTGTTCCCGATTCATCCCGACCATCGGCTCGGTGAGAGTCGGAAATAAAATTTCGGTGTCTTATACCTAAATGGCCAACTCGGTAATGGTAACAATCGGTGAAAGTGCGTACACCGAAATCTTAAGGTCGGGGAGAATCGGTCATATCTGACATGGTAGTAATGCCCGACGCGTCGGGAAAAGCAATAAAATCGGGTCGGTGAAGTGCGTACATCGACCCGAGTGGTGCAGATTGACACAGACCCGACGGATCCGTCGGGGAAAGGTAGAATCGGGCACAGCCGTCGGGTCGGTATCTTATAGGCTTTAGGCTCAGAAAAATTACTGCCTGCAGCAATGGCCTTGGGCAGTAATTTTTCTGCGCCTTACCTCGATGTTCCCTCTATTCTTATTAGCAGCATTTAAGCCATTCCATACATGTCTCTCCACCTGCTTACTTCAGGACTGGAGAAGTCAAACACTGGGTCTAATTCGTCGTAGATATTCTCGTCCTTATCCAAATCGTACTGCAGGGAATTCAAGAAACACTGATAGACAAAAATATCCATAGATGATATTATATATGGTTACATTTATCTTGCCTTGGAATGAGTAAATAATGATCTGATCGATGGTACCCAGTTTTCCTTGCTTGAATGTGAATTATTAACCAGGACTGAAGGTATAACCTCCGGTTTTGTCAGAAATACAGAGATAGATATCAATACATAAATGAAGAATTCAGTATGGAGGGACTATCAATTACAAGGCCACCTTTTCTATTCTAAGAGAGAGGATAGTGAAGGAAAGAGAAAGGTGAGATACAATGCGAAATATGTGTCATGTTCGGGGATCCTGACAGCAATTTTCTCAATGAAACACCAGGGGAATCTGCCATCGCCCACCTAGTGTATTGGGCACATTTCTACTTCCGGTCAAACACTCTCCACGCAGAGATTCTGCCCTCTACTTCCTGCGGCCACTTGTATCTCTGCACCGACCTGCCTGTTTGGGACAGATTCTGTCCCATCCGCCAGATTTTCAAATATCCTAAATTTGTCATGGTTTGGGCAGTATTTTGCATTCTACTTGTAGATAGAGATACACATATTTATATGGTTAATGATTCACACTCACTTCTGTTATTTGTTATTTCAAACCAGACACAGTCTCTGGGATTACTTTCTTCAGTGGAAAGCACCTCATGTGTTGCAGGGTTTGGTTTTGTCAACAAGGCACATGTGCCCACTCGAAGGGGCAGTCTAATCAATCTTGGATTCACATTATAAAGTGGTTTAAAGCTGAAAAAGAAACAGTTTTAATGTCTGTATAGCTCATTCAACAATTCCCATATTTCACAACTCATAATATATGAGTTGTTTAAGTTTCATAACTTTTGACAGTTACACTGTTTTGAATCTGAAATCTTAGCTGGTTCCCCGTGTCCTTTGTGGATACCCAGGGAACCAGCGTTACCTTGAGGCAGAGATTAGCAAGCGATAGTGCCACGAAAGATCTGCTGGGAGAGTGCCGGTCAAATTGCTTTGTACCTGGCGTTCGTCTAATAAAATAGGTTATACTAAAAGAGGATTACCTGTGTGAATAATATGCATCCATTATATATACATCGATGTACAATAATATTTTGATTTTCGAAATCGATCAAGAACGAATATTTACAAAAAAATATCTTATCATTTGAAACTATAAGAATCCCCTTTCTTAGCTGTTTTGCGTATCCATTTTCCACATCGATAATCACGCTATCTTGAGGCAAATCCATAGTTCACAAAATTGTAGACTAGTTCCCTGCCCAAATGAAATAAGGGACTGGTAACTACTTCTTACATAATACTAGAGGAAGACCTTGAACTGACAGACACGCCACCTCTCTTGGCTCTACATAGACTGCTCAAGTCTCTTTTTTTCTTCTATTCTTTTATTAGGTCATAGATCCAAACATTACATTTGATGTTCAATCCAGGCCAGATCACAACAAAAATATGTCAATTTAAAAGTGTTGCAATCAAATCCAGGTTGTTCTATATAACCCAATTAGCCATTGAGAATTGGGTTCACTACCTTCACAGCCATGGAGTATAAGTTCCTAAAGTTAAGCATATTGAGAAAAATACCGGGGTGAAATAATGCATAGTACCTGATCACAAAGACAACATTCAATGTATAATCAACCCACCTTGATGCCCTGAATAGAGGCAGTGCCCGGGTAGTCATACTCAGTGGGTTCCTCTTCCTCTGCGTCAGACGGCGTCGTGGCTGATTTATGGGCTCCTGTTTCAGGAGATTTTGGTGGCAAACGAGGAGAACCGTTGCAAGTGTCGGGGCTGGGTACGTTGACGTATATAAGATCGGTTGACGGCGTCTGGAGATCTGGGGTGCTATTCTGTACCTCATCTGGTAGGACAATGAGGTATGTGTCATCTTCCCCTTCCTTTGCCTCCGTAGCCTGCTCATGCTGTAAGGAGGAAAAAACAAGTTTTACTATTGGTAATATATTCGTGATTTCAAACAGACATCACAGATTGGTAAAACAGGTATCTAAGAAATTTGAAGTAAAACATCACAGATTGGGATGGTAGTGTGACTTGATGCGCAGCTATCGCGACTACCCAACAAACTATTTCTAGAAATAATATCGTTTGACGAGGCGTGTGAGCGGTCCGGGTATGACTGCACTAATGATCAGGTGAGTGATTTGAACCACAGAATTTCGCGCAAAATCTCTAGAAATAATGTAATTAATTGTCCGTGAGAAATAGATATTAACTCCGAAATGAAAAAAAAATAATGGGAACAAATTCGGCTAATTCTGCAACTGCAGAGCATTGCTGTTCAAATGTTTTTTTTATTTTTTATTATTGTTTAGTTTTTTTGAGGGGGGGGGATACTAGATTTGATTTATTTTGAGGAGCAATATCTATGAAGCCAGGATAGTACCTCTTCTCGTGTGAATCGCATTGATTCTACACATTCACTGGCACTTAAAGTAAAATCCAGATACATATCATGACGTTTACAATGTACATCTTTATCAAGGGACATACAAGAACAAGTCATAATAACGTAGCGTTTACAGGTGCTCAACTATGATTAAGATATAAGAAATAAGTCTGTTGCCCTAGAATTATACAAGTTCACTGTGGAGTTCACGAATACAAGGGGAGAACCTTTATTCCTATATACCTATGGCTGTACACTATGCTTACACCACGCTCTGGGGGGTGGAGTAACTATCTGATACTACCCAAGGTTGGTATACTACCCAAGGTTGCCGTATACTACCCAAGGTTGACATTTAGACCAATCAGATTGTCTCTTATTAAACCACATTTGAAGGTATATAGGAATAGGGAAACCAAGTACCACTGAAAGGAAGTCAAAATTACTCGGTAAGGCTTGGAAAAATTACTGCCCGCGGCCAGGGCCTTGGGCAGTAATTTTTCCAAGCCTTACCTCGTAACTTTGACTTCCTTTCACCGGAACATAGTTTCCCTCTATTCCCCACTGATTTCGGAGTCTCCATGCCAAGCCTATGAGGCATACAGATCGCTACAGAGTAGAATACGGACCTCCGGAATCTCCTAGGAGAATACGGCTTTTTGGGCCACCTGACGGGCATTATAGGAACTAATTTATATAAACGATGCATAATTTCTAATCTTTAACAAGATTTTTTTCCTAACACTTACTTGAAAGGTGAGTAATAAATACAATATTACCATGATTTCGATCTGTGTGTCCGTATTCTCCTTGTAGTTGACACTACGTAATACTCCTCGCTATCGCTCGGAGTTTTACTACGCGTCAACTACGCGGAGAATACGGCCACTCAGATCGAAATCATGGTAATATTGTGTATTTATTACCCACCTACCGAGGCCTCCATATAGAAAATGAATAGGGATCCCGGAATTCACCTCCTGGATATTGTGACATGCCAGAACCTCTGGGAGGAGATTCCAGAAAAATAGACCATACCAATTTGGAGGTCAACTAAAACACGTCTGGAAAGTTATTTTGATGTTGATTAATCAAGATTGATAATGCTGACCTCATTCGTCATCATAAATCAGAGGTATCATCTTGTTTTGTATGCCGAGTATTTGGGGAACTACACTGCATAAGTATACACCAAACTACTGCCATGCTTGTCTGTGCTCTAGCCTTATCGACAGTGTAGTCATCCTCTATGTTGATGTTTGTCTGTTTGTGTGTATCGAATGTACTTGTCATCTACATTTTTCACATTAGCCCATCAATCCCACCTGTAATATATCTGGTAATGACGAGGATTGTTACAGTCATATCTGTAAAACGTTTATGAGATTGGCCAGAAAACCTGCCTTGTCAGAGGCCAATGATGTACACATTCTGTGCAAGAAAAAAAACAAAACCTATTAATATTCCCCCATTAACACCTGTGCACAGCTTCTGCTCTAGGGAACGGTGTCCCACCAACACTGGTCATCATTTCACTATACATGTCCTGCACCGTAGTGCGGGTTTATATTAGTCTTTTAGGTCGCTAGCTCATTATCTTAGATTCTTAATTGTTATCCTTGGTTGTGTATTGTTTCAAGGTAGAACTACTTGATTGGCGTGGTCACAGGGACACAATGACCTCACATCCCTGTGACCAGAGAGGAGGAAAGATGAATGATGCATATAAAGTTATTAGTTTTAATCTCCCGAGAGCAATCTGTGAGTTACAATATCATGCGGTACAGTAATCAATGCGATGTATCAGTTACATCCGATGCGATGGTACAAACCGTTAAGATAGACCTCAAATTAGGAGTCTATAAATATCCAATAATAAATTGTTTTCATAGACAATAAACGATGGTTCTGTAAACAAGCGGCCGTCAACCGCGAGAGGTTGAAGCGTTGTAATACACGAGCATCATAGAGTTTATTACATTGTATTACATCAACCTCGAGTGGTTCACAGAGCCGCCTATCTACAAATCCATCTTTTGTTGTATTTGATGTACAACTTCCCAAATAGATTAAACCCGGGAATTGACATATTAAAGGTTATATCAAAAGGGACTTTTTTTGCTCTATAGCAGAAAGGGACTATTTTTCCGTATACAATAGCGTTGAGGCCGTATACCACGGTTTGAATCCGTATCCCGTGGTTAAGGTATCTGACAGCTTTTAGATAATGGGTTTAAGCAACGAGTATATAGACAATAATCGATGGTTTTGTGGATAGGCGGCCGTAAACCACGAGAGGTTGACGCGTAGTAATACACGAGCGCTAGCGAGTGTATTACGACGTCAACCTCGAGTGGTTTACAGAGCCGCCTATCCACATAATCATCGTTTGTTGTATTTATTATCCATCATTTCGAATAAATTGAACCCAGTAGTTGCTATATCAAAGGGTATAGCAATAGGGACTATTTCTTTGCTCTATAGCACAAAGGGACTATTTTTCCCGTATACCATGGTTTTGAGGCCGTATACCACAGGTTTGAATCCGTATACCACAGTTATGGTATCTGGCAGGTTTTATACAATGGGTGGTTGTTTACTGAGTCCCCATACATGTGCTTTCAATGGGGACTTTGTATACGATGGATAATAAAGCTCTATACTCGTTGGTATAAGTCCCCATACATTCTCAATGGGTACTTCGTATACCATGGATAATTAAGATAGATTAACGATACCATCAGTACATACCTTGAGGTCACTCTGGCATTTCTCTGAACGCATCATTTCCCGTTTCTTGATTTTTCTCTTCCGGCGGCAGTGGCAGGCAACCAACAAGATGACCACCGTCAGTAGGACGATAAAGGCCACGCCAGCGGGAAGAATCCAGACGACCAAATCTTTGAACCATTTCTCTCGACATTCCTGCTGGCAGTTCTCTGTGATGTTACCAGTGCACAAGCAGCATCCAGTGTCCACTTCGCAAGACGGAACTGTGGTGAGTGTCGGTGTGGTTTGTGACGGCAGTGACTGAGGACAGGGATATAGAGAGAGAGAAAATCAATCTCATGACAACATTATGTGGAATACGGTCATTATGTAACGTGCATCGCGTATATTTTTGGATTAATTATGCTCCGACAGAATGGGTTATTATAGTACAGAAGTGATGTAAGTTCCCCAAAGCTTTACATGTATACAGTAGAACGGGAACATCCTCCGTTCTGATCAAAAGTGTCTGCTTAAAGTGATGGTTCCACCAACGCACAAGATAGTCCCTATATCAAAATATGTCACTTTTTAATTGTATTGCAAAGTCTTGCTAGGTTTCAGGTAATTGTGTGCTTTTTTGCGACCCATCGGTTTGGTTAACCCTTTAAGGGAGGATTATGCTTTAAATTTAATTTTAATTTGCTTTATATCTATGAAATTGCTTTTAAAAGGGAAATAATGTATCAATGAATTGGAAATTTGCATAGAATGTAGGCCTTATATAGTATTTCTGATTTATAGATAATAGAAATTAAAAATATATAAAATATAACATATCATATCATGTGATGAACCTTGGAATTCTGAGGTCAGAGGACAATGCATCCGTCCCCCCAGACACAAGTAGCCGTCCCCAAGGGTTAAGCACCTTTGCTGTGCCCTTGCTGTGATAGAATGCGATATGCTGTGATGATATGTCAGCAATAGATCGCGAGGTGTCGCGGTGGTGTCGCGATGGTGGAGCACCAAAAAAGACATAAATCATCGCAAAAAAAATACACAACCATTATGTACGACTTATCGTGGCAAAGGAGGTAAGACATATCCCGATACTGTAAGTTCTACCAAGATATAACACAGCAAATCCATCGTGTTAATGGAACCAACACTTAAGCCCATGAGACATCGACTTTTGTTCCCGATTCATCCTGACTATCAGCTCAGTGAGAATCGGGAATAAAATGTTGATGTCTTATACCTATATGACTTAGACATGCCAATTCTTCTCGATCACGCCTCCTCCTTTTATAACCTCGTAAATGATCTGAGATGAGATCAAAGAAAGTGGACGGAAGCCGTGCCCAGCTGGGCTCCGGGATAGGGGATGGGTTTATATAGGCACTAATGCAAAGTTAATGCAAAGTTTAGTAGCTTCTGGTGCATCTAAGATATCAGAAAAGGTTTTCAGATCTATGATTGCCTATGTCTCCCCTTCAAACCGATATAAATCAAATCGGTCTGGGGGATTGGTAGTATCGCAATTTAAATGGCCTGCTCATAATCGGTGGACTAGTCGGTGAATGTGCATACATCGAAATATTAAGGTCGAGGAGAGTCGGTCATCTATAACATGGAAGCAAGGCCTGACGCATCGGGAAAAGCAATATACATGATATTGTGTCGGTGAAGTGTGTATATCGACCCGGTGGAGGCAGAATCAGGCACAGTCGGCGCTTCGATGTCTAATAGGCTTTATAGGCTTTACGTTGGGTGACACCTTACATTGGGTTAGATAAACATTTGATTAAGGGAACCATCATATTTCAAATATTTACATTATCTTCCTATAAGGTTAGCAGTGTGTGCTTTCCTGTTAGGATACATTACTCATACTTGTGAGTTGTCGTGACGGGAGTGCTGTTAATATCCCAGTGGTAGTCGGTATTAAACTTCCGTCTTGTTCTGTTGGGACTCACGATATAACTCTACAGATATTACTCTACTAAACACTATAAAGCCATTTTTCCACTGATCGACTATTCACCACCGAACTGCAGTCGGGAACCACCAACGCCAGATCGGTGAATGGAAACAGACATGCAGGGGGGAGGGGGGAGGGGTATTCGCCGATTAATTGTGCATAGTTCATCCCTTAAGGCCACCATTGCGATGGTCATTGTGTTTGGAGGACAGTTCTGTCTGTATGAAACGGTTAAATGCGGCAGAAACAAGGCATAAAGCCTTTTCCATTGTCGAACGAAAATAGCCCCGACTTTTTTAGTTACCCTAAAAGTCTGTCTATGGTTGCACTGAATGTACGTCGGTATCAATTTATCAGTGAGGGTGCGTCACATGCATTCTTTCTACTGCATTTTCCAGGTATACACAGATTTAACTGGTATTGTTACATTATCTATTCCAAATTAATCTGTGAGCATTCTCTGCTCTATCGTTTCTATTAACGGATCTCACGTCAGTATACCAAAAGAAAGCTCTATAGGCCCGTTTCCAGTGCCAAAAGTCTGTCAGGAACCAATGACGGACTTTTGGCACTGCTGACCCAAAATTGGTCAATGGAAATGAGTCAGCTCGTGAAATGACCCACGACTTTTTCTGCTTATGCTAGGTTTACACCATCACCCAGGCATTCCCGGCAACCACAAAATGCCATTGACATATCTCAACTTCTACTTCGGATTTGGTTTTAAGTCGTCCGCAATTCACCTCTTGCACATAAGTGTGGCGCTGCTGTAGCAGAGAGAATGTGTTGCGCTGGTTGCATGTGGCTAGCCACCGCTTGCCAGAAACCAGCCACACACTGGCAAATCGAAAACGAGGCGAGCCCTCACCTGTATCGGCAGCATGGCTTCAGTCCCATAAGCACAGAGGAACTGTAGAATTGTAAATCGTTGTTATATCGTGAATAACAGGCCGATTTTCATAAATATAATATTGTTAAAAAGCTAACACTTGGGCCTATTTGTTGGTATAATATCATATACCTGTGTTTTGGCTAAGATTTCCAGTCCTAGATTGAACATCCAGATTATTTTGGTAAAAAAAAACCACAAATAGGTCATCGCGATAGATTTTTCATTAAATCGCTGTGAAAACAGGAAGGTAACACCCGATCTTCTTGGGAATTTCAAGATGATTAAAATGATACCAATATTACCAGGTTGTGATAGATATTTCCTGAGGTAATGGACTAATACTGCATCAGTTAATTGTCAGGAAATCTGGGAGTTTGCCAGAAAAAATCTAAGTTTTGAAGCTATCACAGGAAATCGTAGGCAAGGCATAGGTATATGATGAGTATACCAATGAATAGTTTAGAGTCTTAGCTTTCTAACAATGCTTTATTTATAAAGATTGGCCTGTTATACACAAAGCCAGAGCAAGTCACATTTTTTCAAGTTAGAAATAAAACTTAGATTTTTTATGACAAATTCCCAGATTTCCTGACAATTCACTGATGCAGTATTATAGTCCATTACCTCAGGAAATATCTATCACAACATGGTAATATTGGTATCATTTTAATCGTTTTGAAATGCCTAAGAAGGTAGGATGTTTATTTGTATATGTCATCGCTGTAGATTTTTAATTAAATCGTTGTGAAAACAGGAAGGTAACATATTTTAATGTTATTCATTTAAACAATTTCGATTTTTATTCTATGACAGGAAATTTTATCCATAACACAGGTATATCATGTATATCCCAAGAGATAGGCCCAAGTCTCAGCTTTATAAAAATGTATTGTTTATACAAATCAGCCGATTAGTGTAGATGTAAGAGCGATTTCCATTTTTCATGTTAGAGAAACACTAGTATTTCTATCATTGCTCAGGACTCAGTGGAGAGGGCTTGCCTCGTTTTCGATTGACGTGCATAGGCGGCCATTACAAGATGGCGCCAGTGTGAAGAGGGTCACATCGTAAGTGGACTTGGCTGCTGGGGCATTGCAGGGGAAAGTTTCTGACTGTCAAAGAATCTGGCACGGCAGTCTCGGCAACCCCCAGTGATTTTTGACCATCGGGGTTCGACTTAACTGCGCGGGGCCTTTGGGACAGGGTGTAACTCGACTGAAGTCGACGGGCTCGGTGGTCGTAAGTCGGTGGGGTCCGGTCGCGGACTTTGCACAGAGGCCGTCGCCTTGAGTCCAGTCCTGACTAGAAGCCTGACAACTTACACCTTGCCAAGTTCTTCGCGGCCAATGTAATGTGGCACCATCCACCACTGAGTGAAAGCTTGGTTACTGGGTGAGATCTACTACCCTCACTGATTTTTCTTTACCTACACACAGTGAGTGGCACCACCGACAGACTTTCTGTGTAACTCAAAAAATCTACACCTCTTTTGTCATTCAATGGAAACAGGTCTTAACGGAGCTTCCCGACTGCAGATCAGTGCCAAAAGGTCGGCCAATGGAGACGGGCTTATACACTACACCCTAAGCAATTCTAGATAACAAATGCAGTCATTGGCTACCACCAACCGACTTTTAAGGCATGTTTCCGTTGGCTGATTTCCCGTCACTTATCTAGAGTCAGGAACCACCGATGGACTTTTGGCACTGTTGACCCAAAATCGGTCAATGGAAACGACCCAGCTTGTGAAATGAGCCTTAACGTTTTCTGTTTAGATTATACAATGTGGCACCACCTGCTAATGAGTGAAAGCTTGGTCACTGAGGGAAATCCACTACCCTCACCGATTTATTTATACAGACTCACAGTCGGTGGCACCACAGGCGGACTTTCTGGGTAACTCTCCATCATTTTCGTCGGCCAATGGAAACGGGCCTTTAGCAGAACTTAATCAATCAGTGCCTTTGTCGTTGGCCAGTGGAAAATGGCTTATAGCGGCTATCAGACTGACCAAGATATCACTCGACTGATATCGTCCTTTCGTTAGACTCGAACATCCATATTCATATGTTAGGACATCCTGCACACGTAATGCTCAGGGATTTTCTTTTACATAAACTTCGTCATCCGAAAGCAAATAAAGGATGATAGTGCTGCCTTCAATTTGGAGATTTTTCTCGTTATTATTCTTAGAAATTATTGACATTTTCTTACCTATTCGTTTAATATTGAAAAACGTGCATCTTGTTTGGATATTCTCTCCAACCGTACAGTAGTACAATAATCCCCACAATTCATATGATTATCAGCTGTAAACACCGAATGATGACAAGTAGGCAATCCTTCAATGTAGTCCGCACATTGAAATATGAGTTTGGTAATTTTGTAACCCCTCCCTATTTTCCAGTCCTTTGAGTCTCTAACAAAGAATTTAGAGGGAAAAGAGTAAATAGATCAGATACTTATATGTCAGTACAATGTAGGGTTTCATATGTTAAAGGACTGGATGACACTGAACCTCCTCTAGTAGTCTTTTTTGTGTTTGATATTCTAGGACCAGCGAGCATATTCTATCCCGATGATAACTGAGTGAAACCTGACCACAGACTAATCAATAATGCCGAAATATGACTACCCAGTTATGTCTGATAAGTGATATTGTAGATAACAAGATTCTTAAATTCAATGTTGGTGTCACCAAGGATCACAATTTACCTATTCTGAACAACACATGATTCAATAATATTACTCAATTTATAGAAAATAAATGATAATGAAATTCAGAAAAAAGTGGGGGCTACCAAATCATAAATCATGGTTAATTACAAGTAGAAAATTATGTTATATTGTATATATTTAAAGTCTAAAAGCATTGACAGAACAACCTATACATATGCCTCTTGAGTTAATTTACTCAAAATATATGATTTTACTTGTGATTTGTATGGATTCGTCTAGATATTTATAACATGTAAACTTCAAGCCTGTAAGCTTATACAACGCAATCATATTGTGCTAAAAGTAAGAAAGATAATAAAATAATGATAATTATGTGATGTACACATTTCTTGGGCAGGCGGGATTGGTAGATCTTCTTCTGAATATGTATCTATTAATGCCATGACTGTTAGTAGGCCTACACATATCATTTTGCAGGAAGACTTTATCACAGGACGCAGATCCCTGACTTACACTTCCTGGTCTATGATCATCACATGTATCCATCTGGTTCCGGTATCGTCCAACCGGTCATGTCAACTCTAGATACAAGTGTGAACATCCACAAAATGTATCCTTTCGCTTTGTATCAATTATTGCTCTGATATGTCATAACTCTAGGGACTAAAATGGATAAGAAGTTGATTCTGGACGACTATGTAAACCGTTCTCAATGTTTTTTTGTCATTCAGGGGTTAATCAGGAAGAACGGGCACTTTATTCCACGAAAATGTAAATAGATCAGATACTTATATGTCAGTATAATGTACGGTTTCATATGTTAAAGGACTGGATGATACTGAACCTCCTCTAGTAGTCTTTTTTGTGTCTGATATCCCAGGAAGGTTATGTATGTCATTACTCTAGAGACTAAAATGGATAAGAAGTTGTTTCTGGACGACTATGTAAACCTTTCTCTATGTTTGTTGTCATTCAGGGGTAAATCAGGAAGAACGGGCAGTTTATTCCACGAAATCATGACTGTTAAACTAATACATGTATATGGGTAGTTTTGGATACATCTTCCTTCTCAATATTTCGTGGGCCACCCAGATATTGAACTTCCTCTTAATATCTGCCTCTTAACTTTACTATCTCTCATTTCTAGACGTACCCGAGCTAGTAATTAAGCCGGAGTTCTTGGGGTATTTGGTATCTACCTTTTACCAAGATTAAAATTAACTTCTGATAAATGTGTGTTATAGTTGGCAAATTTCAGTAGTTAGATTGATACGAGAAACCATGGCAATAATAGATTGTGAATGGACTATCAACAGCACTTGAGAATTATGTTTAGACCTTAATGTCTCTCATTTCTTCTGCCTGCACAGCTCGTTTATTTCTCTGCACAAATAGAGTCTGTATAGAGTCTGTGTGTGATAGAATATTTCTAGGTCCAAATTTATTATACCGTAAAATCCCGCTGATAAGCCGATTTCTTTTTAGGGTTTTTTGAAAACGTACTTTTTTTTCAAAAATAGATTTTTGAAAAAAAGTACGTATCAAGTACCAAAAAACAGAGATATGCAAATGTGAATTATTCAATGGTAGTGATTTTTTAGATATCATGATATATCCTAAATTGGTACAAAAGTTCATTGAAATGTTCATATTCTATACCGAAAATTCTACAAGAATTTGTGAGTGGGGAATGGGGGGGGGGGGGGATGGTAGTGCAGGATTGCAAAGTGGGGGGTCGGCTTTTAATCTGGGTCGGCATATAACTGGGGTTTTATGGTAGTACATTTAGTGAATAGAAACAACCTGCATGTTCCTAGAAGACACTAACAGAGTTATTATTGTGCACTACTAGGCCAAAAGGAAAGGGAAAGACGAAGCATAATACCGCCAAAATTGCAGGCATCTGTTGAAAGAATGAGAAACTACAATGAGTTGGAAAAAGATTAACCCCTCTGTCAAGATACCAAGATGCAAAATACCAAGAGAGTTATAAATCCGAAAATGGCAGAATGCTTCTTGTGTGAGGAGGAAGAAAGAGGATTACCTAATAGAAGCAATGAAAATGAAACTAAATGAGAGAGAGAGAGAGCAAATTAATGTGCAAAGAATGTGAGTGATAAAAAGCTGCTTGTTATAATGAGTGCTAGAGATATTGTTGCTCCAGCAGTTGTTTGGTTGCACTGTATAATGGAGAACAAGCTCATCTTAAAGCAAAAGAGGGTTACAAAACACAAGAACTAAATGAAAGAGAAGAAGCATATCAAATTGCCTTCTCTGAGCTATGAACTTATGTCAGTAAGATGAAAACTGCAAGTGACACTGATTCACCTATTTAGACTTGTTGAGCTCTCCATATTATACAAGAAGAGACTTGTGCAGCTAGTGCAGAATCATCAGATGTACATGTATGCTACCTGACTGAAGGACCAGCTGCTTTACCACATATGTAAGCTTCAAGCTCATCACCAAAGGTGCAATGTCCTGCTGGCATTTGAGAAGGATGTAGGGCTTGTATAAGCAAGCAGATATGTAAAAGCAATCCATCTAGCAAAAGCTTTTGGGATAATATGGTGTGACATGCTTCAG
The DNA here is from genome assembly GCA_950022655.1 of Alentia gelatinosa. Taxonomy (NCBI): domain Eukaryota; kingdom Metazoa; phylum Annelida; class Polychaeta; order Phyllodocida; family Polynoidae; genus Alentia; species Alentia gelatinosa. Next base: position 19,559,852 of record OX465591.1, read on the forward strand.
CATGAGATGCTGCAATGTGTGTGTACGATTGAACATGGTGCAGACATCAAGTTCCAGCTGCAGCATGGTTGCATCAAAGTCTGACCTTGTCATCTCACAGCTTTCACAATACAACTGCTTAGCCAAAAGCAAGGCAAGGTCACAAGTTCACAGGCTTTCAAAAGATACCTTTGCTGTGTATGTTGGCATGAAAAGGTTTGCTAAGACCAGGAAGAAGGAACTCATTGATATGTGTTCCAAGAGAATAGGCCCAGTATCTCATATGATAGAATACTCGAAATTTCTCCTAGCTTGGAGAAGCACTTGTAGCTCAGTATGTGGAATATAGAGTTCTATGCCCTCTACTGTTGAGAAAGCAGTTGCTCACAACTGAAGCAGTCGACAATATTGATCTTGACCTAACTGCAATTAAAGCTAAAACATTATTTCATGGCACCAGTGTGTCTCTCTTCAAACATCCAAGCCCTTAACCCTTTAAGGGCAAATGATGCCTTAAGGCATCAACCTGCCCAGGGCGAATGATGCCTTGAGGCATCATTTCTCAAAAATATAGAAATTCGTTTTTAACAAGGAAATAATGGAGCAATATCAATCAAATTTTCAAAGAATGTAGGTCTAACACCACAATTGGTATTTCTATTGAGATAATTTTTTTTAGGATTATGTTTCATATCACGTAATTAAAGACTGAAATTATGGATTTTGACGATTATGTGCCCATCCCCTAGTGGGGTAAACTGTCACCAGCATCTGTCCTTACGGGGGTAGCTCAGCCACAGGCACCTGTCTTTAAAGGGTTAACACCCTTATAGTAGGGGAGCAAATGACCTGAAAAATGGGTCACAATGACACCCGAGAGTCTCCTGGCTGAAACTTGCTATGTTGGTCAATTATGACCTCAGGAATCTGAATCTAATGCTCGTTTGTTCCAAAAAGTGTAGCATCATGCTCGTTTCCATGGTAACAGAAAGAAAACATATCTTTATAATTACTGATATATATTAAATACTTTGATATAAAAAGGTAAAAATATGCATTTTTTCTGTGAAAAATATCATTGATTTTTTGTCAAAGGAATAAGCTATGAAAATATGCCCTTTTCCATTTTCATGGAAGAGTTGTTGCCATGGTAACATTCCAATTTCTAGGAGAACCCTTATTTTTGTTTTTCTTATGGTACTTTATGCTACTTGATGTTGAATAAAAAGAGTTATTTTATGAACAATACATTAAAATTGATGAATATAGCAAAAGTACACAGCAATAATGGGCAGCACCATTTTTTGAAGTCATTAGATTGTTTCCATGGCAACCATTACAATGTATTTCCTATGACCATATCTGCCAAATAATGATAGATTAACTGGATATTTGTTTGGCAAGTCTTAATGACGTGGCAACTAGTAGAGGAGTAGAGTATAAAAATGGTCATTAGAGAGTCTCCTGCATGAAACCTGCCATATTTGTCAATTATTACATGGGGAATCTGATTCTGCCACTATTTTGTCCAAAAGAATGTAGCATCACTTCTGTTTCCATGACAACATAAATGCATAATGAGTTACTCAGAAATCCCTATTTTCCTATACATATGAATAGTAAGTGTAAGAAAAACAACAAAACACCTACTCACAAGCTTTCATTTTCATTTTTGTATGTATACCTTTGGAACATGTTGGAGGATTGCTATTTACATTCCCTTAGAATTTGATTGCCATGGCAACCAATGCAGCCCAAAACATTCACTGCATAAAGCAACTATAAATGTCAGTGAAACTAACTGCTATACCTTTATAGTAACTGAAGATAGAGACTTTATTCTGGTACTTTGAGAGTCTACTGCATAAAAGGTGGCATGTTTGTCAATTATTACATGGGGATTGTGATTATGCCACTCTTTTGGCCAAAAGAATGTAGCATCACTTCTGTTTCCATGACAACATAAATGCATGATAATTTACTCAGAAACCACTATTTCCCTAAACATATGAATAGTAAGTCTAAGAAAAATGGCGAATCATCTGCTTATGAGATGACATTTGCATTTTTTAAAGCATGAGATTACACTTGATTTTGGGACATAATGGGGAAGTGTTATTTCTATATCCTTAGAGTTTAGTTGCCATGGCAACCTATGCAGAACAAAATATCCATTGAAGTAACTAACTCTGACTATCATCTAGATAAATTGCTATAACTTTTGAGCCACTGAAGATAGAGATCTAATGGAAGTATCTATTCTGGTACATTAAAGCATGTAGAATCCAATGGGATGCATTAGCCATCCCAGAATGCAATATTTTGGTTGTAATTTTGAATTCTGATAATTTCAAATCAATAAAGATATGATACCTAGGGTCTAACACCATTGGGTACAATGGATATGATATTTAGGGTAGAACACTATTTGATATAATGGATGTTATACAAAAGTGATTTGTCATCAAAATATCAATGAAATTGTGCCATAAGCCAGGTGGGCATGATATAAAGTTTAGTGAATGTAAACACATGACAGAGTGAATTACCCATTTATGCTGAGTGATACCCCAAGATATCACCAAGTTTATGCCTGGCGGTATCATCATGCACGACTGGGTGACTGCCTTGGAACATTATTCATGGAATATATGGTGTCATCTGGTATCATGCAGTTGCTGGTGTTATAACCCTAAAGGCTGTATTCCACCAAACAATCGCTTTTTCAACTTCAACAGAAGTTCCTGCCGACCTTTCAGCCGACGTCGGCTGAAACGTCTGACCAAATTGCTTCAAAATGCGTCGCTGCTCCACCGAAACCCCCAACAAACGCTCATGTGGTCGCCATATGAGCGTCGGGTGGGTTCGAAGTTCCAGCAGATCCTAGCCGACGCCCCTGCCGAGGCGCCGACTGGTGGACGTTGGCTGCATTTCACGTAATAATCGAGTTCCCCAATAGGTGGCGCGGCATGCGGTGATACACTACGGCGCTCTTAACCCGCGAAAGCCGCGTATCGAGCTGAGCAGTGTGTCGGCGTGTTGGGTTTTGTACGGGAACGGTCAGAAAACGTCAAATAACCGAGGAATTACACATTTAATCGAACAATGAAGGTAAATAAAGATAAGGATTGATGTTATGAATGTGTATGGCACACTTTGCTCCTCTACTATTAGGAGGAATGTCTGCCACTTCAACTTAAGACAGATATGGTGGTTAAGAAAATTCCAAAACTTCCTTCAACTTACATTAACATTAGACTGGCTTACTTAAACCAGCTTAAGAAAAACCCAAGATTTTAGCAGTAGAAATCAAGTCATTCCCATCATATAGATCAATCCAGTCACACTTGAAGCAAGAGTAAGCCTAGCTAGAACAGATGACCAACCACTCTACCCTCTAGTAAAACAGATCCAATCAAAGTGGCCTTTATATAGATAGGACAAGTTTTAAATCATATTCAGTGGAAACTTCAAAATGAATATCAAAATGACTCTATTGAGGTCAGCAGGAATGCTACTAGAAGGCAATGGCTAGACTAGTGCCCATACTGAGGCGGGGATAGCTTCATCTGTCACAGCACAAGATTTCCCCACAGCAGCAAGATTCACAGAGACAAGACTGGTTCATCGGATAAACAGCATCTAGCCTGTATAACTGTTGAAAGATACCATGAACAATATAACAGATCTATCATAAAAATCTTTCCTATTTTTCAGTTTTCTCTGTGGAGAGGTCTGTTAAAAAAACCAGGAGTGGTCAAGACCTGAGCCTTTTTTTCGTTTCCCGACATTAGAAAGAAATTGATCTAACAGATCTACCTTGACCTTTGAGGACTGGTGTGATAAGCAGAGACTTGAAAGTCAATAGTTCCAGTTCTGGAAATTGGATATCAAGCTTGTCATATTCACACTTATTCACTCAATCACAGAAAGACACACTGATATGTATTTTGAAGCACTCTCAGGTTTATCCCCTACTCTTTTTTGCAAACAACAATGTGACATAGTCTTAAACATCTCTATAGACAAAGACTTACTGAAATTTGCGAGCAATTTTCAAAAACTAGACACAATATGCAGTTTAACCAGCTATTGTTGATATTGCATAAAAGATATTTATTACATGTATGTCATAGATACATTTCACAGATATACAGAGTGGAACACCACGTAACAGGCACCCTGCATATGCAGACACCCCAAATAAGCAGACACTTTTGCTCAGAATCTGTTTTTTATGAGTGTGTGTTTGTATTCATAGAAAATACATTTTGTTATTCAAAGGTTAATAACTTCGGATCCAATGAAGATATTGGAAAATGTATTTTAGAACTATGATCGCCTCTGTCGTCCAGTTTTGCCCGGAATGGAGGGTAACAGCTTACACAGGGGTTTTACTGTAGTATACTAGCGACTTCGTCGATTTCTAACAATTCCTAACTGCCGTGGTGCCCCCTAGTGGGTGAACGGGGAACGATCAGAATTTCGCGGTTATCGTTTCGTATGACACAGGTATTCTGCCGGCAACCAGCGAAGTAATCTCATTGCTTTCTCTCGGGATTAAAAGATAAAAAAAACTTCATTACTAAACTTTGATTTCGGCATGGCTCGAAACAAATCATGAGAGAAAAAGTATATCTGCCATTAGATCTACAAAAAAAAAAGAACAGATTCTAGTTTTTCCCTGCACGAGATTCTCACTCTTGTGGCTCTTCAGTCTCCAGGCCTAGGTCTGGTTTACTCTGTCTCTATGTGCGGGAGCAACTTCAAGCGGATTCGACGAAATTCTAACGTTTTATAAGTAGTAGGTAATCATGCCAGTGCAAATGTTATCCCACTGAATGTTTCCATTATTGAAGCTTTGAGTGTTTGTTTTGTTTTAGGTTAGACGATGGGTAAATTGATGATTGACATATCCCGAGTACATGTTTACAAACACCTTCCTCCTCGCGCGAAGAAAAGATGTTGTTATAAAAGTGCACGTATATTAGAGAGGTCCATGAACTACCCGACCTTTGCCAGTCACTGGGTCATGCACTGTTTCTATGCTAAACTGCAGGATGAAACCACCAGCCAAATAAGGATCTAACTTCATGTGCACGACTTATCTATTGACCTCTTCATCAGCATTGTAATAAACTGTCTAACATCAGAACATTTGTTAGTACCATTGTGCAGGGTAGTTTACATAAGAGATATATTTTTGAACCTGAAAAAAACCCCGGAATATCACCTTTGTAAAAGTCCTTCATGGACAGCCAGAATACTTTCTTTTCTAATTGTGCCGTATATTTTGGTAGAGGTGTGTTTGTATGGACGCATGTCCGTGCATACACATATGTTTGTGATAGGATTATGAAATATATACAATAGTTCGTCCATTCTAATGCTCGACATAAAACTGTCCTCGACTCACGAAATATAGATATGTGAGACAGAAATACTGTGACATTCGAGAACGCAAATACGAGGTCATATCCGCCACCAATGGAATAACTAAGTCAACATTGAATTTGACTAGACTCAAATGCTCGCAAGTATTTCTAGAAATGAAAGTCTATTGTCAAAATTGAAAACGAAGGGTTACAATCCACTTGGGTTGGATCTCTGGCTAGTGAATATGTACAATGTTCTCATGATACCTCGCATCCAGTTACATTATCCTTGAAATCACTGTGTGTGAAGGAAGCTAGTCTATATGTGAACATACTATGAACATGTCTTGCCGGCAGAAGAAACTGAATAGAACAAGCACTTAAATCGTACTGTATCAGCCACACTACAATCTACAATGAACGAATCATATTCAAAGTTCAGTTTTCGAAATCTCAAGCTTGACTTATGTATCGTATGTAGGAACCATACCCTGTGTTAAGCATCCCTAATTAGCAACGATAGTCTACATGTACTGGCGGGGTGTAGTACACATTTTACCTCGCCATGAACAAGAACTTCAATGAGAAAAAAAGAACCTGTGCTCGTTAAAAGAAAATGCTAAATTTGATTGTAATGTCCACAATGATCTTTATGTACCGTCGGCCTCTATATGGTCAATTATGCTTTTACCCCAGTCATGCATACTAAATATACAATACATTTATATTTACTTTAATGCATTTCTTACTCTTGGACTGACTCACTGACTGACTCACTTACTCTCACTAACTCACTCTCACTTACTCTCTCTCTCTCTCTCTCTCTCTCTCACTCACTCACTCACTCACTCATTCTATCACTTGTCCACTATTTAACTGTCAGTCAATCCTTCTCGCAGTGTCTCACTGGCTCACAGATGGGCTCAGGGACTAACTAATTGTATCACAGTCGGGCTCACGGACTGACTAACTAACTCATCCTCCCACTCACCGAGTTGTCGCCAGAGGTCTGCGATCTGACCTGAGTTGTGAGCAAAGCGAGCAGCAGCAGGGCAGCAATGCCGGGCTGCATCTTCATCCCCATCGCGGTCTCTGACACCCCGTCACGGCTGACTTGTTACGGTGGCGGCCTGCGGACAGGGTGTCCCCTTAAAGCCGGGTCCCTCTACAGCAGGTGAGAGTGACGGAGCACGCGGGCAGTGTCTTCCCCAGACCCACTCAGCCCTCTGCCGCACTTGCAGGTCCGGTGAAGATCCTCAAACTCCACTGCTTGTATGCATCCGACAACACTGTTGTGAGTAGATGCATCGCAGGATGAACATCTCGGTCACTCCGAGCATTTCAAGTGCCAGTGACGCGTTATGACATGCCATTCTAATCAATGGGGAAGGGAGATATGATAATGTTACTTTCCATGTACAGGCGCCGCACCCTGCTTCATAAAGTTTCTCAACCGTTTCGAAAGTATATCCCAACTTAGGAATATATATTACATTTATTTGGTTATATATATATATATATATATATATATATATATATATATATATATATATATATCTATATATATATATATATCTATATATATATATATATCTATATATATATATATATATATATATATATATATATATATATATATACATATACTGTGTCTTCTTACATATCTATGATCTATGAGAGTTCACTGTTGAAAAAAAATGCATGCTCATTTGCCCTTGTATTGTGGGTCATTGAGTAGAGCGGTGCACACACCGCTCACTGTATATTGTATGATGGTATTGTATGATGGTACTCCATATATTACACCACAAACTTACACAAACTATTTATCTCGCACCTCACTTCATTTCCCCCACCTATCCACATTTCAAACACTTTGGATTCAAAATCAAGCAGCATTCTGTTCCGTTTGAGCTACATTACCAATGAAATAAACGCTGAAATAATACCCCATGAAATAAACCCTGAACACTTCGAACACCTTGACTTTTATTCTCAACTGATCCTTCGTCGGATATAAGATTAGTTGCCTACATTTTCGAAAATGAATTACCATTACCTTAACGAAATAAATGCTGATGTAGCAGCTAAAAAAACATAAATATCAATTTTACCAATCCCATCTATCCACGTTTCATTTTTCTTAAAGCAGTGCATTAAAGATAGATTATATTGATTCCACCTTGGTCTGAATGTAGAATCATCCGATCTTGTCGACAAAAATAATACAACGATAAAATGGCCTGCCGTATACTGACCTAGAGTTGCTATCTATGGTTAGGTGTATTTGAATATACATGTTTGGGCAGTCACCACTATCAGTGTCCTACATTAGCTCATACATAATGTCATCGCACATCCGTCAGCGCAACCTCATCGGGATATCTTCTTCCTTATGTTTCTAAACTCGAGCAGCGTCCTTCGCTTCGATTTTCTTTTGATATTTTCATTAGTTTTATTTTAACTGGAAGTAACTGTCCGGGGCCATCCATCTGTCCATATCTTCCACAGACTACTTGCACATATAATGGGCTTACAAACAATGATGGACTGTATATATTATTGCAAACAAAAGTCGACATATATACATTCGCTTCACTTAGTCATATCGTTGGATACACGTGACATTATTTTATAACCTCGTAGAACATCCAGTTCATGTTATAGTACTCATATAATGTATGACTATAGTACTACATCACTTCCCAAGTGAGAACAAATTTGGGAGTAGTCAAATATGAGGTTTTCTATATCACACACTAGGCATCTCGTTATAACTGTGACAGTCAGACCTTTCCCTTTTCCATTGGAAATGAGGGATCGCACTATACCTGAGTATACGTAATGTATTTATTTGTTAAACACACCATTTATTTGTTACACACTAGATGTGACAGTGGTGTATTACTTCTGTACCAATAAAATGATAACTGACGATGAACTGACGATGCAACTCACTCATTCACTCATTCATTCATTCATTCATTCATTCATTCATTCATTCATTCATTCATTCACTCACTCACTCACTCACTCACTCACTCACTCACTCACTCACTCACTCACTCACTCACCCTCACTCACTCACTCACTCTCACTCGCTTGCTCGCTCTCTGTCGTGGTGTCTCAGATTTGTTTGTTAAGCGGTAAATTAGTTTACGTAGGTTTTCTAAAATAAAAAAAACTTTTTCTAGTGAACAAATATAACGGCACTGTTCTTAAATAGAGTGTGAACATAACGATATCCATTTAATGATACCCGCATTGTGCATTGTCGTATTGACCACATGGATATCTCTAAACAAAATGATCAACGAAAATAAGCCAAGTTCGTATTATTAAAAAAAACCCACAAAAATAGCGTTGCATTTTTTACAGAAATGAATAACGCTTAGAACAAAATTGAAGTAGAATTAATAACATTGATACAGGAAAAGAAAGAGAAAAATCCATTGAAGATCTACATACATCCCCACAGGAAATATGAGGAAGTATGACAAAAAGGAAAAAGATTATCTTAAAACCAATGATTCCGCTCCCACCTGCTCATTGTACATATTCACAGATTGTAGGGTTCTCTAACTGCAAGTAATGGATTGATGTGGTCGCAGTATTCATGTCCCTAGTTCAGAAATTGTCCCTCTAGGCATTGTCTATATATAAGCATCCTAGAATCTTAGTTAAATTCACACACATTTTCATCCCAACAATACAAAGTGAGCTTTGATAGTTAACTCTGCTATATTGAATGTCCGTCCGCTCCATCCAGCGTGCGGATAGGGATGTTTTCTAACGGATGTTCTATTTTGAGTTTATAGGAAACAGACGCCGTGTCAGATTGTTACAGATAGGAGTGAGGCGCCAGGAAGCGATCCTACCTCGAAACTGCTCACAGTGAGCTGCTCTTCACCACAACCACCTCCACCTCCATAGAACATGTACGTCGTATCAAGATTTGTGAAGAGAGTCCTGTCTTAGTGGTTGTAGATGTATTACTGTACCTGGCATAATCTTGCTTCCTCTGGAATGAACTTGGAGCTAATATGAGAGTTTCATTGCTTTTTTCACTGCTGGCAAAGGCAGCATTTACTTGATTAGAAGTAAATGAAGTAAAGGCCGAGGAGTTACCCTTTTACCGCCTTTTGCTCACTTTGATGTATGGGATACAACTAGGTTCATGCAAGTACCGGTACCCTACACCTAGCCTGATCATACATCCAATGTCAATTGAATCCTGTGCGATCTGTACACCATCCAGTTGACTTCAAAATCCCCTCTTATCCTTGGCTCACCTCTCCCGTATTAACACTTCCTGTCAGTTCAGGTACGACTATCTAATATATTAGGGGCTTACTAGAAAGCATTTTTTTAAAAGATTTTATTCATACTGTACTGGTGCTTGGATGTACTAGACTTCCATCTTCCAGCAGCTCCAGTTCAATCAGTAACATACCTTTTCCTCAATAGGAGGCTTACAGTCGATGGCACTAAGGTTAAATAAAGAGACTATGTACAGCAGTCAAGTTAAAGATATACTTAATGGTCCATTCTGCAGGGGGGGGGGGGGGGGTCCGGGTATGAACCCCAAAAAGACAGCTTACATAAATTAAGCTTCAAGGACATTGAACAATAGTAGTAGATATAATTATATAATTCGACGTTTGTATGGGTTGGCAATGGTGCTATCACATCATGTCGGCATTTGGGTTATTATAACTCCATGTTTGGCTGACATTGAATGCTATACTGAGAGCGACATACACTCTTTTCATAATTCCCCATCGACTTTCAATATAGAATGTTGTCTCTTCAATGAACTGCCTGGGCCACTACTCTGCCTCCTTGATGAACTGCCACTAATCAGCTAATGAGTTTCATCTTCCCAGAACAACTGGTTTTGAGGTGCCAGAAACCTACCTCTCACACCACCTCAATCTGCAAAATCACATCTGCCCCAGGAAGGCTTGGACCGACACTTTACTGCCAGAGGCTATGTGCTTCACAAGCTATTGGGGTATTTCGCAGACAATGGGAGCTCATCCTCATTGCCATCCCAGCATTAGCAGTCCATTTTAGGGGCAGAACCTTTCAACACCTGTATTGGCTAATCCATAGCATCTAGACCAAAAATGAAAGAAAAATCGTCAAATTACTAGAGAGATTTTATTATTTTCATGGAGCACTAGTGGCCATCTTGAAAAATGGCCGCTGCATTGATTTTCTTTTGTTAGCACTCTTTTCTGAAACACTCCTGCCAAATTTCTTGATGATATTACAATTTGTACTATGGTTTTTGAGTAAAAACATTTAACAGAGGGTCATTTGGGGGGCTATCTAGAAAATTGTGTCGGACAAGGAACATTCCTGCCAAAATTCTTCTTTATCTTAAAATTTGTATTATGGTTTTGGGGCCACACCACGTAACTGAGGCTGGTTTGATGGCCATCTTGAAAAATGGCCAGCGTATTGATTTTTTCGTAGAGCACTTTTTTTCTGAAAGTATGACCTATAAAGAACATTCATACCAAACGCCATGCTTGTATCATAATTTGCACGATAAATTTGCCTAAGCCGCTACACTATCATTGTAATGACTGCACCTCAAGAGTAACTGGTGATACATGGAAAACCACATACGAGTATCGCCAGTATAAATACACGTCTTAAAAATAAATAGGATGACAAGGTATGATACAGGGAAAGACGAGGAAAGATTATGGCAGAATTTCGTTCACGTTTTGTCGTTATAAACTTTTTTCTGGATTGTTCTTGTTGAGGTAATTAATATATCTGACTAAATGCCACAAGGATATATCTATGACTCCATTTTTACTTCTAGAACTTGCAGAATTTATATTTAAGGTGTGTGCCATTGCATTATCAACTGCTGTATACCTTTTTTTAATGTTTTCTATTCAAAGTGAAGGGGTCTGTTTTGTGAACAATCGCCGATCATCCACAGTCTCAAGTAGGCGATGATCTAAAAACTCGTTATGTCCAGAATTATGGACTTACAAGCGGACTTCCAGTTTTATGTTAACAACATGGTCCTAGGTTACTAACAACTTCAGGTATTACGTTTACATGTATATCATTCCTCAAGTTATTATTCACAAACACATTTCCTTGTAAAATGCACAAGTATAAGCACCTAATAAACATATATAACAACGTATCACATACAATTTTCTGTTTCGAGTAACTGAACATCAGACAGGCATGGGTTGTCTAGTAGTCACCACGTTGAGTTTTCATTCTTGTTTTCACTACATTCCTGAAGTCATTTTTGCTACCAGCATTTCTAACTGCACTAGTTTCGGCATTTCATGACAAAATCGCCGTCTCGTATCAATTGACGTCTGAAAGTCGCATGTTCTCCTGCACCACCCGTTGACCTTAAGGGTGACCTTGGCCTCGGAGTCCTTCGTAGTGGTGTTCGTAGTTGGTGTGCTCCAGGGTCTGGTACTCCCTGTCTGCGTCTCTGCTCGCCGGGGTTGTCACTGCCACCTGGCGTGCTGATGACGTACTAGGATCGCTCTCTGAGACCTCTCGTACACTTCTCTCGTTACTGAACGCCATGTTGCATATACCACGTTTCCGGCACCGCCTGAAACCATGCCGATGAATAGACAATAATCGATTGTTTTGTATACAGGCGGCTGTAAAGCAGGAGAGATTGACGCGTAGTAAGACACGAGTGTTAGCGAGTGTATATATTACATTTTCAACCTCGAACGGTAAACAGAGCTTTTTGTCCACAAAACCATTATATCCCAGGATATAGACCATGGAGAATGGACTGCAATACTCATAGCAACGTAAAAAACGAGTTCCCAATTTTAGGCCCACGGGACAAAAATACCAAGGGGGAGACAGCATAGGCTTTATCTACATTAAGAGAGCCGAATTTACAATATAAGAAAAATGCACAAAATGAGCTGGATTGAGTTTAAAAGTAAACATGTTAAACGGCGTATATTAGAACATGGTAGTCCCTATGTTCCTATCCCATACACACCAGTAGGTGTCCATCATGGGTCTTAGGCCTGGCGTCCACCTACTGCGATAGAAATTTAGACCTACCGATATGGCACCGATACAAAAATCAAATATCGGAGACATATCGGGAAGGTGCAAAATCGTAGACATCTGTCTAGACATGCCAGTCCACCATGCATTGTATGGGGTTTTTATCGGTGTCTTATCGCAGACACGTGGTCAACTGCCCCGATATTAGGGGCCCTTCCGACACGATTTCGACTTTCTATCGGGAGGTGCATCGTAGACCACATCGGTGCCATATCGTAGTAGGTGGACGCCGGGCTTTACTCACCTGAGAACGAAACAGAGCAGAAGGTTGATGACTACCGTGAGGACGACGGAGCCAACCACAGAAATGATTATATCTGAAGTGTTCAAGAAGAGAGGAAAATGTCAGTAATGCAGCGAATATTGTACCATTTGTAAAACCTTTGAGAATATGAATACAGTGTATATTATTATGACATAAAGGATACCTCTATCCATAATAGATTCAGATCAATAAAAGGTCATCCATTCAAGGGACTAATTGGTGATGGATCAACCCATATTCATCCTGATATATGAAAATCAATCGAGGAAAGTCCCCACTCAAGTAAGACTTTTTCAGGGGACATCTATTGCGGAGATCCATATTTACACGTTATCAAATACTTGTTTTAAGTCCTGGGGAACATAATACAGTAGAATCCCGAGTAATGGTCTCCTTTAGGCGGGGTTCTATTCTATGAAGGACACAACTACAATCTGAAAATATGTTTATAGATAAATCTAAAACACACTGATCTTCATCCTTAGATAATTAAAAATGCGCTCTCACCAAGTCCCTGTATATGTTAAAGCAATGAAGAACCCCCTTGTACGTACATAGATCTTATGGCATTCATGATATGTTGGTTATCTAGTAATTGGAGTTTATTTACAGTTCATCATGCCGAGAAATTGTGAATATTTATATATGCAGAACGTACACAAAGTGGTGTTCGGGAAGGTTTCAATCACTATAGTTTTTGTCGTTGATGGCACAGTGCTCGTCACCGCTAAATGAATAAAAGAGAAAAGTATATTAATAAGTTGCCAAGAACATAGTTCATAATTATAAGATTTTACTAAATACCTATATCCGAATAGTCCAGTTACAGTGCAGAGCTTGGTATGTGATATTTCAGGGATTCATACAATGACTGTGGATTTCATACCAAGGCTAAAAGTTTCATACCAAGGTTGACCACGTGACATGTTCACAGCCAATCAGAGGTTCTGTTACGCCAGTCTGTGGCATGAATTACCTAAAGAAGCGTACGTAGACAATGTTCGCCAATGACGGTCCAGGAATCATCATATTTATAAGTTAGAAATAATGACATATTTTCATTTTTTTTTTTTATAATTGATGTCACAATTCCAAAATTTCTCGATGAGAGTCCTGAATCTAGGGTCTGGGTATATTATTTCTGAGACCCTAAAAAAACCTGAAAACTCCGGGATTTTGCCACATTTTCTTACGATTATGCCTACTTTGGGGCTTCACGTGATAGCAGGGCAATTTTATCAATAAACCGAATGTGAAAGAAGACGATTGAGAGGAAATGGAAAAAAAAGATGCGTAGAGAACGTGAATGGACAAATATATCTAATCTTCCTCTGATAAATTTAAGATTAACATCTATAGTCTCCACATGCTTGGCCTTTACATTAGACGATTTCTAGCAAAATGCAAGAATCGCCGGCCAGAATCGTCTAGTGTAACCGCCGGGTCAGGCATAAAAGGAACAACATCAACATTCTTGCTCAACTAAAACGGCACTCGAAACTATAAGTTCTTCTCACGCATAACTGATAGCAACACTGATATTGATATTTTAGGACAAAGAGAGATACTTACGTGTCGATAAAATACATGGCAGCCAGGTGACAAAAACAAAAAGCTGGGAAAGTATAGATTGCCGCGCAGGTACACTGAGCTGCCCCATGTTTACTTCTTGTCCGATGTTGTCCATCTGTTGGTCGTGAACACCATTCTGCACGTCTTCGTCCACGCCTCCCTCTGTGTCCCCTCAACGACCGAAAGAACCAGACCGTAACCGTGACCTCGTCAGCGAACCATGCCTGCTTCTTACACGGACAGCACGACATCGAAACGTCTGTTTTCTCTCCCCCCCCCCCCCCAAACATTTTCTGATAAACATCCGCCATTAGGTAATCAGAGTGAATTCATGAATGATATGTTCACATCATTTACTTATTTCATTGGTTTAATTAAAATCCCATTTCCCCTTTTGGTAGCTGCTTCATCTGATCCTGGTAGAGTTGTGTGGAGAGTGGAATTTGGGGAGATTTCTTTCCACATCTGCTCTGGTTTATGATACATAAGGGACATAGAGAATACAATGTCCATGAATACATAAAAGTAGCATAGAAGACTAAAGAAGAAACCAACAAGTTTTGGTCAAAGTCGTCGTTCTCCACGAGTTTGATGCGGTGTGATATGAAAGAGGCGACAGCCGAGTGAATATCAGATAGGATTCAAACGAGCTGGAGAATGACTTCTTTGACCACGACGAGTTGCTTTCTGTATTTATCTCACCCCTGTACACACTAAAAGAATGGACAACACACAGAATATAGACCATGGAGAACGTACTGCAATACTCGTAGGGGCATGGAGAACGAGTTCCCAATGTTAAGCCTATGGACATTTATTCCAGGGGTGAGATAAAGGTTCATTTGGTAATATCCACATACACGAAAATTCATCTTTCCACCCTTTATGAGGATCACATCGATTGAAAGTGGATCGGGCTGTAGAAAACAAGAGATAGCTACAGAGAGTAATATTTATCTATTACATAATCTTGCCGCGCATACGCTTTGCTGTCCTTCATCCCAAAATTCTGACATGTGTTATGTTGATTTGGTCACAAATTTACATTGTTTGCAGAAATTTTTCTACCGTTGTGGAAGAGAGAAGTCATGTCGGTTTGTCATGGCTGGTTAGTTATTAGGACTGCGGAACCACATATCAGTGTGTAGGAATAGGGAAGTGTCGCACCAAGATCGTGCTTGGACATGAGCCATGTGTGGCACGACATGCAATTCCCCAAACGTTTTTACAGGCGGGGGTAGACTCTCATCATTGCTATGATGCTACGTTTCTGGCCTTCTTTGTTTCTGTTCTGTTCTGCATGGTCTTCCAACGAGTTCGGGCTTATGGGAATATTGATAGGCCCTTACCAAAATAAAGGCGACTTCAAAAATGAATGTTCTATATATTACCATTGAGAGAGCAACCTTGAAGAGAGTGTTCTGTGCCTAAGGAGGCATTCCCTGCCTGGGTTACCTCGCAATATAATCTCAGAAAAGATTTTCAGAATTTAAAAGCTGATGCAGCAGACAAGGCAATAATCACAATCATGAATACGACTGATAGAACAAGGTAGGATGATGAGAGGTACACCAGAAGGATTTCCATTCATTGATTATCAGGGCACATTACAATTCATTCAATCTCCAATACAACCAACGTTGATACAACGTTGATACAACTAACTTTAATGTCAATGGCGGTGAATTGACAGCGTTTAGAGACATTATTAATTTTCTTACGAAAACCTGCATTTGTGAAGACAAGGTGGTGATGATATCAATGAACATTTTTTCTGACAAATACGGGCATAATTTTAAACGGATGATCATTTGCTAATGCTAGAATCTACAAGTACGTATTTTTACTTCGTGAGGGTAACTCTATACATAGGCATGGGACTGGGAAAATGCAAAAACTTCCGGGAAAATCAGCAGGAGTGTTTGGTTATTCTAAGTGAATTCCTGACCTGAGCTGAGAGCAAAACCGCCCAGAATTACACAAATATTACTCATCATTTGCCGGCTTTTCCTTTTGAACCCTCCCCCACCCCCATTTTTTCTCCTTGCATGCCTGTACACAGCAACATTTTGCCACATATTGCATCATAACTCGTGTCTGCTAGCACTGAGACGAGGCCCGAACTTATCACATGTACAAGGAAGAGATAGATCTAAGTGGTGATTATATCCTCTATATATATATAACAAGCAGTAGAACCCCGCCTAACGGATATCTCACATAAGCGGCATAACAGAACGTTTTGCTGTGGACGGAAATATTTTCCTCTATTAAATGTTCATTTCAGCCTTGTGTAAGCGTACACACCGCATAAGCGGACAGTTATTTTGATACAAAAGCTATTTAACCCCGCGTTAATGGATACTTCATAGGGATAACTTATCTTTTTTATGGTGTATGTGAGGCGGGTAGACTGGTGTCTAGACAACTAGACACCAGGCAACGGCCTGTCATAAACAAAATTAAAATAAAGTATTTTGCAGTGCGACTGGTCCTTTATCTTACCCCTGGTACAAGTTTAGCCATAAGAATAACGTTAGAAAATAATACTCAACGATCATCCCGGAAGAGTGACAATACTATGCCATGGTCGTGGCGTAGTAAATGCGAGATGACGTCGATTGACCAATCAGCGGCCAGTATTTCAGGGAAATGTCAAAACAGGAGATCTAAACAGCTTTTACAGTGAAAGGGGTGAGATAAATCCAGAACCACACTGAAATTGTAAAATAATGTATCTATACGATTCTCGACGCATTTTTATACCCGCGAGGAGCGGTGAGGTAGGTGGAGGGGTAACCATAGGATACAGGGACTGAAGCCAGTTTAGTGTAGTTATAACAGTGTCTCTATGCCATAGAAGAAAGTGTAAATAGGTACTATATAATATATATCTTGGCCATTGACAGACCTGTGGACACTTTGGCCCGGAACGGAGGGTGTCCACTCATGCGGGGTTCTACTGTGCGACGATCCAATGATTACAAACTTAGATGACGTAATCATTGGGGAAATACTTATAAAAGGTATAACCATTTGATAACACTGTTTGTAATTATCTCGTTTCTATTATTTCTTTATAATATTTTCCCAAAGGGTTCCCGATGTGAGCTTTAATTAAAACATCAAAAATCATAACATGAAAGGTTTACCTATAATTGCTCTTTATTGTATTTCATCTTACACATTATATACTCTGATGAGGCAGTATTATAGAAATCTGTAAATTTTATTCAGATGTATGTTCCGTCACACCACATTTCATCATCTCCATAGCAATGGTGACGTCACACTATGACAATGAGTAATATGAAAGATGAAGATATGATGCTATATACAGAATTCTTTTACATTAGGCTAGAGAATGACATCATCTACGCCACAAGTCACAAATGCAGCAGTTTCTACAGGAAGAGTGACAAAGAGCGATCAAATTACGAAAAGAAAACAAAGGGCAACGCTTTTTGGGAAATACCATAAGCAAAAGTGGCTTTCCTTGGATGAATTGCAATGAATTTCCAAAACAATCTAACTTTTTCAAACATTTCTTTTCCTGCTCTAATGGATACAGGCCATTATTATTTCAAGAAGCTCAACTTATAGCAATGTCTTCCACCCAAACTATTATTCTTGCTAACTTCCCAAAAATTCTGAGGTGTTCCATTTTAGAAAAAAGTAAATTACAATGCCGATGTAAATGGTAAGTACAAACACGAAATGCGTCAGTAACTCGATTCAGGCAGAAAAATATGCACATAAATATCTTTCTAAGACAATAATTTAACACCTTTAGTTTGGATCTTCCCCACTTAAAGGTCGTAAAACGGTGGATTATTGGCATCTACATGTATCAGTGAAACACGAGCTATTCTGTACAGGGATTTGCCCCATTTGGCAAACGGTGAAAACATAACAGGGAGGCTGTATGAGAGGTTATGCTTATATCCGTACAATATGTACCACATTGGCTCCTTGGTCCGGGAACCGATCAGTGTGATCTATATACAAAAAACTGGGATCAAACATGATGTTTTTTTCCCGCACACTCACAAACATATAACACTGAAGAGGCCTTGCTCCTGATGATAGCTACCTAGAAGTGACCTGTCTACACCAGGAATGTTGGACAATGACGGTAGAGGGCGGACTGTAACAAGAACACGTGGCTGAACCCTGACTGAATGCCAATGAGGAGATCGCCCCGAGAATAGATAGAGCTAGAGCTAACAAAAAACAGCCGTCACCCATTGGCTACCTTAGACCTGATCAACAGGCTTTTTTTCTTTAGCAAAATATGTGAAATGGGATGAAAGTAGGAACTGAGGGAGGGGGGGGGGGACATCGGGAATTTAAATCGCTTGTAAAAAAGAATCGTTTATAACATTATTTTGGAAGAGAATGGCTATGAATCGATATATAGTCTAACATTGCGGGTGTTGCCGATATATACGAAATGTCGGAATTCCGTCATTTGTTGGAAACCTGCATCCCTGTGTGAATTTATCGATTATTTAAGACCATTCTAACATTTAGGTGACTCTTCAATATGCCAAAGAAGAGAGTACTGGTCCCAATTAGATCTTTTTTTAAATTTTTGTCCTAATACCGACAGAAGAGGTGATGAAGTTGAGTTTTCATGTAGAAAAGTTGGAAGCAGTGTAAGTTTTCTGGTATCTTACTCTCTACCTCTCAGAGTACATATCTTCAGTAGACATTATACCAAATGTTGTATAAAGATTGCCAATATAGATGGATTTTATAGGCGTCGTGTTCTGAACACATTTTTCGGGTGGTGAACACGGGCTTACACAAAGTCTGACGTTGCAATTGGAGAAATAGGTTCTTTATAGCATTTCTCTCATTCCCAAGATCGTATAAGGGCATATGGAAACACGATTTATGTCTAGGGATTTGATCGCTATCATCATAGAAAACACAGAGTTACCACAGGTGCGGTTTTAATATCAACATTAATTAACGTTATTTGTAACTTGGTGGTAGAAAACTATTTACAACATAGATACATTGTAATAGAAGGATTCAGTCTGTTTTTTTATTATGTGCTAAAATCTGACTGATCTTTGGTGCAAATTCACTGGATGCAGTGTCGTTCATATCAAGTAAAATGTAAATTTCTAGCCATGCCTATCATTTGCAAAAAAAACAACAACAAAAAACTATAAATATAATGGGTTAGACCACAGGAACATCTACCAATCGTCCAAGACCGAAACTTCTTTGCTAAGGAAAGACACAAAATTCAATAAAGTGGAATATTGGTATTTCTCGAAAGAAGAAATGCACCAGTCTGCAGTCGTCCAGTCTGGTCGACCTATAATACCTTTTATTTTCTTGTCCCGCCAGCAAGGAATGGAAATATCTAAGTTCTCCATTTACCTCTGGCTGCACCTTCATACATTTATGGGACTTGCTCTTTCATACTCTCTTGTATAATTATATCTGGTTTAAAATGGAGAATCCCTAATTTACTCATCAATGAACCATCGAGTTTAAATCATTATGAAAATACCTTCTCACGACGTATAAGAGTTCCAAAGTAGATTTTCACAGTGGTATCATAGTGCTATACATTCGTGTTCTTCGCTTCTCGGTCCAAAATAGAGTTTCAAGGTAGAGCTTGTCCTTAATGATACAATGCAGAGTTTAAGATTACACAGATGACGGTGGGATTTAAAGGGGCTTGTAGGGTGGGTTTGGCAGAGAGGTGAAATTTTAGCATAGCTTTGTGTCTCTCCTTAAATGGTTTCTTGGAAATACACACATCAACAGAGAACATCCAACCTTCTTGCTAACCGCGAAAATACACTGGAGTGAAAAATATAATGGTCACAAAAATACTACCTCCACAAATCACACCTTATGCATTTTACTGCAAGGAAAGCGTTACAGGCATATGTTCAGACTGTGTCCGCTCAACACACTAGAGACGTGACGGAACTGATTTGGTGTTGCATTCAAGTGGTAAAACTACTACACACGAGTTTTAGCGACGGTTGTATTGTTAGACCCATGCACTCATTACGTTTAACATGGCCGTCAGTCATACTTCGTTATGGGAGTATGTATGATCGTTATGCTTGTATATCCTACAGAATCAGGTCACAAAATTCCTAGAAATCCAGGTGTGTAAAATCAGGTGCATTTTAAGTCCTATGTATCTAGATAAATTATAGCTGATATCTTATGGCTACGTTTTTGTAGATCTTCCAACAAAGTTGTCTGTCACATCAATGCATTTTTAGGATAGCTTTTAATGCCAGGTGTAATAGTTGTAAATTTGCGGCAGCGATGATGCATGAATTTCACTTTTTTTCTGTTTATATTACGGATTGTTATTTGTCGGTTTTACTTCACCATTAGTCACACCTTGTAGAAATACACTCTCTACCGCACAGCTTCGACTAGTTCAGTGAAGCTGGTATCCATTGCCGACTACAATGTCTTCTAGATTTGTAGATTCGTGCATGTTAACCTGCACACACATACCACCTAACCACATAAAAGGGGTGAACGCTAACTCAACCTTAAAGTGCAGCACAACAACTAAACCAAATCAATGAGAGTACGCTTAATGATCAACGGAACTATCTCTTGCTAACTTTCTAATCGTTCGATTTTTTTTTAAATTATAAAAATAGAAAAAAAAAGAGTAAGATGACACCCTCGGATTTGGTCCCCAGTCATCCATGTCTCAATCAATCCTACACTTCACAGCCAGTCTAGTTCCATTAATACCGACACGGTAATAAATAGTATTAAACTACACATACCTGTCTCAGTCCCATACCCTTGTGTAACTAGTTTATGACACAGTGACTCACCCTGAGTTACTATCTACAGACCAGACCTCGACACAAGGCTGATAAACACAGGTCAACTGGTCGTCTCTGCCCATCAGTAAGACTTAATGCAAACAAATCTGGGGGAAATTTTGAACCAAGAATGCACTCGAGTAGATCCTGATCTCCGACTGAAATTCGATGGTTCTGCCAGGAAATTTTTTTAAGATATATGATAACTGTCCTGTCAGGATCTAGTCAGGGTACGAACTGGGTTTATATCCCCGAACGGGAACGTTACTCCCTTTTGGACCAAACTACACTACTTCTGGACTCTCCACTCTATAAAGTCAACCAGGTGGGATAAAATTCCAATAAAGTACATCTTAATAATGGCAGATAAACGAAGAAAACTTACACGTGAAAATATAACAATAGTAGCATCCTGTCTAGTCGTAAATGGCCTATTTCTTTCAAGTTCTATACAAATACACGTACTCATTTACGAGGGAGAGGATGCTGAGATCGGCATCAGAGGGAAGAATAAAAAGGAGGTTAATTGTTGCGCATGAACCACTTGGCGACTTGCATTATGATGTAGCCAAGGACGACGGGGTAGAGGAAGAGTTCTCGTTGTGAACGTTGTTCATTCTCCTTCTGCAGGTTGACCACGTGACGTGTCAACTTTATAACCTGTGAGGTCACAAATGATTCATCATCAGTACTCTGTGTGTTCTCCTTTAGGCTTGTTATAGAGGTGCTCTTAGCCACATATCATACTCTTTTTTTCTGTTTCGTATACGGGAGATCAATAAATCCCATAAATAATGGGGACAGTTAATGTGATCGATTCCCAGTAACGGGAATTTGTAACCTCTGCACTACAGCCGACATTAAATATCAAGTGGTAGGACATGTTCCTAAACGAATAAAACAAAATTAAGTCACTAAAATAAGTTTAGACTTTAATAAAAGTTTTAACAAGACGTGGCCAAAACACCTCTATGGCAAGCCATAATAAAAATCAGACTTTGATAAAACAAACATTTGTCTGATCACCTTGACACAAAAAAAGCTTACTAAGATACCTGGTGAAACCTTGATAGTTATCCCACAAAGATTGACAATTCTGTCTTTATTGCAATCACACATTGCACAAACACAGAGTCTATTACTGAGTCCACTGTCATCAGAGAGACTCCAGGGATACGGTTGCTGATACTAGTGATGTCTCAGCATACAGTGCAGCATGGTTACAGTGGCCAGGAGTATTTCTAATAACTGTCATTGAAAGTACTATCACCAAGAAGAATGTCGCCTCATCTTAATTTCACATTACATACTCTATTTGGATTTGGCCATATCTATCACGATCTAATTGAAAAAAAATATATGAAAGAGTTGTGCCATGTAATTCTAGCCTATCAAAATTTAAATGAATTTAAAACAAATGTTAGGTAGGAGGTAGAGCTCTTTATGCGAACACAAACCTGTTTTTTGAGGATTATGATCTCATCGTCATCGGAGTCCTGTAGGAGGAGCCCGCCCCCAGGAGTAGTCAGCGCCTCCAGGTCCGGCCTGTGTGCACACAAAACAGTGACGTCATTAGCTGCGTCTGCAAGGGTTGGCACGTCGCACAAGAATAACACTTATAGAAAATTTCCGGATAAAAAGAGTATATCAAATCCAGTATCTTTAGGATAAAGCGTACTAACAAAATATATAAGTTGATATTGGTTGATATTGGTTGATGATAATAGAAAATTCCTGCATATAGGGGCATGCCATCCGAATCGACTAAATTTATATTCTGAATATCCCCGTTTATAAACCTTAAGAGATCATATGACGACTTGATGAACTTCTTTTCGATGTAGTGTACCTGGGTTTTGATTGCGGTGTAAGTTGAAGATCCGGGTTACCATCCCCAGCGAAGGTGACGTGACTGAGTGGGGAAGACAAGGGAGATTCTCACACATCTACCACAACAGTAAACTACACAAGAGGTGTGGTGCTGCATGCTACAGCGAGCTCAACCCAGTCAGGCGCGGGCCAGCCTCACTCCTCACACAAACACTGCAACTGCAGAAGGAAATCTCCAACGTTGCCATACAGAGGAGTACCCCTTTACCCCTTGTTTAAAACTGATTTTTTTATGATTATTTTAAAAAAAAAAATTTTCATTGTGAATTTTATCTAAGTGAATTTTATCTATGATATTTGTGATGAAGTTGTAAACATCTGCCGAAAAAAAGAAGAAGTGAATTTTAGATTTGATTCTTGCAATTACTGTCTTCTCTATACATGGTTGATTTTTTTCTTTAAATTTGTACCAAATCTCATATATCTTTCGTATTTCTTATCCTGGCCGGATTGACGCGTATTATCTGAATCCAAACACTCCATGACTGAATGACGCATTGATTTGGTCGACATTGTCTGTATCTGAATATACCAGCCCCACATTCTTGTATAACCTGAGTTCAGTGAATGACATCGTTCGGATAACCCTGAGTAAAGAGTGAGCTGCATGCACACCAGAATACATCAGTCTTGTGTCAGTTTTCTCAATGTCACGGTCCAATGCAATAATTAAGAAAAAACGTAGTTAGTGAGCCTATAGCGATTGCCGTTCAAGGTTTTTTTGTCCCACAAAACACGTCCCGACGCCACAGGCTGAGAGATGTGTTTAATGGGATAAAAGACTGAGAACGGAATCACTACGGATTCCTTCACTACGTTTTCTTATCATTATACACCTAAAAACATAACAAAAAGAGACATTTTATGTACTTGTGAAGTACACTACGGGTAAAGTACGCCCGTACATTCACTATGTCTCAGTGAGCCGGAAGATTGTTTATACTGCACCCCCAGCAGCGGGTAAATATTCGGCCATAGGTGTATAATGATACTCAAGTCCTCTCATCGTTTCTGGAATTTATTTGAATAAGTAGAAATAACGAAATCTGTAGAGGATTCTTCTGTAACCGAAAATATTGGATGTGACACTCTTTAGAAAACCTGACACCGACATGATGAAATCAATACAAAAATGGAGAGATATTTCACACCACTGTCACATTAAGGGGAAAAGGATAAACAACTGAAATTTTATCTATAGAAAATGTATTTAACATTCAATTGAAAGATTATTGTTATACACTATTTACAATATAACAATTTAGTAAAGAGACATACGAAGTTTGAAATGGGTTTCTGATCATTTCTAGCATGGCTTTCCTTTAGAATATTTTTTACAAAATATAAATAAGAAAGATAATTTATCATGAGTAACAATTCTCAGTTGTCAGAAAGGCTGTTAAAAATGTCGAGTGGAAAGCAGCAGAGAAAGCACCAGTAGACCCGTTACATATAATAGGATAATAGCGAAAGTATCATATTACAATATATAGTTATGACAATAGATGTTCTAGAATTTGAAGAAAAAAAAACCGATGTGGTCTACAGAAACACATCTACACACAGCGTTCCCTACACTTTGCACTTAGGCGTGCTGTACGATTCTTTCTGTCCTTATTCTTTAATAGATCGACTGGAGGAAATTGAAAAATTCATCCTTTTCGATAAACCTTACATAGACCTGACCCCCCCCCCCCCCCCGTAATAATCAATCAGCAGAGATCAAAATAAAATATCTGCTTAATGAATAAAACGATTAAATTTTTCGTTCAATGTTTTACTGGACGTAAACATTCAGATATTTAATCAGTCACATGGGAGTCGAACAGCCTCTACGTGCAGACACAGCAGGGGGTGGGGGTGGGGTAAGGGCTAAACGTGCTGGACAGGGGTTAAGCCCTGGGGCGGGAGGTGAGGGGTTTACCTGACGGGCCCGGAGACATACCCGTTCGGGGCCACCTGTTGGTGTGCCGTCATGGCCGCTTTGCGCTCCACGTCTTCGTTGTCTGCGTAGATGTTCTCGTCGAGTTTGAGTGAGCGCGGGGGCGTGGCCAGCCCCAGGGAGCTGCTCCTGTCCGTGATGAGGGTCGGGTCGGGGTGGAAGCGGAGGTCTTCTCGCATGGCCAAATGCTCGTCTTGACCTACAAGCAAGGATGGCAGTTCAGGTAATGACAAAAAATGAGGAAATATTTGTTATATGGAATTTACAGCCCCAGCGAGACTGAGAAAACAATGAAAACAGATCCTCACTAGCCATGGAATGGGACTGGGGGTGTGTGGGGAGGTTAAAACCACTGTTTACTGGTGTGAATGAGGTCCAATATATTCTCATGTTTGTTTTACTGAAGAAAAAAAACCCAACTAAAATTGAAAACAAGGATTTCCTTGGAAAATAGGAAAACTGCCATCTCTGTATAAGAAGCACATCACAAAGTATCAAATTCCAGTCTGTAGTTCCATTCTTATAAATCTTATATCACTCGTTTGTTATTTTCCATCGTTATGTGAAGTATTGTTCTTTGTATATCTTCGTAATATTGGCCATGGAAATTCACGTGGTATTTGATTAGTCAAGGTTTGCAAGATAACATGGACATGACCCATGTTATCTGGCTGGACAGAGTTAATCCTCTTTGTAGATAGACCTCTAGTCTAGGGTTGATAAAATTACCATCATTATCCTTGTTCATTTACAGAATTAAAGATGACATGTTACATCATACATCTTGATAATATGCTGCACCAAAGAGGGGATTAATACTTGACTAATAATCAGTGGCATCTTTACGGCGAGAAGAGGTACCAGGCTACAGCTCCTGGCAGCTGGTAGTCTATGAGAACAGTTTAAATTGAGGCACATGGTGTTATAGTTACATATAGAGATGGTAATAGTGATGGAGATATCAATACTGAACAAAGTATATCAAATACCCGAAAACTCCGCTTTGAAACAAAGCATAACGTCAATCTAATTCGCCCCGCTATTATCTCTAATGACTGGCCTGGTCTAAAGTTTCAAGCTCCTAGATTCTTAGGTTACCGACGACCCTTAGAAACAAAAAACTCTTATTTAGGATATACAGTAGAACCCCGCCTAACAGACACCCCGCGTAAGCGGACATCCCGCGTTAACGGACACCTTCGTTCGGAACCGTACCCTCTTTCAGATGTTTATTTTAACCTCGCGTAAGCGGACACCCCGTGTAAGCGGACACTTTGGCCCGGAACGGAGGATGTCCGCTTACTCGGGGTTCTACTGTACCATCTATTATTACTTGATCACACCGCCATGAACAACTTGAGAATGCAACATGAAATAACTTCATCTACATCATACTGTTATCATCATTGATATCACTGTTGTTATCAATTATCATTCATATTATTATCATCGTATTTGTAACAAAATATGTTGATCTTGCGGGAATACTTTACACAAGAAGACACTGAAGAAATGTATGGCCATGGTTGAAAACCAAATGCAATTTTGATTTCGCAGGGACATCTGTTGGACCAAATGCAATTTTGAATTTGCAGGGATGTCAGTTGGAGTCAGGGAAAAAGTGTAAACAATTTTCATATAGATTTTTCTGTCTCAAAGAAACAGGGGAAACTTGGATAATATGTCCTTGTCGGCCATGGCATACGGATGAGGGTCTTTGGGGAGGTTCATCCCACTGTTTTATTGGCATAATCGAGGGAAAATCTACATTTTCTACAACGAAAATAATTACAAATTCTAAATATGGAAAAGTGGATTTCAACAGAAAAATGGAAAACTGATATTTCTGAATTCGTGACCAATAAAATAAAAAGAAATAACAGCGTACCTGAGACCATGATCCTGTCCGGTACGTTCATAGAGCGGCGCATGTTGTTGGTGTGTCGGTCAAAGTCCTGGTCCATGAGGTTGTCCACGTTGTGCTCGACCAGCTCCAGCCGGTCCGGGACACACATCTTGGTGCTGATGTCGGCCGTGAACTCAGGGTCGTACCCCTTGGGATACATGTTGTCGAATTCCGAAAGCAGGTGGTTGGCTGGGCTCGCCATCTTCAAATTTTAAAAAAAGTTAATAGCGATTAACGCACATGACAATTTTTTTGGAAAATACCTCTTGAGCATGGTCTGTATACATGGAGTTACTTTATATTCTCGAGCACAGTGTATAAATGTACGTGTGAATCAAATACACACACATTGATTACTCCAAGGCTCATTAAGTGAATTTTTTTTATCTTAGTTCCTTTGCTCGATTTTCCTATTTAGCTGTTCCTTTTAATGATTTTGCAATTTTTCTCCAAAGTATATGAACACAGTCGGCTTTACTCTAGTTAAAAATACCATTTATTGCACGCATCTGAATAACTCTAGCCATCTTAAGAATATAGTTCTTCGTGTAAATACTATCTTAAACATCCAAGTCTACACAGAGTAATGATTTATGCTTAGAGGCCGAACATAAAGGCAATGTAATACAGATTACATAGCAACAGGGACTGCAAATTGAAAAAACAGAGGATTATTTTTTTTTTTTTTTAAGGTTTTTATTTCATCTAGGGTACAGGTTAGGCCACTAGTGCCCATCTACCACCTTCTCCAGGGTCTGCAGGATCTCTAAACATAGGCGTGAAGTTAGGTATATTTAAAATCATTGGGTACTTAACATAAACAAAAAATCTCTAGAGATAACTGGCTGGCATTTTTTTCTTCTAGATATTAAAATAAAGTCGCGGGTGTATCAACGAAATCAATAGCCAAATTGAACTGGCTCTGATACCCCCTCCCCCCTCCACCTGGAGTACTCCTTGGACCGTACTTTGTATGACATTTCAAAGTATGTAACTGCAATTACTACTTTGGCCTACTTTCGAAGCACAGGCGGTAAACAATTGTGCAACTTATCATACAGAAGTAACTGGTCACAGAGTGTATGTAACTGATAAAAGGGAAATTGAACTAGCTTGATACTGTATGGGATGAGGTAATAGAATAACCCGTCCTTTCAATTAGTTAAAAAGTAGCACCAGTGAGTATACATGCATATAACGTGGTTGAACAGCGAACAGCTTCAGCGACTGCTGGTAAGTGCACACAAGTCCCACCAGACCAACAACCACGCAGCAGAAAAGCTTTGCCATACATACATGCATATAACCATGCTTAGTCTAGCATTTTGTTTGGAATCAAAAATCTTTCTTTAACGCCCAAGTATCGACATAATTAATTCTGTATGCTTTCCAATCCTAATACTGTTCACAATATATTATTCTTCCACTATGTTAATGGGACTTCGATATAAAATACATTGAAGCGATTACACCTAAATCCATCACAAATACTATAACGTGAGGGTGACAAGAAGAACTGTGGCACAAAAGCTGCGACATGAGTGTGGCTTGCCCTTATCCTCCTGGGCATTACCCAATTCCAGGGTAGAAATTGAAGAAAAAACACGAGTAAAAAAAGAAAAATAACGCCCAAGATTTTTCTTTCACGCATTTGGCTATGCACTACATTTATAGATTAGGGGTGGGTTTTACTGGTTAGATAGAACTGTAAGGTGCAGACACCAGTGCTGAAAGCATTTATCCATGAAAAGAAAACCTATGACGTTCCACCCACTACTCCTATTAGAGAAGGGAACCTTAGCTCATATAACTAGGTAGAAAGAGTCTTCACCTTATTACATTATTCTTTTCTTAAAATTTACTTTCATTTAGTGAATGATGCAATTAAGACGGAACATGGAGTCCTGAATTGAAACCTTCACGTATTGTTACCTTATGCATTGTGAATTTGTCCACGAAAAACTGAAATATTTCCAGAAACATTCAATTAGCCTTCCGAAGAATCTAAAAGTCATCGCCTTTCAGCCAAGCTTTGTTGATTCTGCACATAAAAATGATGGTGAGGTCGGAGGGGAAAACTGTCCGAAAATTTCCGATTCTAGCTTATTTTCCACTCGTTATCTGTAATATTATGATAGTGGAATAAACTAAAATATGAATAAAATAATTCAATAAACGTACACAAAGAAAGCAACTCGGACATCAGAACTGGCATCTGTCTACATGGTATCTGGACGCCTCGCTTGGAGCCAGTACGCTTCGGTTTCCAGTGGGTGACCGACGGACTCTACGCTTTTTTTCAAACTTTATTAATAATTGCTGTAGGAACTTCAAATAAACAAGATAGCTAACGCTGTGCGAAAAAACATCTGGTGAGTGTATATTCAGAATCACGATAGGTAACATCTGATTATTTGTCATTGTTTGTTATGGGGTTCACCGCGAGTGCGAGTGTCACCTCCCGAACACGAAGTGTAGCGTCCACTTTACGAAGTGTAGCGTCCAGTATTCAGGGATGTCAGTTGGGGTCAGAAAAAAATGAAAATATTTTTCATGTGAAATTTGCTGTCAGAGAGACCAAGTAAATGTATTAAATATGCCAGTGTTGGCCACGGAATGTGGCTGAAGAACTATGGGTTGGTTCAAACCACTGTTTTGTAGTCGTGAGTTAGGCTAAATTTATATCATCTTATAAAATGATTTTATAGACTGGAAATAAAAAACTAGCATTTCCTTGGAAAAGTGGAAAACTACCATCTCCGACTATTCATCTAAATAAAACCATTTGTTAATCCTCAAGAATTTATTAAACAAATGATGATACTGATCATAATTATTAGCATTTATGTAGATCATATATAATTTCAGCCTTTACTGATGGAATGTTTTCAACACTCTTAATATCAAGACGATACTAAATAATAACCGTCCATTTAAGATTGACGGCAGGCTGGCGTACACCTAATATTTATCATTATTAACTAGTATTAGAACAAGTATCAGGCTACTAGCAATACAATAACAAAGTTAGGGTGATTTAACTGGAAATTTTGATTTAGGCTTGTGATAGTTTAATACACACTAGTTTCTCAAGCGGCTCACGGCTTTCACTCCCAGAGAAGAAACCATGAAATATAAATATACAAGCACAATCTCAAAAGATACTTCCATACAAGTTTGGAGTAATACCAATTTTAAATGTAAGTGTGTATGTGGTTCAATGAGTCCAGGCTAGAAATTCTGAGTGTTCACCTGAGGATATTCATCTAGATCTAGATCTAGATCTAGAGATCTAGTTCCGTTGATAATTTTTATGTGTGTATCGTACTATAATAAAGCAGAAAATACAAAGTAGCTAGTCATACTTTGCTTATGGAATGAATATTTGTGTTGAATAGAATGTGGGTAGATATTTACATGTATTGTTGATCTAGATCTATGGATCTAGATTATTATAAGGAATATATTTGCAAATTACACTCCCTACATTTACATTTACAAATTTCACAAGTGACAACGATTGTCACAGTTGGAACCCACACTTGTGACCCCAAATTGTCCGGCTGTGTGGAGTTTTTGGCATATTCTACATCAACACATGCAAACTAGGACGAAGATACTATCGATACATATACTTTTTTAGTTTATCATTGTATGAACTTGATATTTATTTTCAGTGACAGCTACAGAAACTTACCGTGTTTTGTGTCCGCCGAGGGCACACATGTATCAATGACGTCAGTCTTTTTACGGCAAATGCTGGTTCCTGAGACTGCATTTGCTTTAAGTTTCCAATATCGCTGGCTACTAGCAAAACTTCAAAACCCTGTCTTGCGCAGGCGCACACGAACACTTCCTCTTACACGCGCTACTCGGTAAGTAAGGCTGTGTGTTTGCTCTGCTCGAGACAAATGTCACATTCTTTCATTAATACGCATTGTTTGTTAGAAATAGTTACTAAAATGTGCGCGTCATGTATTCCTACAAATAAAACAGTGTGTTTTTTGTTACACAATGTTTATAATGTAAGCTAAACTGTGAAATAGTGGATTCATCTCAACCCACGTGCCAGTGACGCCAGTGACGGTTCACGCTGTCACTCGCCATGTTTAACAGTGGTGAACCCACATTGGTAATGACACGAAATTCATGCCATACGTCTAGATTTGGACATTTTTTTTGTTTGTTTATCATTATATATCGTAGTAACTTTGCACAGGTTAATCGATCAAGTGTGACTGATGTCACCAAATAAAATGTTTTGTGATGTTCGTTTTGTGACACTACTTGACAGATACCGGTACTTTATTATCCATCGTATACAAAGCCCTCATTGAAAATGTATGGGGACTCAGTAAACCATGACCCATTATATAAAACCTGTCAGATACCATAACTGTGGTATACGGATCTAAACCTGTGGTATACGGCCTGAAAACCATGGTATACAGGAAAAATAGTCCCTTTTGCTATGTTAGTATATAGCAAAGAAATAGTCCCTATTGTTGTACCTTTTAATATGGCAATTACTGGGTTTAATTTATTCGAAAAGATGGATAATAAATACAACAAACGATGATTTTGGGGGCAGGTGGCTGTGTAAACCACTCGAGGTTGACGTCGTAAAACACTCGCTAGCGCTCGTGTATTACTACGCGTCAACCACTCGTGGTTTACGGCCGCCTGTCCACAAAACCATCGATTATTGTCTATTTAGGAATTCAATTTACGCCTGGGGTTAATAATCGGCAATCATTTTATTGCATTATCTAATTTACTTTCAGATTTATCTTTAAACCCGTCGTTGGGAAATCCCTGAATCACAAAGATGGTCAAGGAAGGTAAATCCGCTTGGAAGGCCAAGTACTTCGAGAGGATCGTCGTAAGTTTGTTTATTCAGCTCTTGGACTTAGTCTTAGTAATATTCGTGCCAATATTATTTAATATAAGTTTAATTTGGATGACTATTCAGGGTATGCTAAAACATAGCGTCACTTATCCAATCTGGTATAGTTGATATTCGTGTCTCCATGACGTAGATATTTTATGTAAATGTACAACTGAGATATATATATATATATTATATATTCACTCTAGCATCACCACGTTTCTACTCTGAAAGTAGTTGCAGTTCAGATCATGAGAGGTTGTTTTGTTTTGTTTTAGCAATTCTTTGACGAGAACCCGAAATGCTTCATCGTCGGAGTGGACAATGTCGGGTCCAAGCAGATGCAGCAGATCCGAGCATCCCTGCGTGGACACGCTGAGGTGCTCATGGGCAAGAACACCATGATGCGCAAAGCTCTGCGTGGCCACCTCGACAAGAACCCGGCTATTGAGAAGTAAATATATTTATTATGAATAATGTGTGCAGAGCGCCCCATTATTTTACTTTCCCCAATCTGTCCTAATCTTTTTTTTTTAACTAGAAAGTCTACAGACAGATTGGCATCATGCTCATGATCACTCTAAAGTAATAGTGAAACTGTGCATCTCAAGGGAACCGGATAACTGCCAAACTGAGAGACATACTAAGGCGTGGGGTTTTTACAGATTTCTCTATGCTTTTTACATCCCACGGGTCATTCTTGATGTCAAGGTAAATCCACGGAAACTTGGGGGGGGGGGGGGGGTAGAGATTTAAAACAAAAATATGAAAGTTGTCAGTGATACTTAAAAAATTCTGGCCATTTTAGCTTCTACCTGAGGTCTGAAATAGCCTAAAATATTGGAGCTAGTAGTGACTTTGCCACAGTGAAGGGGTGAGATTTCTACCTAAATTTATCTAATAGATCCGATCATCAAACTCAAAATAGGTCTAATGGAACATATTCAACATTGAACTACACAAACTAACCACAGGGAAATACTGATTTACAGGGGCAAAGGTAAATCTAAACAAATTTTGGTAGAGTTGCTATGATGACAACCAAATAACCCAGCTCGCATCGAGTACCAAATAAAGGTACAATGATGAGAGAAAGTTCTGAGTGACTATAGTCTTAATTAGTAACATGACTTACCCAGTTAAAGAGTGCAATAACTGATTATGTCCAGAAAGGTCACACTTATTAGTGCAGTTAGTATTTAGCTTAATCTGTTTAAATCAGTTTTTTTTGTTTTGTCCAAAGTGAAGTAAAATCAGATAAGTGTGGTCTCTGAGCTGAGCTCGTTTGAGTTGATATTGATCTATTGGAGCAAAGGTGAAATTGAGCAAATTATTCTTCTGAATTTTTCACCCATTCAGAAAGCTGCTGAAACTCCATGATATAACCTACTTTAAAAAGTGGTATGGCAGACATAAAAGTATTTGCAATGATGACAATGTACATTTTGGTGGAGTGGAGCAGTAGTGGCATCAGAGCCAGAAATGGCTGAACCCACTGGTGTCCGCTTCTCTCGGAGACCAAAAAATTGGCCTTTGGCCTGTCTGAGCAGTTGTTGTGACCATCTCATACAAGCTAGTGAACAAATGTTAAGACAACTGTCCAGGTTCTTACAGGTTAGGGAAAAAAACATGGGGCACCGTTTTTCTTTAGGCTCAGGGAAAACTGGAAGATGCTTGGGTAACTCTTATGAGGGGAGGGGGATTAAATTTTCAGATATATACATGAAGATATGACCAATATTGACTCCCAGATTAGTATATCTGTGTATGATAGACTATATACAATGTTTGAAATGTGGTTGTAGATATTGGGATTCTAAAGACAGATTTGCATCATGGTCATGATCACTCTAAGATGGTACCAGAACTGCATCTAGAAGGAACTGGCGACTGCCAAGCTGAGAAATTCTGAGGCATAGTATTTTTTCAAGATTAGATGTCCTTTAACATCCAACAGTCCATTCTTAAGATCACAGTAGATCCAAGGAGACTTTTTTGGGGTTGGGGTAGAGATCCTAAAGATGTAAGTAATACTCATGCAATTCTAGCCATTTTAGCTCTTAGCTGAGGTCAGGAATTCACTAGAATAGCTCAAAACGTAAGAGCTACCAGTGCCTTCACCTGCACCCCCAGCTCCCTGATTACTGTATTGATTCCATTCTGGGTAAGCAGTTGCTATGATGACAACCAAATAACCCAGCTCGCATCGAGTACCATATAAAGGTACAATGATGAGAGAAAGCTCTGAGTGACTGAAGCCCTTAATTACATGACTTCCCAGTGAAAGCATGCACATACACGGAATGTTCAGAAAGATTTCACTCATTCGTTGGGTCAATATTTAACCAGATCATCTTACATCGAATTTCCATTAATATTACTCAGCAGTGAAGTAAAATGATTATGGCCTAATCTAAACTGGTCTTAGTTGAAAATAATTAACTGGGACAGAAATGAAAATAAACTTGTTCTTGAAACTAATTTTGGCAGAGTTGCAATGAAGACAACCAAATAACCCAGCTCGCATCGAGTACCAAATAAAGGTGCAATGATGAGAGAAAGTTCTGAGTGACTTTAGATTTATCTCAAGTTAGTTATTTTGTACAGATGACGGCACATGCCAAACAGCTTGCTTGTTACATGGTGCTTTTTCGCCAAGTAAGCCAAGGCTTTAAAAAAAATATATTATCCTTCTGCATCAGTGAACCATCCAACTGGAGTGGGTAGTGGAGGCAGAAATGAATAAATAGAACAGATCCAATTCAAATTTTTGCTTGACCACAAGGAAATGCTACTTTTGGTAGAGTTACTGTGATGACAACCAAATAACCCAGCTCGCATCGAGTACCAAATAAAGGTGCAATGATGAGAGAAAGTTCTGAGTGACTTTAGATTTATCTCAAGTTAGTTATTTTGTACAGATGACGGCACATGCCAAACAGCTTGCTTGTTACATGGTGCTTTTTCGCCAAGTAAGCCAAGGATTTAAAAAAAATATATTAGCCTTCTGCATCAGTGAACCATCCAACTGGAGTGGGTAGTGGAGGCAGAAATGAATAAATAGAACAGATCCAATTCAAATTTTTGCTTGACCACAAGGAAATGCTACTTTTGGTAGAGTTACTGTGATGACAACCAAATAACCCAGCTCGCATCGAGTACCACATAAAGGTACAATGATGAGAGAAAGTTCTGAGTGGCTTGAAAATTTACAATCAACCCTTTTTCTTCTTTTTTTTATTAGCACACAATTCATCCAGTTGGATGGTCTTACATTGCGGCCTTAGTGTAGTGTTGACCCAGTGTACTGAAATAATTTTGGTGTAATCTATGAACTGGTTTCAGATAATATCGTTCCATTATCAGGGATGACAGTTTTCCACTTTTCCATGGAAATCCACTTTTTTATTTCTAGTTTAAGAATTTATCTTTCTTGTATAAAACAAAGAAAGTGTAAATTGAGCCTTATTCACGCCAGTAAAACAGTGGTTGGAACCTTCCCACAGATTCCCAGCCCCATTCTATGGCCAATAACAGTGTATTTTCCATGTTTTCTTAGTTTCTCAGAGGCAGTAAATTACACATGGAAAATATTTCCACTTTTATTCCTGACCCCAACTGACATCCCTGCATTATAGCAAAGCTGTATTTGAACAAATTTGTTGAAACTAATTTTGGTAGAGTTACTGTGATGACAACCAAATAACCCAGCTCGCATCGAGTACCAAAAAAAGGTACAATGATGAGAGAAAGTTCTGAGTGACCCTTTATTAGTTACATGACTTTTACCCAGTGAGATAGTGCAAATTGCTCTGAAATGTCTGGAAAGGTTACACAAATTATTGCAGGCAGTATCTAATTAGCTTTGTCCAAATCAAATTTTTGTTTGCCAAGAAGGAACCATTACTTAGCAGTGAAGTTGAATAATTGAGTCATAATCTCTAAACTAGTATGGCTGTATTGTAGCCCTAAAGAAGGACTTGGTCGTCTGAAATGTCGGCAAGGGTTATTTATGCAAAAGATAGAAGTGGGCATGCCAAACTGTTATTTAAGTCTGTTGACTTCTTCTTTAGTGGGTGTTTGTTGGTACATTCTACAACATCTTTGGATTAAATTTGTTTTAGTTCATACTGATCTAGTAGACCCAAGTTGTATTTAAACAGATTACTTTGAACCAATTTTAGCAGTTGCTATGATGACAACCAAATAACCCAGCTCGCATCGAGTATCAAATAAAGGTACGATGATGAGAGAAAGTTCTGAGTGACTTTAAATTTATCTCAAGTTAGTTATTTTATACAGATAACAGCACATGCTTAACAGCCCACTCAATTCATGGTGCTTTTCACGAGAAAGCCCAATAGACAGGATTTTAAAGGAAAATATTAGCCTGTATCAATGAACCGTCTAAGAAGGGTCGGAAGTAGAGACAGGAATAAATAAAACGGAATATATCATAGTGCCCTGGAGAGAATAAAAGGCCTCTGCAAATGGGCCTTCTACAGCCAGTGCACTCTTGACCCCACAGTGGTCCAGTCAGTCTCACTTGCAATTGATATCTTCTAGTCCTGTTGCACTGGCATGTTTGATTTACGACAGCCAGATGCTGGTTGGCCACATTCTGACATTCCTAATGGGATAACCTAAAAATTTAAATTCTGACAACCCAATTCAGACATTTGGACATTGTTAACTCTGTTCCCTCTCTTCTGGGGAACCATTTTCTTAGTACCCCCTTATTCAAGTCGGAACACCTTATTTTGGTGGCCCTGTAAATAGTATAAATAGTCGTGGCTTATGTAATTGTATGTCCAGAGTCAAACCGCTGAAACGTTGGCTGGATGGAGTTAAGTGTTATTTCTTATTTCAAGACACTGTTCACTTCAGCTGATTTGTTGTAATGGTAAAGTTGCAATGATGACAACCAAATAACCCAGCTCGCATCGAGTACCACATAAAGGTACAATGATGAGAGAAAGTTCTGAGTGACTTGAAAATTTACAATCGACTCAAATATAAATTGATCATTTATAAATTCTGTATATCATTCTGTAAAATGTACGATGTAGTTAATTTGAAGGGAAGAAAGGGAATGATCAGTAGGTTCTACAGAAACAAGTTACATATACGTGTCTTACGAAACCGCTGTATATGAAAAGAACATTTTACAAGAGTGTGGTTATGCAGGAATGGATCAGTCACTTTCCTACCACATTGCATACCACCAAGTTTCGTCTTGCTCTGATATGATCTTGACACTGTCTTCATGATAGATCATATACTTAGATGGTCAATATTTAGTAAGAGGGAGTTCACTTGTCATATGATGATGTGACATGATGTTGATACAGTTGCTATGATGACAACCAAATAACCCAGCTCGCATCGAGTACCAAATAAAGGTTCAATGATGAGAGAAAGTTCTGAGTGACTGAAACTTAACAATAACTTGACAGTATGATTATAGTAGCTGGCTGTAATGTTGAATATTTAATTTCCCAATTTTCTGGAATGAGGGCTGCTGGATTAAGTTTGAGAAAGACACCATGTCTTACCAGAAACGAAAATCGTAACTAAACCAGGGGCGGGGGATAAAAATTTATAGGTATTTGTACAGTATTTTAAATCTACATTGAATGTTGGAATATTGTGCAATGATGACAACCTTGCTGTTGGTGGAGAGGAGCAGTAGTGGCATCAGAGCCAGAAATGGCTGAACCCACTGGTGTCCGCTTCTCTCGGAGACCAATACATTGGCCTTTGGCCTGTCTGAGTACAATAAACAACTGAAATTATCTCTTAGTAATTTTCAAACCAAAACAGTTCTTTGAGAACACATCAATGTAGAGTTACTCATTCAAGAATTTCATACTTGCAACTCATAGTAGCCAATGAAACATTTCAGGTGTCTGTGTTGATTTAGACTTGAAGTGACCTTATTAAAGGTTTCATGACCCAAGGGAGAGGGACTTTTATGGTAATATTAGCGAACCTTTACTAAAAAATTACATAAGTACATGTTCTCTTGTACCTCAGGATAAGAGTAGATACCTACACAAACTCATGAAATATTTTTATCTAAGTACTTGTTTTCTCAGGCATGACGGTTTATTCCTCAGAAGTTTTCACCCAAACTGGAAGCTGCTATAAGGCCATAATATAATCTAGTGGCAGTGGTATGTGCAATGATGACAATATTTCATGTTGATGGAGAGGAGCAGTAGTGGCATCAGAGCCAGAAATGGCTGAACCCACTGGTGTCCGCTTCTCTCGGAGACCAATACATTGGCCTTTGGCCTGTCTGAGCATTGCTGTCTATACCATCTCGTACAAGCTAGCGAACAAATGCAAGGACAGCTGTCGAGGTTGTGAAAAGGGGGAGAGGATTGTCCAGTCTGTGAAAACTGGAAAATGTTAGGGAAAATTTACACTTGTCCAGGGAAAACTGCCATTTCCAGACCTAAACAGGAGAAATTGGCTAATTTGACTCATTAAATATCTGTGTATAGTAGAATATAACTTATGTTCAAATGTGGCTATAGATATTGGGGTAAAAAGGCTTATTAATTTACCATATGGTGTCTTGAATGTATGGTCCTAAAATCACAAAGTAAATGTATCACAACGATGGCTAAGGTTCCGCGTTTTATTTATCGAGAAAAAGATGCGATACTCTGACTATTTTGACATAGATGAGCAATTCTTAAACAAACATGTGAAACTTTGTGCCAACTTATTCCCTGAATTTTAAAAACAAACTTTCTTTTTACCAGGATCCTGCCCCACCTCAAGGGAAACGTCGGCCTTGTGTTCACCAAGGGTGACTTGTCCGAGATCCGTGACAAGATCAACGAGAACAAAGTGGCGGCGCCCGCCAAGGCCGGAGCCGTGGCTCCCGTCGACGTGAGCATCCCCGCCCAGAACACCGGGCTTGGCCCCGAGAAGACCTCCTTCTTCCAGGCCCTGACCATCCCCACCAAGATCTCCAGGGGAACCATTGAAATCTTGGTGAGATCTTCGTGTTATTTTTTGTTTGTGATTTGATAGATAGTATTAGGTTCTTGTAGCTTAAGGAGGGATTGGTGGTTTGTGACACATTGTCAGTGCTGCACCCTTGAATACTTTTCTCCAAACCCTATCCTAACGACTTGCATTTAGGGATTAATGAGTGACTACTCCCAAAGAAAGAGCTGTGGTTTAAGTTTCCTGTTCGGACTTAGATTTTAGAGAAATAAGTATAGAACCAGTACAGACTTATCATGGAATACAATTCTAGATGCAGAGCCTAGTAGGATGATGAATACATTACCCGCAGAGGGGAAACCAGTAATTCTGGCCCCTGTGAACGCTTTATGTCATAGTTACACTGACTACTTCTTTATGGCTCTAGTTAACGTCCCTTAATAGCCTCACGTTTACATCTGTAAATTCACAAATGCCTCAAATAATAAGAACAAATTCAAATAACATGTAGTTCGGCTATTAAAGAAAACAATGAATATTGACTATCAAATTTGGGACAAAAAACAATTGACTATCAGTGTAGGGTAGATATATAGCCACTTCACCTAATTTATTTTTCACTTGATTCTAGTTTAGTATATTGTATTATTAAGTCCATGCACTAACACTTGGCGGTCTGGATTTGCTTGTGTGTATTCTCCTTATTCTTAACGCTTTAAAACCATATACTAACCCATCTAACTCGTGCATCATACTCTAACATCTGGTGATGGGAAACCTCTATCTCCCTTTCCTAATGCTGACTCCACTCCACTCTGATGGTGTTAGCTGTGGCTTTCTAAGGCTTGGTGGCATGGGAATGATGAGACTAACTCGTCCGTGTTTCACCTGAGTGCACGCGTGTAGTTAAGTACCTTGACGACTAACAGCCGACTGACCCTCACTGACCAAGGCCTGGCTGGCCGGGGCAGCCTCCTCACAGTGCTGAGGGGTGGGGCTTTCATTTGTGTCAAACATTTCACGCTGCAAACCACTGTTAAGTTTTTTGTTTTTTTTTAAACTATGTGAACATGTCTCCGTATCGGCGATACGTTCTCATAGAAAGTGATATAAAAGGGATGACCAAGGAAATCCTTATTTTCATTTTCAGTTCATAAAACGACTTTTTGTGTGTAAACAAAGAATTTGTCGTTCACACCAATAGAACAGTGCTTCGAACCTCCTCGCTTACCCCAGCCCCATTTCATGGCCAATAGCCTTTTCTCTGAGGCAGTAAACTCCACATGAAAAATATTCTCTTTTTTTCATAAGTCCAGATGACATCCTTGATGAAAAAAACATACAGAAAGTGCTAATCGATCCAATAGCATTCATTGTCGACAGGTTTCAAACTCTGATAGAAAAAAAGGAAACTTAACGGTGGTTGTTGTGTATTTTTTCGTGGTAAAACGAAGAGAGTGTATTGGGCATCCTTTACACCAATGATTAAACAGTGCTTCAAACCTCCTCACACACCCCAGCCCCATTTTTCTGAGGCAATCAATTCCACATTGAAATATTTCCGAACTTTTTTTCATGACCCCAACTCATATAACATTAAATGTACTGGAAAGTGTGGGTTTACTTTAATTTTTTCAATGACTGTGACCTGCTGAAGGAAATTGAATGTGATATGTCCTTAAAAAGCTTAAAGTTCCCATTTTTCTTTCTTTATCACCCGAAGTCCTCGACTAATTATAGTCCCCATATCCAAACCATACCGTAGGTTGTTTTTTTATCAAGAAACCCATTTCCTTAGATGTACAAAACGAAGGGTGAAATATAAATGATGAAAGAACATAGCGTAAGTAGATGATAACCGCCTATTATAGTCATAAGATCCAATTGTAAACGGTTTTACTAAGTTTGGCACAAATGAACTAACCTACGCTGATTCCTGGTGTGGTCAAAGCATGCACTTTTTAGCGTGGTGGTGGATGTCGCAAGTAAAAAGTTGACAATTTAGAGTTGTGATTTACAGAATTGATTCTCGTTTGCTAATTGTTGTGCGTTTGTTTCCCGGTGTCCGTGAACAGAGCGAAGTCAAGATGGTAACAGCCGGCGAGCGTGTAGGAGCTTCCGAAGCCACTCTCCTCAACATGTTGAAGATCTCTCCGTTCTCGTACGGTCTGATCATCCAGCAGGTCTACGACTCCGGCACCGTGTTCAGCCCAGAGGTACTCGACATCACTGACGAGGACCTGTGCCAGCGCTTCATGCAGGTAACAGAGATGGCTGTTTTCCACTTTTCCCCAGAGAATCCTTGTTTTCATTTCATTATTATTATTATTATTATTATTATTATTATTATTATTATTATTATTATTATTATTATTTATTTCCCCCCCCCCCCGGCTTGTGATAGAGGTGTTATTGCCACGTCGTAATAATCTTGTTTTCATTTTAAATTAATCAAAATAGATTTTTTTCTTGTACAAAACAAAGATATTAGAAATTGAGCCGCATTCATGCCATTAAAACTGGTTTCTCTGCACACTTCTGACCCTGTATTTGTTGTCTGTCGCAGGGTGTGATGAACATCGCTGCCGTGTCTCTGGCCATCGGCTACCCAACACTGGCCTCTGCGCCACACTCCATCATCAACGGCTTCAAGAACCTGTTGGCCATCGCCGCCGAGACCGACATCACCTTCAAGGAGGCCGAGACGGTAAGTACGGGTTTTCTGTTGGACCGGGAATAGTATTGACAGAGTCGAGCTTGCCATGATCATGGAAAGAGCTTACCATGATCATGGAAAGTAGTGGAGAATAGCCACACTCCTGAATACTAAGTGATGACTTGAAGAGTAGACTCCCCATGTTTCTGTATGATGAAGTTTTACCAGGCCAGTGCTAACTTCGATTTTGTTTGGAATTTGAGATGAGTTTCTAACCACATTGACAGTGGCTGTACTTCTTGGCAATCGATTCATCGTTTCCGAATTGTATTTTTCCTCTATCGATGCTCATTTGACAATGGTTTATCGTCGTCATACAGTGCTCGTTGGTTAATTGGAAACCGTCATGAGTTGCGGGCTCTTCAAATGATCTCAGCTCTTGAGTTTTCCTGTAAAACATTGGGTTCGTACCCCTCTGGAGGTGCTTCCCAGCTGGCATTCAAGCCGTGACTGTTACTTTGTTTATTCAAGTTAAGTGAACGACATATGGATTGAATAATCACAATATCGAGAGCTGAACCTTAATTTGAGACTAATAAAGTTTTCTCATTTGGGATGATCAAAATCTTTAAGAAATTGATAGTTTTACTGCACTGTGAATGTATAGACAGCACATTCATCTTGATGACCTTCGCCAACAGGTGAAGGAGTTCCTGGCTGACCCAGACAAGTTCGCCGCCGCCGCCGCCGCTGCCGCTCCTGTGGCTGAGGTGAAGGAGGAGAAGAAGGAAGAGGCTAAGGAGGAGAGTGAAGAGGAGGAGGATGACGACATGGGCTTCGGGCTGTTCGATTAAACTCCCCTTGAGGTTCACCACCACTAACATCGCAAGCAGAGACTTGAGTCTTTCCGATATCATCTACGGCGTGAGGACACAGTGCCTTTCAGCGCCGGTGTACGCCAATGGCGCCGGGCACAAAAAGTTCTACGATAAGAAATGAATCTTTAAAAAAAAAATAAAAAAGATGATGCCTTCACCGGGCAGAAAAAAAAGTTTGGCGTTTCTCGTTATTATTCGATCGACTTAACTCTGCATTAAAAGAAGATGCTGGGTTCCAAAGTAGTTAGATGTATATTGAGTTGTTACATTCAATATAGTAAAAGTACGGGGTTAAACTTTCAAATTCCTGTTAAGAATTGTCCCCACTCCCACCCTTAGCTATCTCGCAAATATGTTTGTACATTACTAAAACTTCCATCCACGGAAATTACAAAATGCACCTAGAGTATTTCAAACCAATGAAAATGATATTTTCATTTATCAAAAATGGTATTTATACAAACTTACTATAATATCTAATGCTTCATCAAGGCATGAGCAAATTTGATAGGCCACCATGTGAGAGATTATTTTGACCTGGATGAATGAAGACCAATATACTATGGCTTTTTAAAACCACTGGCATCCCTGTACAGGGGACATCTGCTCCCGAAATGGAAACTAAGGTAATTGTGAGTTGTGTGTAAATGGAGCACCGCATAAGGGGGCACTAATCCACCTGACTAGACAGAAGTAAGCTACTTTTAATTTTAGTTAAGGTACAACAGTCTTTGGGTATTAGAGACGGTAACACTATCTCCTGGACGTTTAGGGTTCAGTGCTGCACAGCTATAAAATCCATCCTTGCTATGTCAACTCGACCATATTCTTGCTTTGGCGCATTCTATTTGGGCAGTGGTATTCTCAGCAGTGTAAACCCGTGCAATACACCTCACCACATTCTCTTGATTTCAAATATAAATCTGCGAAATACCTACCATACCTGCAGGGGGTCTGGAATTTATAGTTTTAAGGGTCGATTCCACCAACACACACGATGGAGCAAGATGGGCCCGATTTGGTTGTCTTGCTAGATGGGGCTAGGGTTGAATCATCGCGTACCTATTTGTGGTGGAGCACCAAAATATACACCCGACACCACTCGCCTACGTTTTGAGGCAAGTGAGGTACGACACAGTAAGACGTTACAAGATATACCACTGCAAATCCAACCTGTTGGTGGAATCGGCCCTTTATTGTTGGAAATGATTAATTTTGACACAGTGTCACATCTTGAAACTCTCCTTATTCATACCACCTTTTAAGGGCATTTGAAATACTTATTCATGCCTCTACATTCTTACGCCTCTCTGTCTGCAAGGAGAAAATGTCCATATGCAGACCATAAATTACAACGGAGCCGTCAATAAATAACGTCATGCAGAGTTGTTGTGTTGTTTTTTTGTTTTTTTTTGCATATTGGGCTATTTATTGTGAATTTTAAGATGAATCGTGCAAATATTGCTCAACATCTTTCAAGTTATTTTGAACCCCCACTCCTCCACCCTCGATTTCTTTTAAATTTCCAAATCCTATGTCTGTGGTTAGACTGGACAAATTAGGATCATGGATGTGCAGGATTTCACTTGACAAGTCGGTAGGCAAGTCGGCCATCAGGGAAAATACTTTAATTGACCGTTGAATGAAGGTTAATTTCATCTCATCGTCATTTTTTTCTTTTCTGTTTATTAAGGTATATATCATTCTACTGCAATCATCTGCAGTCTTTCTTTTTATTATTAAATATATAAATTATCTGTACAGATTACTTATTTACACATATATTTGTATTTAC
Organism: Alentia gelatinosa; assembly: GCA_950022655.1. Classification (NCBI taxonomy): domain Eukaryota; kingdom Metazoa; phylum Annelida; class Polychaeta; order Phyllodocida; family Polynoidae; genus Alentia; species Alentia gelatinosa. The sequence goes on from OX465591.1 coordinate 19,603,883, forward strand.
TTATCTACAGTCCATTGAGCTAATTTGGGGGACATAATCATCTTATCTTAGGAACTTTATCAGTTTGTGATATCCGACTTTGTTCTGTGTTCTTCACATCTGATTTATGCCAATCCGGTGCGATGTCAATATCCTGAAAAGACGGAGATTAATAATTGATTTACACTATAAAAACATTCATTATATCAATGTTTTACAAAACTCATTCCTGTTGTTATCACCGTATAGAACAGAGATTGGTTAACTTACAAAATAGTTATTATATCAATGTCCTACAAGATGCAGGATTATGACTGTAACTACAGAGTCATAGTGTCAATGTTAAACAAGATGCACAGTGATAACGAAGTTTCCCCCAAAGTTCAGGGTAGTAATCTCAATACTCCAAAGACACATCCATGATGAAAAATTTCTATAACGAAATATAGTCAGAGTCACGTAAGACTTAGAGTGGTGAACTTAATATCATATTCAACATGGATATACATGTTATATCAAACTTACGTTTTTGGGTCGTAGCCACACAATAAATAATAGGAGGAAATAGTTGATGACTGCAACCATGATGATGATCTTCCCGGCCACAGGTCCACACTGACTGCTGTACCTGTGCAATAGCAAATGATAGTTGTCCGTTACTAAATATATATATATAACAACGTCAAAGTCATTACAAATTGTCTCCACCAGTTACAAATACCTCCACATTTGTACACAGATCCCAATTGGACAAACAATGGAAGTTGGACGTGATAATTATATATTATTTTAAACCACAATGAATTAATCAAATCATTAATATATCCATGATAGCTAATCTATACGATCAATGAAGAACGACGAATATCTACATTTCCAGTCTTTATGATGGAATTATCTGATGTTAAAGGGGTGATTATGTCTATTTGGAACTTGATGGGGCCAATAAGGAGGAGGTATTAATTTTGGCTGGTGAAGTGGGGTTTGTATATTTATCAGTGCTGGTCAATGGGTATTTATAAGCAGAATTCTGATGGAGTCGCTAAAAACCCGTTTTGTATGTTGTGTTTGTGTTCTTTCCAAACCTCACACCTTGAGCTTGGCGCATGAACCCAGACCACTGAGGTTTGTCTTACCTTCGTAACCGCTCGACGAAGTCAAAGTCGGGCTTGCTGGTGACCGAGTCGTAGACGACCTCTGTGCGGCGCGCGATCACCGGCCACGTGTAGAGGTCCCTGACACGTGCGTGCACGGCGCCCGGGGACAGCAGCGTGCCGTCTCGGTGAGCCTGCACCGCCTGCTCCAGGCACTCCATCAGCGCTAAACAGACACGGCACATGAATACACGAGCTTCCCGTCAAAACCCATGAATGCTTTTAGACAGTATGTCAGCAGGGCATGAGAATGGATTCAGGCAGTATGTCAGCAGGGCATGAGAATGGATTCAGGCAGTATGTCAGCAGGGCATGAGAATGGATTCAGGCAGTATGTCAGCAGGGCATGAGAATGGATTTAGGTAGTATTTTAGCAGGGCATAAGAATGACTTTCGGCAGTATATCAGTAGGACATGAGAATGCCTTTAGGCAGTAATTCAGCTGTGCATAAGCATGGGTTTAGGCAGTATGTCAGTGGGGCATGAGATTACCTTTAGGCAGTATGTCAGTGAAGCATAAGAATATCTTTAGGCAGTAGGTCAACTGGGCATGAGAACGCCTTTAGGCAGTATGTTAGCATAGGAAAAGAATGCATCTAGGTGATATGCCAGCAGGCCATGAAAATGTCTTTAGGCAATATGTCAGCGGGCATGAGAATGTCTTAAGGCAATATGTCAGCAGGGCATGAGAATGTCTTAAGGCAATATGTCAGCAGGGCATGAGAATGTCAGAATGTCTTTAGGCACCCTGCATTAGCGGACACCTTTGTTCGGTACAAATCCCTCTATTAGATGTTTATTTACTGTATGTCAGCCAGGCATGAGAAAGCCTTTAAGCACTATGTCAGTAGGGCATGAGAAAGTGAGAATGCCCTTAGGCAGTATGTCAGCAGAGCATGAGCAAGGCTTTAGGCAGCATGTTAGTGGGGCATGAGAATGCCATTAGGCTGTATGCCAGCACAGGAAAGGAATGATGAGTTTTGCAATGTTTGTGACAAGGCTAACTCGAGTTCGGTTTCGTATTTCTCCTACCCCATCTCACCGATATACAGAGACAATTTTGTAATCGTCCATGTTAGTAGCGTGTTGACCCTCATCGGAGGATGGCCACATTTATCAATGCTGCCGGATCTACTTTCATTATCTGGTTCCTGATTGGTCCATTTTTTATCCACCTCGGTGCATAAATAACACTTTATTCAACGCTCTGTCAAATACATTGAGTCAATGTTAAACCTATGACGTTTTTTATTAGGGGTAGGATAAAAGACTACAACAACGGCAAACATGTAGGAGGCGCTCTATGCCGCGTCCTCTCATTCACTACTTGGGACACTCACCTGTGGCACTCGGCTCTGCTAGGTGAATGAGGTCTGAAGGCAGCACTTCAGGCAGTCCACCCACCCGTGTGCTTACTACTTGGAGCCTGGAAATCGTAGAATAAATACACAATATTAATTAATAAGACTTGGCTAAGACACCTCCTAGTAAGCCAGATGATACTTTGGAAAAAAAAAACCACACAATATTGACTGATTTCAGATACAAGTGGCCGTATGCTCCGAGGAGTTGACGCCTAGTAATATCCGAACGCGTATACGAGGATATTGCAGAGAGTCAACTCCGAGGAGCATATGACTGCATTTATATGAAACCGGTTTATATTGTATTTATTATCCGCCTTTTCCAGAAATCATTCACCTTCAAATATTGATAAAAATGGCGATTTGTTCACCTCCGATCGATGATGATGTCATACCCACCTTTATCAAGTAATCCTAATATCATGCTCATATCACGGATCTCAGCTACAACCTAATTGGTCGACATTTTGTCACTTGACAACATCTATAACGAATAATCACCCTTGACAAACAAATCAACCAACCTAGGTATGAAACATATAGTTAATACATCCCTAGCAGAGATATGTAACTATAAAATGTTCGTCCATAGGTATGTAATAATAGCTTGTTCTCTTATGGGACAACAATATTCCTGAAACACCTACATCTGGATGGGAACCACATATTTTTCAGTTATGATTAAAAAGATTCATAAGGAATAAGATCCTTTAACTTACCCACAACAGGCGGCCTCGACTATGGCTATACAGAAAGCTTCTGTCAATGATGTGTTGAGAAAAATATCTCCCTGTACCAAGACCTGTAAAGACAATTAAGGAAGCGCATTTGTAACATAATAAACCGTTTGTTAACAATTGACACCAAGCAAGTCGCCATGATTACGCTGCTGTCACAATGGTCATCACATAATGAAGAGATCAATCCAGAACCACGCTCAAATCATAAAATATACAATACTCCACTTGTTTGAATGGGCCGTAATCATCACTCAGGTTCGCCTCGATGACGATTCGCCTTCGCCTCGATGACTTATCTTCCGTACATACTTATTGTGGTTTATAAGAGCGATATCAATATGAATGTTGAACATGTGTTGCCAAATGACATTGTACATACCATGGGAGTTGTTTTTAACACACCATAACCTAATTTGTATTGGAAGAGCAGTCAGTAGACTGAAATCAATAAAAAAAATATAAAAAATTGCGGCCTATCCAAACTCGTTGAGTATTGTATATCTATATGATTCTCTGTGCAGGTCTATATAACTACATAGCCCCATCATATATATGAGATAAGTTTGGTTTTTTTTTGGTTTTTTTCTGTGTGAGGAAGTGTTCCTGCCACGTATTCTAAACTATATATGAGGTAAGAGTGTCTACTCACATCGCGCACCTTGCAGTGGTCTACCATGCCCAGCATGACCACGCGGTCCGTCAGCTGGTGTCGTTCCCGCACCTCCTCCAGCAGCACCCGCTTGGGGCCGTCACCGCCGATGATGAAGTCGACGTCATCGTGACGTGCGCACATGACGGGGATGATGGTCGTCAGGAAGTCCACCCCTTTCCGGTACACCAGGCGACTCACGATCACCACGCGGACTGCAAAGTGTCAGGTACTCCATCACACGTTCAAATTATCTATAAAAAAATTTCTATATATATATATATTTGTTTATTTATTTCATTATTATATATAAAAAAAAAAAAAAAAAAATTTGTTTATTTTGACATTTAATTAATGGATCGAGGTTTCATAATTCATAATCTATCCCCTTTTTTCTTTTTTTAAAAGTAGATCGGCGCTATGCCCAAATCTCATGAACTTTGAGGGTACTTTGATACAGCCACCTCCTGAATATATTTTTTCAAAGAAATTAGATGCATATATATTTTTTTTTCATGATGCCTGATGAGCTATTTTGCAGCAAAATCTTGTACACACCCCACAAACAAGGATCTCCTTGTGAAAATTTGAGCATTAATTGCTCATGTACAGTATACACCAAGTTGCTTAAAAGTTTTCCGAGATTAAAGGTAGACCACTTACTTCGGCCTGCTACGCGTTTGGACGGGTCTGGTGTGAAGACCGTGGGATCGACGGCGTTGGGAATGACAGAAACCATCTCTGGTCTGACTGCTGATCGAAGGACCGTGTTCTCCTTACTGCAGACAGGTATTTACAAACCAAAGTCAGTCGTCTACGCAACATTGGAAGACTTTCGTGGCATGTAACAAACATTGTTTCAGTGAGTGGAACTTTCCTGTTCGTGTCTGGTACACTTTCAGTTACTCTTCCCTATCCTAATATTAACAGTCACAAATAAAATTCTATAAGATGTATAACTAAAGACAATACAAACACTGTGCATCTTAAATACGTTTTGGGAATTTGTTATTAAATTTTTTCGGTGATTCGAAATTTTCAAAGAAAGACCAAATTTGGAGAAAATAAAAGGTTTTGCTAATGTAGTGGTGCATGATGGGGTATTGGATGTATGCATCGTATCTTTCACGTTTTGGGCACTTTGTATGACAGCTGGTTATGCTACCCGTTAAACATAAAGCGATGTTTTAAAACTTTGTCTTGTTAAGCAATCTAGCCCATCCGTCCATACATGACATCTTGCTATTTTTGACCATTTTTGCCCCCCCCCCCCCCCCCCCCCACTCCCCCTTGTAATGCCTTGTCATACAATCCTTATCTTTCTTGGTCATGGAGACTAGACCCCCCACCTCACACCACAGATACAGATTTCGTTTAAAGTGGAAGACACAAACAGCTGACAGGTACCAGGTGTGGGAGACACAGATGACGTGGTTGACGCCCGCCAACGAGAAACTGAGCACTTTGTTGGTGATGATGGACTCGGCGTTGGCGAAACCGAACAGGGAGTGGTCGGTGAAGACGGCCTTGATGCCCATCGTGCGGGCGTGCAGCATCACCTCGTGACATAGGGTAGAGAAGGCCTGCAATTATACATTTTCAGGGATGTCAGTTGGGGTCAGGAGAAAAAGTGGAAATATTTTCTATGTGGAATTGACTGCCTTAGTGAGACTGAGAAAACATGGGAAACACATTGGCGTTGTCCTTAGATTGGTGTCGAGGGTGTGTGGGGAGGTTCACACCACTGTTTTATTGACGCGAATGAGGCTGAATGTATGCTATCTTTGTTTTACACAAGGAAAAAGATTTTAAATAGAAACGAGGACTTCCATGGAAAAAGTGGAAACCTGTGATCCCTGCATTTTTCATCACGTTACGTCACACTTTACTTCCACTTATTATTGTTACTTTACAACTGATTGTCAACATAATATTTTGAGCACACTAACGTATGAGTCATGTAGGACATCAGGTTTTCAAAGTATTTACCAGATCAATTAAGATTTCGTTCCCTCAGGGAAAGGGAGGTTTAATAGGACTCCTGTGCACAAAATATAGATTTCTTTAATGAAAGGTAAATTATCAGAACTGACAATAAGCATAAAAACTGCAATATATATGTGAAAGCTAAGTGGCAGAATTTAAGAAAGGCATTTGGAATAAATATAACTTTTATGAATTGGAATATTTATCCTGGATTGCTGAATATTGAAATATATGCATGCAAATTTGGTACACGAAAAATATATAGATTCTCAATAAATATCATCCACCAATTCATTCATTTTCTGTCCAAATATGTCCAAGTAATTCCCCCATGATACGCATTCATCAGTCTGGTCGGAACGTTTGTTTTGATGCACGATGATGTTGACTACAAACCTTCTGCAGTTGATTCAATCACCAGCTGCTGAAGCGTATTATACACAGCCTCGTCTTGAATTTCATACCCACCAATTTAGGCGTTTTATTGAGAATAATCAGTTTCACTAGTGCTGTCCATAATTGTACACGCAATGCATAACCAGTCGTAGCCCAAAAGAAGGCAAATGCTAGAAGAAGGCAAACGTCTGATCCCTTAAAAAAAAGTTTAAAAAAAAAATAATAATAAAAAAATAAGAGGAGGTAAATGCTGGCGTCCCGCTGGTGGCGCCTACTTACGGCGTGTCCGTGCACCACAGAGATGGCCTCACGGAGGAGGATGTCACGTGTGATGGTCAGGGTACTGAAGACGGTGGGCAGCACGCACGAGTTGTAGAACGGCACCATGGGGAGGTAATACACCTGTTAAAACGAAATTAAACATCAATTCGCCCTTGAGGTGAGGTAGTAAGAGAAAACGTAGTTAGTCAGCCTGTAGCGATTGCTGTTCGAGGTCTTTTGTTCCAAGAAATACGTCCCGACGCCAGAGGTGAAGGGACATATTCCATAGGAAAAAAGGCTGAGAATGGAATCAATATGGGTTCACTCACTGTTTTCTTATTATACACCTAAAAAAAGCCATTTTATGTAAAAACTTTAGCGAAGTACACTACGGGCACAGCAAGCCCGAGCAGGTCGGTCCAGTCTATAAATCCATCATCGCTACAATATTATATCATGATATTACAATGGGTACGTAATAGCACGGACTTGGAACACCTGGATTAGAAACAACCGGCCTCTGGCGTATTTATCTATGCCTCGGCATTGTTAGGGTTCGGATAACGGCCGCTAGACGGCGCTAGCATCCATTCGCGTTAGTTCCACATTTTCCCACCAGGATCGCCCCAGTCGCTGCTGGTGGCATCAGCATAATCAGAACGTTCATATAAATTGTTTACATTTGTCTACAAACGTTCACCATACTTAGCACCATAATTCCGAATCTTCTGTAAAGGTATATACTTGGACCTTTTGATGAAATAGTTTATTAAGGTCTGTTGAGGTGGAAGAAATGTCAAAATCTGGATTTCCCATGTCAACACCCCTTCAAAATATGCCAATTGTCTAGAACCCCCAGCCCACTTACTGCCATAAAATTTACTTTACTGCCGATTCCAGATATATACCTATATGGGACAGTTGGAATTAGGGTCCTAAGTGCACTAGATTTTTTTAAAGTTACGGCACATTTTGTCTTAGAATAGTTGGGGCCAGCAGGCAAATTTCCCTGATTTCCAGGCAGTCAGTCTTGGGAAACAATTATTTCCAATTCATTCCCATGCCCCTAGGCCTTAATAAAGTATTTGTCAGTCGATTCCAGGTATGTACCTACATGGGACAGTTGGAATTAGGGTTCTAAGTTCAATAGATTTTTTTTAAAGTTACGGCACATTTTGTGTCAGTTTGGGTTGGGTCGGCAGTCAAAATTCCCTGATTTTCAAGGGGAAAATCCAGAAAATCCAGATTCTTAAATTGTTCCCATGCCCCTAGGCCTTAATAAAGTATTTGTCAGTCGATTCCAGGTATGTACCTACATGGGACAGTTGGAATTAGGGTTCTAAGTTCAATAGATTTTTTTAAAGTTACGGCACATTTTGTGTCAGTTAGGGTTGGGTCGGCAGTCAAAATTCCCTGATTTTCAAGGGGAAAATCCAGAAAATCCAGATTCTTAAATTGTTCCCATGCCCCTAGGCCTTAATAAAGTATTTGTCAGTCGATTCCAGATATATACCTACATGGACCAGTTGGAATTAGGGTCCTAAGTGCACTAGTTTTTTCTAAAGTTACGGCACATTTTGTCTTAGAATAGTTGGGGCCGTCAGGCAAATTTCCCTGATTTCCAGGCAGTCAGTCTTGGGAAACAATTATTTCTAATTCATTTCCATGCCCCTAGGCCTTAATAAAGTATTTGTCAGTCGATTCCAGGTATGTACCTACATGGGACAGTTGGAAATAGGGTTCTAAGTTCAATAGATTTTTTTAAAGTTACGGCACATTTTGTGTCAGTTTGGGTTGGGTCGGCAGGCAAAATTCCCTGATTTTCAACCAGAAAATCCAGATTCTTAAATTGTTCCCATGCTCCTGGGCCTTAAAAAAGTATTTGTCAGTCGATTCCAGATATATAGCTACATGGGACAGTTGGAATTAGGGTCCTAAGTGCACTAGATTTTCTTAAAGTTACGGCACATTTTGTCTTAGAATAGTTGGGGCCGGCACACAAATTTCCCTGATTTTCAGGTAGTCAGTCTTGGGAAACAATTATTTCTAATTCATTCCCATGCCCCTAGGCCTTAATAAAGTATTTGTCAGTCGATTCCAGGTATGTACCTACGTGGGACAATTGGAATTAGGGTTCTAAGTGCAATAGTTTTTTCTAAAGTTACGGCACATTTTGTGTCAGTTTGGGTTGGGTCGGCAGTGAAAATTCCCTGATTTTCAAGGGAAAAATCCGGAAAATCCAGATTCTGAAATTGTTCCCATGCCCCTAGGCCTTAATAAAGTATTTGTCAGTCGATTCCAGATATATAGCTACATGGGACAGTTAGAATTAGGGTTCTAAGTGCAATAGATTTTTTTAAAGTTACGGCACATTTTGTCTTAGAATAGTTGGGGCCGCCAGGCAAATTTCCCTGATTTCCAGGCAGTCAGTCTTGGGAAAAAAATATTTTCAATTCATTCCCATACCCTAATTCCAACTATTGCACTTAGAACCCTAATTCCAATTGTCCCATGTAGGTACATACCTGGAATCGACTGACAAATACTTTATTAAGGCCTAGGGGCATGGGAATGAATTGAAAATAATTGTTTCCCAAGACTGACTTCCTGAAAATCAGGGAAATTTGTGTGCCGGCCCCAACTATTTTAAGACAAAATGTGCCATAACTTTAAAAAAATCTATTGCACTTAGAACCCTAATTCCAACTGTCCCATGTAGCTATATATCTGGAATCGACTGACAAATACTTTATTAAGGCCTAGGGGCATGGGAACAATTTCAGAATCTGGATTTTCCGGATTTTTCCCTTGAAAATCAGGGAATTTTCACTGCCGACCCAACCCAAACTGACACAAAATGTGCCGTAACTTTAGAAATAACTATTGCACTTAGAACTCTAATTCCAATTGTCCCACGTAGGTACATACCTGGAATCGACTGACAAATACTTTATTAAGGCCTAGGGGCATGGGAATGAATTGAAAATAATTGTTTCCCAAGACTGACTGCCTGAAAATCAGGGAAATTTGCCTGCCCCAACTATTCTAAGACCATAGATTAGGTCTTATTAATCCCTTTTACTGTCAAGTCTACTGAAAAAAAGGACTGCAAATAAACATCCAGTCAAACACTCATGATTATACAGTCAGGAAAGAATGAATGTATGTATTACAAGTGAAATAAAGAAAGATCCTGGTCAATTAAAAAAACCAAAAAAAATATCAGCAGCGCCACTTTAGGCCCTGGTGGCTTAAAATGGAACTTTCGTCAACGTTTCCTGGCGGATTATAGGGAAATTAGCGCTCTATCCGCAAAATGCACTCAAGCGTAGCCGAGTCGAACAGATCGTTGAACAAACACGGCCGCCGCCCGCGTTTCCTATCCAGAGATATAAGTCCGTGGTGATAGACTACATTAATACAATATCAAGTGTCGATATCATACTTGTTTATGTTACTATGAAAACGTAATGCGGTAACAAACAAAAAATACTACAACAACAAGTACCTGATGCCAGCATCATATTATCAACGGCTAACTATTAGATACACGCACACATAGAACTCAACATTCAACAAGGACGACCAAGCAAAATGTGAGACATGGGAAAAGAAGGCATAGACTGGGCACACTTACCTTAAGACCATTAGTTAGATACCTGACCCCAGATCGATCTCCATACGCATGCGTGATAACAACGACCTTGTGACCTCTCTGTATGAGACACTGACTCAGTTGGTAGATGTGACTCTCCACGCCACCGATGTTAGGGTGGAAAAAGTCACATGCCATGCTGCAAAAAGAAGAAGAAGGAATAACGAATGAACTACAGAATTACTATAAGAAAACGTGGTTACTGAGCCCGTGCGGGTGGCCGTTCGAGGTCATTTGATGAAAAAAAAAAAATTAATAAGGTAAAAGAAAAAAAAGAACATGGACAAAATGCAAATGTATACAATGAATGAAAAGTTTGATCAGCTTGGTTGCCATGGTAACCACTTCTTTGATACAACAAATTGCTCAACCGGGGTGAATTATGTATTATTGATCAAATTTGTGACAGAATAGACCACTTTTGAACATCAATACTACATTTCAAGGCCACTTGTTGCCATGGTAACATTCTGATGTTCCATTTTAGAGCATATATATGTAGAGCCTATCTAGGCACACAACCTGGCTGAAATATATGAAAGATTTCTAAAAACGTTTCATTTTATGGCTGATTAAAGTCAAAATCTTAGAAGAATACACCGAAAAAGAAAAAAAATCGATCAATTTGGTTGTCATAGTTTGATGCAGCCAATTGCACATTTAGGGCACTAGAAAGGATAATGACATTTTGACCTAGATCCAAGGTATCTTGCAGTATTGCTCAAAATTGTATCACCCGGTGTCCCTGAACATGTCTTTGCAGTGGATGCAAGAGAGCAGTCAACGCCGTAGCCATATTAACATTAACCCTACTGGCTGGCTGTAACTTAGAGCTGGAAAACTGAAAAATCAGTTTTGTTAGCTGGGAGCGAGAATATGCAAATATTTGAGGTGGAGAAAGGGAAGCTATGATGCCAGGGGCATGCCCTGGGTGGTGGTGAACAACAACTTAAATGATTATTTGAGCCAGTACTATCAGATTTTAAACAGGCAGATACTGCCTTAGTTTACCAGGATAATAAAATATATATATTAAAAAAACGAGAAAAAAAAGCCCCAGTAAGAGGCACTCAATTTCAGTAACAACTGGCAAGCGAGGGCAGAGGCAGCTGTTGTGGTGTTCCACAGCCCAGGTTGCCTGCTACATGTAATGCCAGATCTGCTGGTAAACACCAGCATACATCAAATTCGCCTAGTTGGTGGAACAAACCCTTCAAAATGACCACTAACCAAATACTGTCCTAAAATGGGTAGTCCGAGAAACTTTGACTGCCCTGCGGACAGTCAGAGAGCACAGCTGCTTATTCCCATAGTACAGAATATCAGTTCCTTGGTTCTATGTAACCCTGTCAATGTCAATACATGTCTATGATCCCTTACCTTCAGAGATGTATGATAGTTCGTTTTTGATAGTAAAACTCCTGTTTTGTTCCTTGGTGTCACTTTTTGGAGCTTTTTTGTACAACTCATTTCACCACATTTCACCACTTCTAACTCATATTAGCCATATTTGATAAACTGGATCCTAGCTACCCCTGTGTGGGATATAATGCACATTTGAAACCACCATTTTGTTAATTTTGATGCCTGCAGAATTCATTGACATGGATTTTACAAACACTGGCTGTTCTATTAGTTAGAACTAATGCAAAGGAAGGAAATTATTGTCCTTTTATTGCATTTTGCTTCAGGAAACTGTCTACCACAAAATCAGAAATATTCAACCTATATTTATAAGGAAAACGGCAGCTGAGTTTAGATGCACCAATCTGGTCGACCAGTTAACCTAGGCCTCTATGGGACTGCCCTCTGTCTGTCTGCACGGCTAGACAGTCAGAGTCTCTCGGACTACGGCCCGCACTACTACAGTACCGGTACAGTGTAAGTTTACTGTAACATTTTCTGCTAAGTGTGTGTGTATACTCGGTATAACTGAAATAGGATCAACGGGTCCGTCCCCTTCCCTCCAAAGTTCCAAGTCAGGTTTTCAATTTTCAGGTTATGATTTACATCTTACAACAGACGGTTCCCCAGTCCCACACATTTAGGTCCAAGCAAAGAACCAGAGACCCCTGTCTCTAGTTCTATGGTCTAAGACATTGGAAGAATACTGTAATATCGCTCAGGTCACATATTCTATAATGAAATTAAGATCTTACCATATCCTGTGCTTCATGTTTCCTTGTAACTGATATGGCATATGTGTAAAAAGTTGTGTCTACTAAAATAAGAGATAGAAACACTTTTTTGTAAACACTCTCTTTTCACACGGATATCTACCGCCTGTCTTTTGCTCTGGGTTTGTTGCTTGTTGTGTTGTCTGTTTTAAACCTTAGCTGGTTCCCTATACTGGCTAAAGGCCATACCAATCCGTCCAGTACGCTGGTTCCCCTCGTGCCTAAATATTTCCCAGTAAGATTATACTGAAAATACATGTGAAAATCTACCTCAGTTAATTGAAATACTATGTCTCGCATTCTATATACCGGGATTGATTCGGTTTCCCCCCTGATACTCTGTTGTGGGAAACAGGTACTTGTTCGATTGAGCAGTTTGTAGGGCTGTATCAGTTTGGTCAACTAGGCAAAAACAACAACAAAGCGTGGGCTACGCTTGCTATCAATTTGACGCGAATTCCAAGTTTGTCAGTCGTCCCTCGTGAGTTATACATATGCCATATACTTACATTGATTACAAGTGTCTTTGGTGTTCAGTTGGTCCAATATTTGCAGCATGTGCTTCTTACACAGCTGGATAATCAACCACCCCACGGTGGAACCTGCCGGTGTGCCATTATGATTACCGTCTATGGCACACCGGCAATAGTGACACTGACAGTCACCAAGCTGTCACTTAAGTTTTCAAATTACAAGTATATCCTATCGCTACAGTAGTGTTAACCCCCATTTCTCGATGAAAACCTACTTAGAGGATAGGAATTAACCATGTTCGCATAATATGTGGTCATGATGATTTCACAAAATGTTATTATCATTTATGATTCATGACAAAAATAGGACAATACGTAGGCCTATATTGATTGAATAATAGTATATAGTTATAATATAGTATATATTGGCAAAACTCCTATATACCATACCTATATAAACGACAGAATCAATCGTTATAATATAGGCTGGCTTCAGTCTCTTTACCCCTCCACCTACCCTATCGGTACCTCTCCTTGCCAGGGCCTTTGTTGGAATGAGTTTATGTCCGGTCAACCATTGCAGGTCCTTTCCAGATTTCTAGGCAAACTGCAACATACCTTATCCTGATTTGATATAATTGTTTAATGAATATTCATAATCCAAGACTTGAGCAGGTCTAGTAACAAGTGTGTTCTGTTATGGCTGTCACTGCCCTCCCCATCCCATTCTTGTTGATATCATGCTTTCACACCTTATTTCCCTTTTCTCAAATATGTCTTGCCCTATATTCTCTTCTTGATTAAAATTTAGATCGGGTAACTGCCAGTTTCACCATACACCATGGTTTTTCTACATAAGTTGTTACGTGTATAGAGCATGTACTTTTGCCAAAGTTTTGGAATCTTCTGTGTCATTTTTCACAAATGAGAGAACATTCTTCTAGTTGAAGAATTCCCTTCAGCTTTTACTGCGTTGAGATAATAACTTATGAAAACATAGGTTCTCTGCCAATGATTACATATTACACCTCCTATTGTTTTATTATGCACAGATATTTATTTATTCTAGTGCCATAATCCAATCGAAATGGAGGATATGGATCCAGAAGAAGAGTCTGAAATGAGGGACAGTCTGGGAGATCTGCCACCTCCCGCCCTGTGCCCCCCAGAGGTCATGGATGCGGTAAGAATAGATCTATTTCCACTTTGCCTAAAGTGAGGCTGGCTTCATAGAAACACATGGGAGTTTACGGATGACAGGTTTCCACTTTTCCATGGAAATCCACCTTTTCATTTTCAGTTTAAGAATTAATTTTTCTTGTACAAAACGAAGAAACTGTAAATTTAGGTCTCATATACCGTACTCCAATAAAACAGTGGTTGGAACGTACCCAAAGACCCTCAGCCCATTCATTGGCAACAGTGAGGCAGTAAATTCCGCATGCAAAATATTTCCACTTTATTCCTGACCCAAATTGACATCCCTGAGAGTTGGTCAAACATATATATTAATAGTCACGTATTCTTTAGCATTAAGAGGCTGAGTGTATGAGCGTAATACGTCTATAATACCTGTTTAGATTATCTCCAGACAAAATGCATTGATTGTATCGTATTCCTGGGTATTCTAGCTCCAATCTTGTGTGTTAAACAAGCAGATGGCCTCAGTAATACTAGAGATATGGGTAAGATAATACAGGGACACTGAACCCGGCTGAACACATTGGCTGATTATTTTTCATCGCGATCATATAATACCAAGAACTTATTGGAGGTCTTAAAGATACCTATCTGTCATTTTACCATTGGTAACGGTGACGGAAAGCATACAAAAAAATGTTTAAAAATGATTAAACCATATTAAATAACGTATTGAGTTTGGTTTCTTTACGCTCGTATTTGACATTGAAAACTCTTCCAATTTGACCTTGATCTTCAACCTCTGGTTGTATCTTTCTGGTGATGACAGTTGTTAGAAGCCAAGCAGGCTGACCCGAGTAAGTTTGCGAGCTGGTGGGAGATGGACGAGCAGGACGTGGACGAGGCCACGGAGGAGCAGATCCAAAGTGAGTTGTTCATTTTTCTTGCAAATAATTTGCCTTGGGGTAGGCGGTCTTCCAATACAGCACATCGTCGTGGTCAGACATTATCAACACTTTCATCACTGCTCTATCATTCAGATGACCCGGCGGTGCGGACACTGTGGGCGGCAGAGAACAACAAGCTCGACGTGCTCCAGGAGCAGCTCGCCAGTAACAGAGACCTGGCCAATGTCAAGGACAGTGATGGCTACACGCCCCTACACCGCGCCAGTTACGGCGACCACATAGAGGCCATGCAGGTACCTGTAACACTATGTGTAAATACTCTGTGTTGATGGGGTATAATGAAAGTTGGGATGAGTGTAAGAGAATAGAAAATGGACTCGGTTTTGTTTGCAGTGTTAAACTTAGCTACAGGAAGACGCTATCTACTTCTATCTGGAAAGTACTATCTTCAGTCTTGTTCACACTGTGTGATAGGGTGTTTGCGAGCGGGTAGTCAGAGTCGCCGACTGGAGGTGCGGCGCTTGCAAAATTGGAGGTACGCCCAGTCGCAAGGTACGCTCAAATATGAGTATGGTACGCCCAGATAGCAACTAGAGGTACCAAATATCAAACATGTTTGATATTCAAAATGCTTGTGACTGGGCATACCTGAGGTACCTCCAGTCGGCAAAACCGAAAAAAAAGTGTTTTACATTGTGTTATAATAATTTGATATAGAATGAGTTCATAGTGTAAGATTAAGAAGGAAATTGATGAGTGTTTGGTCTGTGTCCCCATTCACCATCGAGTGTTGAGCGCTCAGTAGTATGATCGATGTTTCTGATTTTATCTCAGCCTGGAAATATTTATCTGTTTTCACCCATTTAGAATGAGTTACCATACTCACAAGCCTGCTGAGAACGAGTTCCTAAAGTTAAGCGTACGGACGTTTATACCAGGCTAAGATTGTTAGAGAAAACTATAAGGATTGAGTCGTACAGAACAAGCGCTTAGTACAAAATGGCAAAAGTATGGAACTCACTTCCCTCTGACATTCGACTAAAAGACACCTATGAGCAGTTCAAAGCCAATACTAAGCCATACGAAATAAATATTAGACGTTTTATCTATATATCTGAAATAAACAAATCACAATATGATTTCCGCAAATCTCCTACCCGCACTGATTACATAACAACTGTTTAGTATGTCATGTTCGATCATTTGTACATACCATCTTTTTTCGCCTGTATACAAAACTCGAAGAAGAAATCCAATTATTGGCCTTGGTGCCTACTGGAAATAGGGTAGCCTTACCCTAGTAACAAACTCCAGAATAAACTCAACTAAAAACAATAAATGAATAAATACATTTAATTTTCATTTGAAGTATACTTGATAAAAGATTGAATATCAAAATTTAAGATTTGATAATTTATGTAATATTATAAACCATACCTTTATAATATTAGAGATGATGAATACTTGATAACATAAATAATTGAAATATCAAATAACCTGAGATATGCTAATAACAGACTTATACATGTCAGGTCCTACTGGAGGCTGGTGCTGAGGTTAACGCGGAGACAAACGACAAGTGGACCCCGCTTCACTCGGCGTGTCGCTGGGACCAGACCCGGGCGGCCGACCTCCTCCTGTGCCGGGGCGCCAACGTGAACGCCCGCACGTCAGGCGGCCAGACCCCGCTCCACCTGGCCGCCGCCAACACCTCCAACGACAGCCACACCCTGCAACTGCTCCTGAGTAACCGCTACATCGACGTCACCTTAAAGAACAAGATGGGCGAGACTGCCCTCACCATCTGTGAGCGCTCCAACCCCTTCTCGGCCATCTTTGAGATGGCCGCGCAACATGTCAATGTGCTCAAACCCAAGTGACTTTTGAGATGATTTCTCTGAATTTATCGTCTTTTTTTTAATGTATTTTACCGAGTTTGGGTGTTACGTTTCCCGGATGATCTCGCATTGAATTAGAGGGACACTTGTACCTACCGGACCCCCGCCACATACATGAATAATCCTTTAATCATTCACATGGGCTGGTGATGAAGGTTCAATTCAACGTGGGGGAAAACGTCGGGGTCCAAACACTGCGATTTACCCTCGATTTGATATTCTTGTGGTCGTTTCTGCCTTATGTCTTGTACCAGCGCCTTGGTATGATTTGTATCTATTGATGATTATATCAAGAATTCTCCGTATATGTATGTGAGTAAACTGGGCTATATGTATATACACATGGGCGTTCATCAGTCATGGAGGCCGTTCTCCCTAATTATTGCACCAAGTGCACATAAACATAAAACTTGTCGAGTTGGAAGGAAATACTAGAGTATTGATGGCACATTTCAAGTGGGGCGTTAGCGAATGTGATACAGAAGTATTTAACAAGTGCGATCAATAATATTGGTAAGAGATGTGCAAGTTTTAGTATGAATTTTCACTTGTGTTTATGTCAGAAGCACCGAGGCTTAATTTTCAATATTACCTAGGGTTGACCGAGCAATAATTCAATGCTGATGTGGCAAGTTGGACAGGATGATACAACATAAGCTGTATCATCTTACAAGGTGATATGAACTCTCGTATCCCATGTTGTGGTTGATGAATCGTTTGATATTCCTATAGATATAGTGTACAAGGAGTATAGCCACTAGAAAGCTAGGTTTATGTTGTACAGTATAGTCCGTGTGGTATATTGATGAACACGCTAAATCTGCTTCTTGTAAAACCCAAGTTCAGTGCGTCATGTCGTACAATACTTTCTCCAGAACTGCTGCATCACAAGACATGCTGTTATTTCTATTATTATCCACCCAATACAAAGTGTCTATAGGAAATCTATAGGAACTCGGTATTATGGACATACCCGGCGCATACAGATTTGTTAATATATATGGAAAAATAATGCGTATGAAAAAATAATGCATAACTAAAGTGAACTAAAATCGGCGCGCCACCAGTTGGATAAAGGTGGAAAATGAATACAATACAGACTAGTCTCAGATAAAAGCAGCTGTATGTTCCTCAGAGTTGACCCTACGCAATATCCTAGCATGGGCTTGGCTATTACTATGATTCAACACTCCTCGGCGCACACGACCGCCTGTATCTGAAACCAGCCGATATTGTATACATGTATCTTTCATCAAAGCAAAGACATATCTCCAGAGATACAAGTATTATGATAAATTACGCATATCCGTAATTTCAAGATTCTCAAACATAGCATTAAATATTCTGCAATGTCTACGAGCCCGCCCCACCCGGCCATATGGCACCCGACCCCGGCTGAACCCCGGAGGCACCATCTCGTCTAGAGGCCGCTGAAAGGTGCCGTCAGGCAGCCAAAACTTGCTGACCTTTTTATTTTAGGAAAGAGAGTGAGCATATTTTGCTACAAATCCCTACACAGTCCAGTCACTTTTGCCCTAGATTTTATTTTTGACTTACTTCTAACCATGTCTTGTCTAACCATCTCTTATTTCATTATTTCCTTAGAGAAATCTGCCTTAATAAATAGGCCATTATGAATATGAGACATTTTAACGAATGCCATTAGTTATTATCGTTTATCGTGATATTAAGGTCGATGTTGTACTTATGCTGTAGGTGTAGAGAGCTGCTCCTGTTATTGATCGTGGATGTTAAATTGGTTTTTGTAGAGTGAATCACGATAACCTTTGATTTAATTCGATAATAAGATATTCTACTTCCTGGCTGCCTGAGGAAGCCATTCAAAATTTGTTCTACGGATTAACATTCCTACCGGAACCCGTTAGAGTAATATGCGACGGGGGGAATGTAATTGTGGGGATTCAGTATTTTTGTATGTCTAGTATCCAGTAATCATACGACCGATGCTCATAAGGTTGCTTTTCGAGTTATCAATGTATGCCCGAATTGAACAAATGAAAACCCCTTCAATGCTATTTTTCAGTTTAGCGGATTCCCCCTCCGGGTATTTTTATCGGGTAATGACTGCAATGTGATACACAAATATTAAAGTGATCACTCTTCCTGTCAAGGTAGCATCTAAACCATGGTCGAACACATCTTGCCTCGTCAACAATAACATGGATATATCCTATTTATAAACCTACATATTATTTTGAACCTATCATCATCGATTTCTGAAGATATCCTCTGAGACATCTTAAAAGATATCGATTGAGATTCTGTTGTTCGTTAGAACAGCTGGCAGCCTTTTATATCATTCTGTGAGTCAAGACGATCTGCATGCTTCACTCTGTAGCAGTTTGCCACCCGCACCGTACTGTGAGTTTATATGAAACGCTAAATTACACGCGAATTTCGAAGTTTTACAATGTCTCTTGTCACGTGTACTCCAAGTACAATGTACATCAACTTATAAACAAGTCAGGGTAATTCGTATCTATGCTGCTCCCTACTTAAGAGAACCAAAAGGTTGTATAGATCTTAGCTACTTACGGCGGCGTCTACAATACAGCACGCAGGTTCAACGAGTTCAGTTGGTTACGATCTCAACATATCAAGTTATATAACACAATATAAGATACTTACACTTAGTCTAGTTTTGAACCAAGCTGAATGAGTATTGCTTCACTAATAGAAACTTGTTATCAAAACTGAAGGGATGACCAAAAGAGCAAAACGTGGGCTATTGGTCAAGTATTAACAGTTTTATAAAAAAAAAAAGTTGTTTTCTATAATCATAAAACAATTAGCAGCAAAAGTAAACAGATGGTCATGATAAAGTATGTACATCTTAATCTAATTGGTCACATAGCCGTTCAACACTGATCTCTTCACATAAATGCCCATGTTCTGTTTAACATTGGTATCAGTAATGACAATGTAATAATTCTGTATCTTTTACTATGTCTAACCTACATGATCGCAAAAGACAAAGAAAGGCAACGTCGTAATTGATTGGGAATGAGTTTCAGAAGGCACTTTAAGCCAAATTAACTCCTGCTTCGTCGCTCCATTTAAATATATAATGCGCCTGGCGTATTTAGGGCAATAAGGAGGAACTTTGCATATCACTTTTGATAGAGATCTTGGCTTCTATTGCCGCTACAGAAGCTTTATTGAATAGTCAGGATACAGTGAACAGTAAAGTGTGTTGTGCTTGTAACGCATGCAATGTTACTCCGCTGTGCAGCATTATTATTACCACAATTCAAAGTATATCGCCACAATCTAATAGGTATTATTCATGCAGAGGTAGCATGGAATTCTTTTCCAAAACTGGAATAACAAAATTTATGAGTGAACGAAAGCATATAATACCATAGGTTGGGATGTAAACTTTATAATTCATGGACCGCATTCAAATTGTGTCTCTCGTCAACGTTGACAGACTGATTTTCTAACTATTTTCTAATATCGAATATTATACTATGAAATGGCTAAATAGAAGACAGCGACGAGAGATTTTGATGTGAAATTATTCAATGGATCTCTTTAAACCAGTTGAAATTCAAAGGCTGACTGTTTTGATAGATTTTAATCTAGGTTTTTCTAGCGTCGCTGAACACATTGACTTGAACAAAGCTCATATATATGTCCGCCATTATGAATGCCAGCTATACTTGACTTGCATTACACAGTAACATTCATTACAATGTGTGTATTCTCGTATCATTACACACACTGTCACAAGAAAGTATAGGTGTATCTTTGAAAATTACTTTCCAATTCCTCTGGAACTATAACGTTAATAGCGTGCCGATTAGGCTCTTGCATGTCAATCGAATTGAAATTTATTGTAAATGAAGCACAGAAAAAGGGAGAAAACGTACTCCGATTTTTAAGAATTATTCATGGTTTATACCGTTAACCTAGGTGAATTTTTCAGATACGTTTCGATATGCCATAATTGAAATATGAGAAGCTGAGAACTTCTATATAGAAATAAGTATCGTATACAGGGGAGGTTAGATAGAGATACTAACAGGACAAGGGGTCGCCTATGCTTGTGATGATGGGAGAGGGTAGATATTACTGAATTCCAGTAAAGTAGGTGAATTAAGTTCACTGAGTTGCTCAATAGATACTTAAGGCACTTTACACCAACCTTTTACCAAACACTTGACCTGTAAGAATAGATACGGAGCAGTACTTTAAAACATTCGTAGGTTGTATCAATACACACTTTTGAAATACTATCATCCGAAGAATGTAACGATATTGCTCTGGATTTGAGGCGGAAAAACTCCTCAAGAAATTAATAAGCAGTTGATTATATAAATACATTTAGGATACTAATTACAACTTGTGTTAAAACGGCATATAGACTAGTTTTGTCTGTTAGCAAGCCAAAATACATCCTATGATTATACTATGGTGGACTTTGTATGATGGTTAACCGTATGTACAAAGTCATACGGAGGAGGTGAATTCCAATTGTCGAAATTGAGTCAAATGAATATATTCTCCCTCCCCACAAAGGAATAATCGCAAAAACAATGTAGATTATTCCTCTATTTTGAGGAGTATATATATCCTTCAGGCATCCGGTATTCATTATTCAATAATTAAGAGTCTAGATTAATAGATTGTGAGAGGGTTGATGGGCTCCTGTAAAGTCTTTCAGGTAATATGATGATCATATTGCTCGCGGTAGCTTCCCATGCCTTCTGTGAAGCGAGACTGAGATAACGAGGCATTGACCCATGATACTGCCAGTGATTGCTCCACCTGAATATAATTAACTCTTAATCTTTGTGGTTTCTTATAAATCCAGATATGCAGACTCCTCAATAGAGGGTTAAATTCATTTCTGATACAAGAATGAATAGTATGTCTCGGTACACAGTTTGTTTTAGATGAGTTTATTGTTAGTGAATATGGTTAATAGCTTGGTTTTAGCCCAATTGGTATAGGTCAGAGACTTACATAAACACTACGACCACACAAATACCTGGACAGGTAAAGTGAGGAGTAGAAATTGAGTTATGTTTTATATATCGACATACTCATTACTTGGAGATAAAGCAAGAAAATAATGATTAAAAAAGCAATACAAATTGTAATGGTGACGCCACGTGTTGTTTCATCTGTGTACCACGATTCACATGCCTCTGACTGGCCTTAACCAATTGGGCCAACTCCTTGGTTGAGCTGGTGGATGTATGAGTTTATGGAAGTTATAACCCTTTGATAAAATGATTCAATTTGTTTACTAAACGCGTCACAACTACCGAGTAGAAGGATTTCTTTGACACTGCGGCCTTTGATATTTTCCCGCCAGCCCGTCCTAACCTGGAAGGATACTTCTGATTGGTCAATTTTTCTCACTTTTTGTTAGGAGCGTTCCCATCGGCTCGGTTTGCACACCTTACTTTTCCGGGCAACTATGTGACCTGCCGCATCAGTCTAAAAAATTGTTCACGAAAGAATTATCGGAATTTGAGAAGATGAGAACACTATTAATAACCCTCTGATTTGTGTGCCCTTTAGACGGTAAACTGTAAACAATTACTTTGCTTTTGACCTTCAGGACAATTGTGTCTAGTTCACTTCTTGCTCACTAGGTTGGGTGTGGAGGGCGTATAACGCCTGCTAGCTCCCTCTAGTGGGTGTACAGTGAAGTAGAAAGTGATGCTTTGAGTACAAAATGTGAATTGGAGTTGGTTTCTAAAACCAGCTCCTGGAACATTTTACCACTTAAAGCCAATACCCACTGAACGATTTCGTTTCCACCGATTAACTCCCTGAATCGTCAGGGCTATTTAACTTGTCTCAGGCGAATATGTGCATAGCGTTGACTATCCCCACAACGTTTATGGCAGCCATTAGCATGAGTTAATCGTAAGCAAATTCTGTCCACACTGAACGATTGACTGCGTAAATCGTGAGCGATTTAGGGCCACCGATAAAGGAACAAGTAATAAATCTCAGTATATGGGAGTTAAATCGGTGAGCTGGCCTCAGTCTGTGTGTGGCATGGGTATTTCTGCTCACCCAGCGACTAATTAAGGGCAATAATTGGTAGGAACCACGGGGGGTATTTCTTAAACTCCGTTGTCGGCGACAACGGGAAGGAACACGTTCCTTAATTTATCGGTCCCGATTTCGGAACATTGGGCTGCAATTTGTCGGCGAGAAAGGTACATCACCATGGGGGGGGATTTCCAAATCTTAGGCAAATTACTGTAGGGGGGTGTCACATTGGCCGACACATTTTCCAGGCCTCGCCTGAGCTTACGATTGTTCTTTTGTCGCCGAGAAAGGAACATTCATGTTCCGAAATCGTACAGTGTGTATTGGCTTTAAGTATCTAAATCTATCAGTATTCAGTAACGCACACAGCGTATTTCCTATCAAAACAGGCGTTGTGCTTCTTCAGTAGAATATTGTCTCTGTCGAGAAAAATCTCAGCGGTAACACCGAAAATGATCTTTAGTTTGTGTATTTCTTTAAAGTAATTAATAGTTTAACTAGTTTCATTTAAGATTATAAACATGAAGTGATAAACTACTTGAACCAAATTTATGTAACCTAACATGTCAGTTAATGGATAAAACTACGCTGTCAGTCGCTGTTCAAGTAGAATTTTATGTAACACCCCCTGGTACCTTATGTGTAACTTAAAAAGGTTTCATGTGGAGTTAAAGCATCATCCGGTCATGGGCGTGTCTTGAGAGTTAATTACTTGTATGTTATAACTGACATGTTTCATAAATATGTCACAGCATGTTTTCCTACGTAATTCATATAATATGGGGTGTCATACATCTGATAATGACATTATTCGTCATATATATATATATATATATATATATATATATATATATATATATATATATATATATATATATATATATATATATATATATATATATACAGTAGAACCGCGCCTAACGGACAACCCGCGTAAGTGGACATCCCGCGTCAACGGACACCTTTGCTCGGAACGGGTCCCTCTATTAGATGTTTATTTTAACCTCGCGTAAGCGGACACCCCGCGTAAGCGGACACTTTTACCCGGAACGGTGGGTGTCCGCTAACGCGGGGTTCTACTGTATATACACTGCCGTCATATAGATGCATGTTTCCCCTTACGACGTAATAAATTTACGCCATGGAAGGATCAATTCCTCATATGGCATTGTGCGCATATATGGTGTCATGAAGGAGTAATTTTATGTAAGTGCGCATGTGCGTTGTGGATGTAATATACGTACTTGGCTATTTCAGTATTAATAAACGTAAGAGCAAGCGATCTGAGTTACCTCCATGTATTGATTGGATGCAGAGTATTTACTTTACAAAAGCAGAACACTCGTGGTCGCATTCCCATTACAGCTACACGCTTCGTCACCACATATTGACTTTTGATTTTTTTTTTTTCTAATAAGTTTTGTTGATAATCAACCCAATCTTTATTCTAGATTTAGGCGAGTTGGTATTCTACCAAGTTTAGATAGTCTGGCAAAGTAGACATTAGGACAATTGACATTTGGATGTACCATGAAAAGTTGACGTTATGACAATTGGCATTTAGACACGACCGTCAAGGGTATAGTATTTACACAAAAAAGTCCATTATTTCAACTAGCAAAAATTGATGTTAGGACATTTTGTTTAGAACATGAGACAGCCTCAGTAGAGGATTTAGCATGGTGATTAGAATCGCGAGTACAATGACAGGTAAAATGTAGACATGATAAGTAGACAAGACAAGACCATACCTTTGACATTATATTTTGTTTATTACACACACATCATCACGAGGATGGTCTTCCTTTATGGTGTTTCAGTGAGTACAGAAACATATCCGACGTGTAGTTTCTCATGTAACAAAGTAAATTTCACCATGCGAATGATTTAGAGTTAAGAGAATACAAGTTTACAAGACAAAGTAATATTTGGCGCCATGTTACGTTACGACGTCATGATTTATCCTCCACCTTAACAAAACAGACATTTGTACAAAAGTAGTGTATGAGTATAGGTATGATAATGCTGGTTCTTGGTACTTGCTAAGGCTATATAAATGGCTATCGGGGATCATGTACTTTGTTTAACATTTGTTCCGAGGTATGCAACAGTTATACCATCATTGAGACTGCATATGTTTGTAAAGGGTGTGTTCCATTGGTGTCCATAAATCTGACGAAATTAGACATAACATCGGGCCTCTGCTACATATGTGTATAGTACACAAACCGGCAGGAAATTGTTCCAACCAACGCCCTGCCATCGCCGGTTTCAGGAATCCATCATAAGGTGATTTATTTATCAATCTCGGAACAATTTCACAACTGCCGTACAAGTGTCTCATAACAGTCTTACAATGGCCTCACAACAGTTTTACAACAGTCTCAAAACTATATTTTCAGAGGTTTATTTGTTAAGAGTTTTTTTTTGGCTTTTCAGCCCCCAAGTTAATTGGTATTCAACACACCAATATAGCTGATCATATGGGAATTCATTTTGATCTAACTTGTGAGTTTAATATACCTCAGAATACACCTAGGGATATGTTTGTGCTTGTAATTCAATTCCACGTGTTTAGAGTTACATGTTGTCTGACATTCTTTTTAAGATATCTCAACGTTGGGGTGAATGGTAAAAACGACGTGCCACAGATGTTTACAAAGATTGCAGTTGGACATACCCGCGTACTCTACACCTACTCACCATCGTAGCGGAATTAGCAGAAAGTGGCGGTGGGTCTGGCATGGTATTTTAGTGGTCATATATTTAGCTGCCGCTAGATGTCCTGGTGATGACTCCTGCGGGCAACATCCGGTGAGGAATAATGGGCGATTGTTTTTTTCAACATGACATCTTGACTTCTGGTACCCGACAATGATTATGCACACGTAAACCTGTGCTTTGTGAGTATGAAAAGATTAAAGGGGATTTCATATACATATGTATGGAAAAAAGAAACTGCTGGACAGAATTATAATAGCTTAATAAATCAAATCATCGAATCTATATAACATAGAAGGTAAACATGACATTGTTTCCCGAGGCTTTTTAGAGTATCCGACAGGAACTGACACATGATGGCATTCACAATATGTAGGTATGAACCGACTGGCAAGATGGAAATACCTTACTAAGAGTTAAATCGATAATAGATCAATTAAGAGAATACCTTTGCATTAACTATAAATGTACTTAAATATCTCTAAAAAGGTTGAACCTATGGAAATTATGTAACTTTAAAAAAAGAATACCTGATGGATGTAATCTATACACCGTAACGTAATATCGAAAAGTTACTGTATGTACAACCTGATTGTTCAATAAATCTATAAAAAAAAAAGATAGAACTTTGAAAATAATTTACTAATATTGTTGGTATTATTTATAAATGAACATTTGTCTCTGGAAATTTAAAAATAGGATTTCAGATTTGATGAATTACGTCTGGCTATTAATGTTATAAGAGGAATGAAAGTTGTACCTCGGGAAACTGGGTATAGATAATCAGCGTTGTGTTAAAAGATGTGTGCAGGCCTGTATTTAATCTGACTTGCCTGCCCTGTAGACCCAGCCCTGCTGTTCGGGTGCAGCATGGGGTGAAGGCACATCTCTTTTTAGTATGTACCACTGCGTTCTAAATGTCAGATCATTATATAGTCCCGGCAGGTAAACCTGTGGCCCGTGCTCATCTCTGTGAGCAGCTCATGTCACAGCGCAGGCAGCAAGCCGGGCTTACTCCGTTTTAAACACTCAAACTTCACTCAATATTGGTTTAGATGACCTTCACAAATGGCAACCATATGCTATGCCTAGGTTACAATCCTTCTACAAACAATAACAACAAGGTCCGTTTTATACCATGATATACAGACTGTAATTTGAAGGACAGACATATATTGAATTAATAAAGAAGGTGGGATTAAGTGAGGAATAAATCAATGTAAAGAGAAAGAGATACCTAAGATGAAAGATTGGTTATCAGTTTGGTATGACTGCATGAAATCGCTGGTTATACCTTGCTTGATGCCAATGATGGGTCTTTCGATAAATGTATATGTATTCAGTGAAAACTGATAGATATATTGAACCTTTATGACTAAATGAGCTATTCAAACACAACACCAGGTGAGGGGTCCATTTATCAATTGGTTTTATCAAAAGAACATTTTTTGGCCTGCCAAGGAGAGGTTTTAGCGTCAGCTCACGATATCTATAGATTGTAACAGCAGATAATAGTGTCTCCCCCCCTCCCTATTATAGTGGTGCTGTCTTACAATTTCCTGGCGGATGATGGCCGGACTAGCAATCACTATCTACCCTATATATAAAGTATAGCATTTCAGTTACTTAGATTGATTAAGGAATGCGTTGAGAAATGTCTCTGCCTAATTATTCGAGGTACACATTGCCTGTCTTCCATTAGCTATAATTCAAAGCACCCATGCTAAGCTAGGCATATCCTTAAATCTTTCCATCAAATACTACCTGAGCGCTTAATTTCAAAGACTTTCCTGCCATCATCAAATAATGACACATCCATCATGACGTAATTCCCATCTTGAAAGCATATCCTACAAATCACAGTGGCACCACCTGGTAATTTTTGAATATTGTCAATTATCAGTCAATAGTGGTTCCTTGGGATCACAATAAAAAAAACTAGCACGATCACCCCTGATTTTTAAGTTTCATATATGTGTTCTACAATACTTGGATATCATCATATTTGAATTTCAGTAAAGTGACATGAGTTTTAATTTTCAAGGCAAATTGTCCGATATGCCTACATTCGGACGCACTTAACATACCATGTAAAATTCCAAGGAACCCTCTACCCTTCGCCACACTAATAACACTGACCTCACCCCAATACTTCAGCACATCGCTAATGGCGCTTCATCAGGTGGCTCAGTGGTTACCCCGGATTCTTTGTTTAGATTGCTCTAAAGAATGTAGGAAAGTGGCCAATGTTCCAGGGTCGGAGAGTGGTTCACCTAACGACCATCTCGTTACCAGGAGGCATCTAGGGAAGCTCTGCAGACCACAGTTCTGCACCAGTCACTAACAGTTACGTCATACAAATAACCGGACACAACTCAGGGATGTTTTGTCACAATTCTGCTTGATTCCTTTAAGATACTTCTTTTAATTTGATATAAGCCTGAACATGATCAGAATCACTTAGCGATGGTACGCAACTCTTTCCCTTGGAGACCATATATCATCAACCACGTCGATATTTAAGCAAATGCGTTGTCATGTAACAATACCTCGTGTATCTCTTACCTTTGTGAATGCGATTTAAGAAATTTTGTGAGGTATTTTTTAAGATAACGTAGTCAGAGTTAGCATTCCACAAAACAGACTATATGTGATAGTCGAAACCTCGGTTCTATACAGTAAATGCCTACTCATAAAACGGTAACTGTAACGGTAACGGTGGCAGTTGTGATATTTTCACCTGACTAACGAAGTTATTAAATTCAAAGAAGTTTACGTATGCAATTATTCCTAGCTTCAATTTCCACACACAATAAATGTATCTTGCCCTTTGAATTATTTTAATTGATGTGAGTGTGTCTCTAATGACAAACAGGGTACCGGAAGTAGAGGTGGTTCTCAGATCACCTTAATTAGCAGGTACACAAGAATCGCATACGACATGATTTCCTGATACATAGATGTCTAGGGCTCACCATCTTTCTTACTTACATCGCCTTTAAGTGTGTCATAAAGTGGGCTTGACTTTGAACCACCTTCTAAACCCACAAGGACGTTCGTAGACTTGCTGAGTAAAATTAATGGCAAGCCGTTGTACAGCAGTAGACGGACGTCTTCAGCCTAGCTTCATGTGCATGCTAGGTAAATGTACTTCCTTTATGGAGATTTCTTTATTTTTTTTGAATTGCCAAAGTGGAAGACATTGCTATGTCTTTATATCACGTGTCTCTATATGATGCCTTACTTAATTAGTTTTAATTCTATATATATATACATCCCCTATCCTAGAAACTGGGTTCAGGTTTCGATGCCTTTCGATTATCTAAAAAGATTCATCTCAGATACTAAATCATGTTCATGCAACCATAACCTCTAATAAGCCCTATATAGGGGGTAATTTTGAAGATTACTTTATATTTTTAAATTAAATTGCAATCATTAAATATTATTTTGTGGATTCATAGAAATATCCAGAGGAATCTTGTTAGTGTTTCACCTTCCACCCGATCTCATCAATATGAAAGGATATCTAATAGGCAGCTGATCATAGATTATATTCTAATATAGAAACGTTAAAGGTGTATATAAGCCTAAACAACATTTTCGATAAAGCAAACAGTGGCAGAGATACCAATAGGGGCCATCCATAAAGTATGCGCATGGAATTTAGGAAATTATTTTATCCCCATCGCCTCCCAATCTTGTACGCAAAAGAACAAACAAGGAGTATAAGCAAAATTTCCGAAATATTTGACTCCCCCCCCCCGTATCATCTCAGTGCCTGCAAAGGCTACTATATGGATGGCCCCATTGTTATTATACGGTGACCCATTAATGCTGATTTAAGTTTGGAAAGTGAAAAACTATATATTGGAAATTTATTGTCATCAAGATTCGTATACGTACATATATATATATATATATATATATATATATATATATATATATATATATATATATAATATATATATATATATATATATATATATATATATATATATATATATATATATATATATATAGAACTTTAAGTATAGAGGATCAGACGGCTTATAGAAAGTCCACATTGAAAATGTAACGTGACTCAGTAAAACACGACCCATTATGTAAAACCTGTCAGATACCATGTGATATACGGATTAAATCTGTGGAATACGGCAACAAAGCCATGGTATAGGGGAAAATAGTCCTTTTGTGCTATAGAGCAAAGAAGTAGTCCCTATTGTCATACCCTGTGATATGGTTATTACTGGGTTTAATATATTCGAAAAGATGGATAGTTAATGTAACAAACAAAGGTTATGTGAACAGTCGATCCTGTACACCACTCGAGATTGAAGTCGTAATACCCTCGCTAGCGCTCGTGTATTACCACGCGTCAACCACTCGTGATTGACGACCGCCTGTCCACAAACCTATCGATTATTGACTATATTATATGCTGCAAAATAATAATAAAATGTATTCAAACATTATGTAAGTAAACTTCTAAACGGTTTCTCAAACCTCGCTACCCGCTGGTTTGCGGCGTGTTGCTTATTAACGTCGGTAAGCTGCTGGTGCTGAAGCTAACTCGCGTCTTTCGCTCTGTGTCTATTTCTGACCAGCTCTCCCGACACACCCACATGCCCCCCATCTCACCGCCGCCAATCTCCACCAGGGCTCCTCTCCTCAATCTCCCGCTGAGTCATGGTAGATTTGGCCTCATATCAGAATTCTTCACGAATCATCCCTCTCGACCTTAGTATTTATGTAGAGGACGTTGGCAACCGGAGATACAAACATATTAGATGTACGAATACACACTCACAACTGAGGAAGCAGAGTAGGAGGTTCAGTAAAGGTTTATGGACGCATAGTGTTCCCGTTAACATTGATTTGTTTAATTTTAGAGATTCACCTTCATCAGCTTTACTTTCAATATTTGTCAGATTATATTTTTGTGGGTACATTTCCTCAGTTCCATCATTGTCGTTGCCTTTTGAGAAAAAAAATCATTGCAAAACTACATATCTCTTCCACATAAGAATTTACTAGAGATTCCCAACAAATCAATTTCACAGTCATGTGAATATTCTCAGGGCACAGCTGGAAAAGATTACAAAAAAAGATAGCTGCAACATGGACGTAGTGACAGATTATGTAGATGATGGATGTATGGCTCCAATATAGAAAACTCTTTATTGATTCGGGAGAATACTTCATTTACAAGTGCTTCATGTTGGTGCTGCATGAGCCATCTGCTTTATTGGGGAAATATGTTATGTTCCAACAACGTTATTTTGTGTGGTACCGTATTGCATTTGTATTTGTTATCTTTGTTTACAAAGCAGGAGAGAAAATGTGTGTGATGTGTACATATTACGATTGAATGTATAATACATGTTTCTGCCGCTTCTGCCATATATTTGCAAAACTGTCTGCCCCTTGATGTTTGGCACAGCAAGCAAGCGTTACAGGAGACCGGTTTTTCCATATAGCGATTGAAAAAACGAAAAGCGAGATAGAAAAACTTCAGTCGTCAGAAAATAAATTTCCAGTCCCTCTTCGAGGTTCAGGTTTATAGAAGTGACCCGGGTAGGTACACGAAGGTCCCTGGGAGATTTACCTGGATTATCTCCGATTAGCGGGTGTAGTTATCCCGTCCATATTATATATACAATTATCATGTACAAATGACCTGTGAAATACCCCTACTGTACTACGAGTGATATAATGAATGGAAAAAGTCCTCCCTCCCCATGACTGGAATACACAACGTTGTGCGGCATATCAATAGACCCTTTCAGCAAGGTGTGGGGATGGTTTCAGAGATGCGGCTGCAGCTCTACCTGCGAAAAGTTATCCGAAGATAGTGCGCCTGTCTTTGATGATTTAGAATGATGCGGGCCTGACCTCAGAGCAGCAGTCTGTCGGAAACACTGAGCAATATTCATGTAGCGAGGCCCGGAGGAAATAGAGAGCAAGTGCCTGGTGGTGGAACCGTATACTCCAGACAGGCCTCCAGTGGCAAGCGAAGTCATTAACCATGGGGAGAGCGCGGAAGGAGAAATGTCAAATAGGAGAAACGATACATAGCTTTCTGGTCTCTATCAGAGGTTGAGAAAAGAACGATTCTAAAGAAAGCAGGTTTCTGTTAGCCGGAAAGCTATTTCGGTTCCTTCTTTAACAGCGATGTTTTATTGATGACTTGTAAACCGCATGAGTGTTTCTGGAGTGGTAAAGCTTTATGTGTTGTGTAGTGGCAGTGACGGGTGTTAAGTCTATAAGACACCAACCCGACAGCTGTGCCCGATTCTACCCTTGCCCGACGGATCCGTCGGGTCTGTGACAATCTGCATCAATCGGGTCGATGTACGCACTTCGCCGACCCGATTTTATTGCTTTTCCCGACGCGTTGGGCATTACTACCATGTCAGATATGCCCGACCTTAAGATTTCAATGTACGCACTTCTCAGATCGTTACCGATTCTGAGCATGCAATCTAAAAAGTGTAGAAATCTGAAAACCGTTTTCTTATATCTTGAATAGACCAGAAGTTACCAAACTTTGCATTATTGCAATATAGACCTATCATCCGTTGTTTTACGAGGTTATAAAAGGTGGAGGTGTCGTCGGGAAGAGCCTACATGTCGGTGTCTTAAGGGTACATTCCACCAGGCCGATTTCTCACCCGATCAATTGTTTCTGGGCCCTTAAGAGGAAGCTCACGTATTGTAATTCATTTAATTCTGATAATAATAGTTTAATAAATGACCATTTTCAAAGATTTGAGAAATTCTAGGGCATCCGATAATAATCGGCGATTGTCTGGCTACGGAATCGGCTACCGTCGGTCCAGTGGAACACCCCCTTTATAGGTATAAGACATCGGAAATGTATTCCCGACTCTCACCGAGCCGATGGTCGGGATGAATCGGGAACAAATGTCGGTGTCTTATAGGCTTTAGGATGATGGTGCTTCTGATGGTGGTGGTCGTGATGATATATATGCCTATGGTTGTGAATGATGAAGGTAGTAGTGGTAAAAGTGCTGATGGCAATCGTGATGGTGATGGCTGGTAGCAGGTGATGGTTGTGATTATTTTTTCTGCAACAACGCTCGGCGAACCCGAACGTAGGGGAAGATTGTCAAGATGGTTGTGATTATTTCTATCATTATTATTATTTTTACTGTCATTGTCATCCTTATCATTATTATCATCATCATCATCGTTATTAGAATGACGATAGTGGTGACGGATATGGTGGTGGTGAGTGTTATATCTGTGATTGTGATAGATCACTATGCAGGTGTTGGTGCTAGGATGGACACGGTATAGATAGGTTTGATGGTTTCAGTTTTAGTAGTAGCTACAGTGGCGTAGTTTACATGTCTCCAGTGAAAATCGGGTATGCAGCTGGTCTTCGACTGTAAAGTAGTAGAGGCATTTCCTGTTGAGTACCTATAAGAAAGTGTGTGGAATAGACGAGTCTGGAGGTAGGAGTGGAGTCACTCTTATGACAGAAGTGAGTGGTATAGGTGAGTGGTTGCATATGAAGCTGAGTAAGAAGCAGAGTAGGTGGAAGCAGGTGGGACAGGAGGAGGCGTGTCTTTGGGCGCTGACTTTAGTCAGTTAGTTACAACATTTACTATACACCCATGCTGTATATACTGTAAATACGCACCGTTTTGGCATATGACGTAAAAATAATGTACGGACCACCGGTCCCTACACTAAAATACGGACCACCTAGTCATACACATTTAATAAAATATTGGTTGTTAAAAAAAATAAAATTGATTTTTTTAAATTTCGTGTATATAGTAAATATAAAACGTCCAACCATGCTTGTACAAGTCACAGAACGAGATGCTAATTTACTGTTTGTACGGAACTCGGCGTGAACGCCTCGGTCCGTACTTTTATAGCCTAGTAAATGACCTGGTATGAGATCAAGGAGAACGCAAGGGGCCGGACCCGGCTGGGCCCCGGGCCGGGTGATGAATCTATATAGGCAATAATGCAAAGTTTAATAACTTCTGTTCTTTTTAAGACACCAGAACACGACATAAGACATCGAAATCTTATTCCAGATATTCACCGAGCTCATGGTCGGGATGAATCAGGAACAAATGTCGATGTCTTAAAGGCTTTTTTTTTTTTTTTTTTGAAACATTTATTTATGCTCGGCTGCACTCAGTCCGGGGACTGGTTTCAATGTGTGCCGAGCTTAAAAAACGGACAGATACAGGCGTTATTTGCATCGTCTTGTGACATGCATCCGTATGCAACATAACATATTTACAGACATTGTAAAAGTAATAGAAGATAATTGGTCAGGTAGCCCGCTGTGTCTTACATTGTCCTCAACTTTCATTCATTTGGGTAAAAGGGTATAAGTTTATAATGTTAATATGTAGCTCAAGAATAAATACAAGGAATAAGAGTACAGGATCAACGGCATCATCGTATAGTCAAGTTGATGGCTTGTTCGACATTTTAACAGCCATACTTTGTCAAGTAGGATAAATCCAGTGACCGGCCTTAATGGTATAATAGTCTCAGATGTGTTACATGTAATAAAAGTATACTTGGATATAGGGTAAGTTGCATTATGGGATTTTTGCCATTAGAGAAGTTTTCTGATTACATTTAAAGGTTTGGTACGAATCAATTTCCCGTTGTTCTCGAGGCAGTGCATTCCATAATTGTGCTCCGTGGTATCTAATACTTCTTGTATATGTATTATTTATTGGGGTATTTATCTTGAATAATGGAGCTTCGGTTGCTCTAGTATTTCTGATCGGGGCTTGCAGTAGATCAGCATGGCTTCGTTGTTTTGCCATAAAGTTTAGGGTATGCATATCTCTGCGATCACGGAGGTAGGGAATTTGTACAGATCTATGGAGTTCGGTTATGTGGGTACGGGAATTTGAATTTGTGATTATTCGAAGAGCAGAGTTTTGGATTTTCTGGATTTTTACAAGGTCTATTTTATTGCAGCAGTTATAAAAAATGTCACCATAATCTATGTAGGGTAAAATAAGACTTTTGTATATGGTTTTTTTGGCAAATTCAGTAAGGTATGGGCTTATTTTTTTGAGGATATACAGTTTGTGTCCAGCTTGTTTCATAACATTGTTCATGTGAGTTTTAAAAGTCATGCTTTGGTCTAGTACAACACCTAGGTATTTATATGAGGGTACCCATTGCAGCTTTTCATCTCCTAGTAATATGTTAATGTTATTAGTGGGGTTTCTTTTAATGTTGTGTGCGGTACCATAGACAACTGTTTTGGTTTTTTTACTGTTTATAGTTAATTTATTTCTCACACACCATGAAGCCAGGCTGTCCAAGTCGGCCTGCATTATTGGTAAGATTTCTAATAAACTTTCCCCGGATCGGTATATAACAGTGTCGTCTGCGTATAACAAACAATTTGTCTCTCCCATATCGGTGTTATGATTTAGGGCTTTAACAATGTCATTAACAAAAATTATGAATAGCATGGGTCCTAGAATAGAACCTTGCGGTACTCCACATATAACTTTCTTCAAGGGTGATCTAATACCATTTGCTATTGTCGATTGTTTTCTGTCAGTTAAATAGTTTGTATACCATTCCAAAAGTTTCCCATCTATACCTAAAAATTTGAGTTTATTTAGTAAAAGGCTGTGATCTATTGTATCGAATGCTTTTTTAAAGTCGATGTATATTGATAAAGTTATTTGTTTAGTATTTATTGCTTCAAAGATATCGGAGGTAAGTATTGCAATTGTATCCATGGTTGAGCGATTTTTTCTGAAGCCATATTGGGAGTCTATTAGTATTTGGTTATGTTCAAGGAAGTCTATTGTTTGATCGTGTACTATGTGTTCAAGAATTTTACCCGGAATGGGTAGCAAAGAAATTGGTCTGAGGTTGTTAACGTCTGAACTTTTTCCATCTTTTTTTAACGGGACAATAAGTGCACTTTTCCACAAGTTTGGAAAGATGCCGGTCTTCAGTGAGCTGTTTAAAAGGTAAGTAAACTGGTGAACTAGAATTAATAAGGCATCTTTCAGGTATTTGGCGGTAATAATTTCAAGGCCTGAGGATTTGGTAGTGTCAATATCGCTTAACAATTTTATAACTGTGTCAACATCAGTTTCCAGGGTCAATAATTTGTTGTTGTTTATGTCACCATCATAATACCATCTATCTGTCTGGGCGTTAGCTAGGGTAGGGCCAATATTTACAAAAAATTCATTTATATAATTTGCAGTTTTTTCTGAGTCCACGTCCTCTTTAGAGTGTTGGTCTATTAAGTAAATATCTTCTGGTTTGTTAGTCATTTTCTTGGTGAACTTAGATAGGATATTCCAAAATTTTTTCCCATTACTTTTATTCTGGTTTAGTATTTCATTGATGTAATTAGTTTTAGCCCGTTTAATCAGTTGGTTAGTAAGATTTCTTGATTTCCTAGCTAAGGCCCAGTCAGCCTCCAACTTCGTCCGTTTGGCTTTCTTAAGCAATCTGTCCTTATCTTTAATATACTCGATGAGTTCGCCATTAATCCATTCTTCTCTGAACGTTTGAACCTTATAGTGGCGCCTGGGGCACATTTTGTTAAGGTGATAGACAATTTTTGATATGATCTCATTCCAGAGTTTGTTTGGGCAGGTTAAGTTGTAGTATTCCATCCAGTTCTCATTTAATAGGGCTTGTTTAAAACGAGCAAAGTTATAGTTCTTATTTGATCTTCCAAAGAATTCTGTTTTTTCACACTTATATGCTTTCACTTTCGCTCTTACTATAAATGTTCCTTCATGGTCACTGACCTTTGACCCCGTTAGTCCGCAGTCAGTGTAGTTAGTGTTGTTTACCATTATGTGGTCTAAACAACTATTTTTAGGGCCATGTCGGGTAGGTTCAGTGATTAGTTGTTTTAAGCCAGTTAAGTTTTCAAATGTTTTTAGTTCTCTGTATTTCGGATCATGCTTGTCTAGGTAGTCGATGTTTATGTCTCCCATAATAATAAGGTCTATGGACTTGCCCCTTGAAATGTCTATCACCTTGTCATTGAGGGTGGAGCAGAAATTTTTACAATCACCTTTAGGGGGTCTGTAGATGTTACTTAATACAATTTTCCTTGTACATGGTAGGTGAATTTCAATCCACAGCGCTTCACAATCACTGTTGCTCTCGTTCAGGTGTTTAAAAGATTCAGTATCTATGTTTAGCCCCTCTTTAATATAAATGCCCACTCCACCTCCAACTTTTATGTTATCTTTGCCAGGTTCTCGCCAACTCCTATCATTACGAACAAATATATACCCAGGTATATCCACCAAATAAGTTGGCATGTTCAGGGTTAGCCAAGTTTCTGTGATACATAGCAGGTCAATTTGTTTGGTTGATAACATACAGTGTATCGTATCAATCTTTGCCCATAGGCTACAAACATTGTAGTGCTCCATTCTCAAACCACGCGTCTTATTGTTATCAATCATTTATATAACGGTAACAACACAGCTTTAGACATCGAGATGTAGATTGTTCCCGATCTCATTTCCCCCTTTATAACGTCGGAAAACGACCCCATTGAGATCAAAGAGAGCGGACGGGAGGCGGACCAGGTGGAAGGATGATGTAGACATAATGCAAACTTAAATAACTTTTTAAGATATCAGAAAATGGATTCCAGGTCTATAATCACCTCTGTCTCCCCTACAAATCAGTATAAAATACTTGTATATAGTATGGGAACGTCGGGAACGGTAATAAAATCGGGTCGTTGAAGTGCGTACATCGACCCGATTGACGCGGATTGTCACGGACCGACGAATCCAACGACCCCTTCTCACCTGGTACGCCACATGCATTTTTGCTCTCTCTCTCTCCCCCTCCCCCTCTCTGTCTGTCTGTCTGTCTGTATGTCTCCCTCTCTCTTTTTCTCTCTCTGTTCCCAGGGATCGTTGAATAATTTTTGGGGAAAACACTGTAATCTCTTGAGACAGTCTCGTTTGATAACCCTAAATCCTCGTCCCGTGCCGGTCTTCTTCATGACGATAATTTAGGCTTGTACATGTAGACCCTTTGCTGTACCTCGCACAAGGGTTATTGTTTAATGATATCCAAGTTCATTCGCTAAGACAGTCTGTGTCGTCTAATTATGTTCAAGGCAATCTTCTAACACCCCTGGCTGAACTCGACGCTATCACATCTATGCGCAATGACATGATATAACTATCCCTAAATTATTTCAGCTCTCTTCCATTTTAACATTACGGTGAGAACATGTAAAACAACATTGAAGATTTTTTTTATTATTGGTCGATATCACTGTGAGCCAGCGCTCCAACCCCGTGACCTTCGCACTCCAGGAACCAGCAGCGCCTCCGCCTCGAGCAACTCGCCGGTACCCAGCCGAGCAGTTAAGCGATAAAACATATGCTGGAAGAGCGAGCCCTGTCCAACCAGATTCTGTGTGCAACCACTCAATAGTCGCCTCAGTTCACGGGTTACGTTAGACTCTTTACCTTACACAAGTAACTGACTTACCTACTTGTATGCTAAATAGAAGACATTAGTCATCTCTATGCGTGCTTGGATGATTCTCTTTTCTAAGTCTAGTCTGATTGGAAATACACCAATTAAGGTTGAACTTCAGTGTAAAAAATATTAAGGTTGAACTTCAGTGTATAATGGATGCCGAGTATGCATGACTGCATGTATGTAATTTGCAAGTTTCATCTTAAATGATATTCTCCACAATTTTTTATTGAGTTCCAAAGCCTTTTTCGTCGAATTCCCCTAACGGAGATGATTTCACGCTATACTACTACGACACCAGCTTCTCTTATTCATTGGTAAGTAACTGAGTACTCCTCAAGCATAGACCCTATTGGAGTATCCCATAATTCAGTCTGTTGTATGGTGATAGACCCTTGACCCATATTCCTCAATTATTGCAGTTTAACGGTTTTTATAAATCTTCAAACTGGAAATCCGATGTCAAAAATGAAAATATCAGTTATTTCTACATAAACTGTTCAAATTATATTCGGCTTCTCTGGTTAGAAATCAGAAAATGATTGTTTATCGGAAGACAGGCGTCCGAGGTGCGGCCAGGCAGTTGGGAGTGGATCCTGTACTTATCCGGGGTGATATTTGGCAGTTTAGTAACCTCTGGAGGGTCTATTAATCATGGTTATATCATCTTATAGAGATACAATCGTCGGGGTCACACCGTTATCAACGGCCAAAGACTCACCACGATATCATTTAGTAACGCAGAGAATCCTTCAGTCAATCTGGAGACGAAAGTACTCGTAGCTCAGGTGGTACGTCCGACACCCTCTGGCGACCATCGTCAGCGGCTGGCCGCGCATGCGCTGTGACACGCAGCACGGGGCGCTACCTGGTGGCCAGGCATCACACCGCCGGCCAGGCACCCTGGAGGACGTTGTTCCACGTTTGCGATAAATCTGTGGATCGAAGAAACCATGGATGCAGATTCTTTGCAAATCGCGTCACAACTATGGCGCCTCCTGTGTTGAATTACAAATCTAACAAGCCTTTCACATATGTGTCACTGAAAATGAAGTATCGTAAAAAGTAGCGATACAACATGAAAATAACGATACCACACGACACAATCCGATATTAGGCTTGTAACATGTAGCAACACTTTTCCCACATTGTTATGAAGTTCAGCAGGACCGTGGTCGTAATCTCCAGTCTACAGAGATTTCGTGAAAAAGTCCATTATGTACCAAATAGTGTATTATTTCGTCTCCTCTTTGATAATCTAAATTTGCAATGCTGAATAATATATACAATATAAACGGGTTTTATATAGATGTGGTCTTAACCTTTTCTGACTAATATCCTCCATCGCATTCGCTCGGATAATAACATATTCTAGTCCCGGGAGATTACGGCCGCTTGTATCTGAAACCAGTTAATATTGTTTGTGCATACATGTATGTATGTGTGTACTAGGAACAAATTGTATTTCCATCTTAGTGGAGGAAATCTGGGCAAATTTAGGGTCCAACCTTGAACAAATTGCAATATGAGGTTTTTGCCTGAACTACATACTAAAAATCTACATAAAATCCTTGGGGGGAAATGCCCGAAATAGCAAAAAAATGGCCGCCGCTTTATCTAAGAATTATCAACATTCCCCCCCCCCCCCATTTCACATCCTTTTTGACCTATATACAGTCATGTGACCCCTTAAATTGAAGCATGTTGAGAGCACTATCTCATTGGCCTATTTCTGCCATTGCCTTAAAGCCGGGCCCCCACCTACCACGATTCTTGTCCCGATTGTGCTTACGACGGCCTTTCCGACACCATTCTGATTCTATCGTGAGGTCAGCCAAAATCGTGGTAGGTGAGACAGGTTTCTGCGATTTCGTCTACGACAGCTCACGATAGGCTGCGATTGAAAACGCCAATGGTAGAGGTCCCGATAACTTCCAACATGTTGGAAATTACGTAGCCTGTCGTAGAGTATTTTTTATATATTTTTTTTTATTAAGCAACAAATATAACGACAAACAATTCACCTATAACATAGGCGGTCTTCCATCATTAGCCGACAAAAAGGACATTCATAGCCTATAGGGAAGATATCGTGGTCAGTGAATATGATTCAGAGCTCTACGATTTCAAACCAAGTCTACGATTTGGAGCTATCAGGGACCTCCCAATAGGCCACGATTCAGGCATTTCAAATTGTAGTCATCGGGAAGTATGTCGTAGACCGTCGTGGTAGGTGGGGGCCCAGCTTTAGTTAAAAAGATGCCCTCCCTCTCATTTGGGAATCATGTATCCCCCCTGCTACCATTTATCCCCAGATCAGTTTAGAAATAGTGTTATTTACTATCATGAAATTACTCTTTATTTACCAACTCTATGGACTGCATTCAGATTTATTCTTCTTTCCTTCCCTACATGATGGATGCTGTTCATGATGTCTGAGAGCAAATATCAACTATCTAGTCCTGCATGGGCACATGGAAGAACACCTATTCTCAAAGCGATCGCTCAACCTTTGTCCTTAAACTTCTTGAATAAAAAAGACACAAAAAACCGATAGGTATGGGCACAAGACGGAAAACTTCTAAAAGACATAGGACATAAGTGTGGGGCCAAAAGCTATTTTATGAGGGATATTCATGTTTCGTTAAAAGAAACTTGCCCTTACCGGCCTACTTGAAATCTAAGGTCGTGTTAAGAGCACATTAGTATAACTACTATAACCCAGTGACGCCTGCACAACGACCAAATCTACGCAGTATCCGACGTCAACGTTAATCATATAGGGTGGTCGGGGGAGGGTTCTATATAACACAAGGATTGAAGATCCTCAGTTGATGATTAGAGGGGTTATCGTCTTAGTGGTCAATGTCCTGGTGGTGGAAATATGGGAGTAAAGGTGTTAGTAGCAATTATCATGGGCAGATAACACATTACGAAACGAAGTGCTATAATTTTATAAATAAATGCTCATTCATATACAGTGTCCCAATAATATTGAGTAGAATTTGCGCCGCAAAAGAGTTATTGGTAGTAACTAAAGTACATCAGAATGTATACATACATTTAGGATTCACATTGCCAAGGCTCTTAGCAAAAGTAGGTAGTATTATATAACAGATTCGTAAAAAGGTTATACACTTACATGTATGTGTATTTTACCATCACATTGGAGTGAGCTAAGATACTGGCCCTCAGGCAGAGCAACATATCATAGTGGTCTCAACCGAAGCGATATTCCCTGCTATCTCTCTCAGGAGGAAGATCCACAAACAGAAGTGTACCGTGTGCAAAC
Organism: Alentia gelatinosa; assembly: GCA_950022655.1. Lineage (NCBI taxonomy): Eukaryota > Metazoa > Annelida > Polychaeta > Phyllodocida > Polynoidae > Alentia > Alentia gelatinosa. The sequence goes on from OX465591.1 coordinate 19,645,231, forward strand.
CGACGCGACCTAACGCCACCTACTGGCGCCTGGAAGCTCCAGGCGGGGCTAGGCGGGGGGCTAGGCGGGAAGGCCTGAATAAGGAAACTGCCGAGCTCGTCTGGGCTTCGAGTTGCTGAAGCTATTTAGAGTCACCGGCGCTCCAGTACACGGCGCCAGGCTGAGCTGTGATTGGTCGAGACTGGGTCACGTGGGGCGCGAGCTGCTCAGATATAAGGCGGGCGGTGGCATGCTGCAGACACTCTTACGACCTGATCTGAGGATCTGTGGGAGTCTCTCATCTTCTACGTAGGCAGTCAATGTGAGTAGAACATGTGGTTTTCACCCCCAGCCCCAGTTCCCCTACAGAAAGGCAACCTAACCAGGCACCCCTTACTCCTACCCCGCACCTCCACATACGTGCCCTCACCTTTACAGGAGTCCTCTACCACCTGCACATCTGGAGCTCATACACAGTCGAGCTACTGTTTCCTCAAGTGGTCTCTTGTTATACTGTTTCTTGACATCATATTTGTTACTGCTCATCTGTTAGCAGGGAGTACCAGAGTTACATGGTTTTTCTATAACAAACTTTTAAATTGTTCTGCTCTGGTCCTATACATACCGTTACAATGGATTTTACAACTGGATGTGATTGCATTTCTTACAATAATTCTACACCAACAAAAGACGTTTAGTATGTCGTTCTTATGACATAAATATATCTGAAAGAGCCGGATTTCAAACCTATTCCCATTCTGAAACCAGATTAGAACTGGACAAGAGCTAGATCTCTCATCTTGGAAATAAATTAGAAATAAACGAAATTCATGCATATCACAATCTTATTAGAGGACTCCCAATAATAAACATTGCTCAAGCTTTCTCTCAGGTATATCACTTATTGTACCACTTTGAGGTAAACACTTCTGCAGCTGGTCTGCACCGTCTATCTGCCTGAGGCTTAATTCCCTTGAGTAACCGGCCTGGAACTTTCTAAGAGCAGCTCTGAGAAGCTCGTGGTGCTTTGACCTTAGAGCGGAGATAGGATGAGCGTGAGCGGGCATGAAGGTGGTGTCTGTGATGGAAATGTCTGGTGGGCTCTGAGGGAGTGCTCAGGTGACTCCAAGCGGATAATGACTCTCCGTAGGAAACGTAATACATGTACATAAGGGAATTCATCTCACACCTGGTATTTTTTCCCGATAGACATACTTTTGGGAACTCATACTCAATGCCCATGGAGTATTAGAAAAATAATACCCAATGGGGATTATGTCACAAATGTTAGTTAATTAGTCAATGACAGGGATGAGATAGAATCTGAACCACAATCGATGCATAGCCACTGAAAATATCCCATTAATTTTGGTTTACTACGGAACCTCACTCGGATTTGACTCGCGAGATTACTCTGCAACCAAAACTTATGTCATACATTTAGTCAAACAATCCCAAGTGTCATCAGTCTGTTTTTTTCCTAGAATAGTTGTTCATTTGCGACCGAGCGAACCTTGAATTCCACCTTCAGGAGAGTACTTTAACACCAGTTGCCCATAATGATTAATGCCTCTCTCCCTTAAGATGCATGTACATGCATCAATGTCGATGGGCTGCATGTAAACTGCCTATGTTTCATCATTACCAACGACCTTTATAGACGTGACATTTATCATAGTACCTGAGATGATGTGATAAACATTAGCTAATGTCCTTATGGAAATTCTTATTCCCCTTTGTTTCATTGGCCCTTCAACTAAGCCTAACACTCCTTATAGTTAGTGTTATATCTGTCGTGATGTGTTTAACTCTTTTAGGTTGGATGTTCCAACCATGGATTATCTACGATATTGTGGTTACCAATTAGGGCAATTTACATATGTAAACGCTATATTGTTTGTACAGTGAGTTTGAGGTTTCTTAAGTGAATGTGAACCACAGTCAGTCTGACATTGTGTGATCAGTTGTTTCATATGCACGTAGGCCCATCTCTCTGACATTGTGTAAGAAATCATTGCTAATGTCTAGGTGAGAATAAAAATTATTTATGGAAATTAATGGAAATTCCTCCATGTATTATTAATGTGCAAATAAATATGTTTTAACACATTACAGCTGCCATGCACACATGAAAGCAATGCCGTTACGCAGGGACAGTACTGTCTACTGCTGGCTGATCTTCTTTAAATTTCACCTACCATCATGAGGACCGCTTGGGGATGACTTGGAACGCTAATTTTGATCTAGCCTATCGTTGATTTCCGATGGTACATCCTAAACCGAGTTACCAACAGGTGACTGATTCCCTGTATATTCCATGTGCAATGCTTGAACGAAGAAGGTTATAAATAGATACCCCACCTATGTCATTTTGGTAAACCACTGCAAGGTGTGCAATCGTTAGCCTCGGGCTACAGTATGCTGTTTTTTTTTAGCTTAAAATCAAAATCTAAAAGAAAATCTATTTTTGATTATATCTTCTCATCCACATTGTAAAGAGATACCAATTTATGCACAATGCATCTACATTTAAAAAAAACCCCCATTTACAGCTTTGTTTGGGTACGACACAATATTAATTTTTTTCTTTTTTGTCCTTTTTTGGTACCATTTATCACTGACAACATTATATGTTACAGAATAACAGAATCGTCACAGTGGTACCTTTCTCATTGTGTCGCCGACAACTCCGGCATAACCATCAGCCCTGTGCTTTGTCCTCTTTGACAGCCATTTGAATATCTTGTGTGACAGGCATTTCACATTATGATGTAACAAATATGTCTGCACTTCAATGAAACAATATTTAATGGGAAACCAACAAAAATAGACACGAGATGCGGGGAGAAATGCAGATGGCACAATTCGAATGCAGTTCTTGAATTATTTCAACCCTTTCTCAGACATTAGTATAGTAGCACAATATCAGAATAATTCAAATTACTTCGCAAATCCAGATAGGGCCCCTATAGATCTACATGTTTTGTGTTGTCTACTTTCTGAAATCCTTGCATCCAGTCAATTGTGACGTCATTTAAAAAAAAAAAATTTTAACTTTTATTTAGACTGGGATCATACTCAGCTATTACAGCTGGTTTCAATGTATGCCCAGATTAAAGTATATTCCGTAGCAGATTTTGTCTGGAAATTTTACATACAGCAAATAGTACGCAACTTATGTACATATTCAGTAAAGAAAACGAGAGAGGACATCACTCCACCACGACCATGGAGTAGTATTGTCACTTTACTAGGGTTATTGTTACATTTAATTTTTAAATGTTATCCCTATGGCTAAACCTGTACCAGGGGTGAGATAAAGGGGGAACTGCAGGTTGCAGGTGGCAGTGAGGAGGAGGTCAGACAGAGAAATCTCGACTCCCTTGCTTGGTAACACCATCTGCTACACATGTAAGCACTATTAATAAAGCCACATGTTCAGGTGCCGCTCCACGCAGACAAACCTCTCAGAATGAGGCTATTTTGGTGTACATTCCCGCCCTCCACCTCACTGCCCCTCTCCCTACCTGCGTCGTAGTTGCGTCTGTTTATCACGGCCACCGCTAGGCGGCAGTACGGCACCGCGCCGCGCCACTTAGCGGCGGGCGGGAACCCCTGCCCCCACCACATCCCTTCCACCGCTCACCTGTGAGAGAAACTCCTTCAATTTGCAAAGTAAAGCCGGAGATACATCAAGCGAGAAACGCAGCGATTTCCAGTATCGCCAAAAATAAATGGCTTGTATGTGAGCGATTATTTCATATTTCACCTGAATATTGCTTCTGAGACAATAAATAATCGATTATTTCTTATTCGTATGAAATAATATCTCAAATACATGCATTTCGTATTGGCGATGCTGGAAATCGCTGCGTTTATCGCTCGGTAGGTCTCCAGCGTAATGCCAAGTTCTTAAATGTATATTATTTTACTGATTTTGCCTCCCCATGCAATACCAATATTCGAGAATGAGCTTAGACAAATTATCAAACTATCCAGGATGCGTGATCACACAGGAACAGGATCTTTATATGAAAATCTTAAGAAGCGAAAAGTCGCCGAACTCTTCAACAGTCTTATCTTCCATTTCATTCTGAAATTGTGTATTAAACCTCAATGTTAAATGAAATACTGAGTGTCGGCTTCTGAAGGTGCAGAATTCTGTTACTTCATGCTCCTCCGACACGTCAGGGAGTGGCGAAATAAATATCATTAGTACCTCTTTACCACGTGACTTAACCGTAAGTCGTAAAATGGTGTCTTGATGCTACTCAGATATGTATTATCATATACCTCTGGCCGTATCTTTTACGCATACCGCCCGGGGTATGAACGTAGTGTACGCGGTACGTACGGCGGTGAAACTCAACAAATCGGTGCGTCAAAATACACCAGCAATCTGTTCCTCAGTGTTTCGGTATATTTAGACGCACCGAGTTCAAAGAACGAGATACGCCTAAAAGCAACTCGGAACATATTTCCATCTTCACCGTGTCCCCATTCCTTCCCCATCTCACTATTTATAATCCCAGTATCATCTGGGAGTTTACCAGCATTTATCCCACCCCTAATATAAAATCCCATAGGCTTAACATTGGGTTTCCGTATGCCACGCTGACTGGCATACGGAGTTTTGTATGCCACTAGTGACATACAGAATTGTTATCACGTGATATTCCAAAATCAAGGAGATGGGGTAGGATAAAATCAAAACCTGAGTCGTTTTAATCGTGGTATACGGTGGCCAAAATTAAAACTCATCCAGTTTTACGATAGTACTTCGCGCAATTACCTCTTGGCTTTAACGAATACATCTTTCATTGCTACTGTTTGTACTTTTGTCATATCTTCCATTGCTTAGTTTCTGTCTCTATCTTATCAACACATATTGTAACCTGTCAGTCCTAGCATAGATGTGTGTCCTTGACATTTGTTCACTTATTCATGCATTTTGACATCATATTCATTATCATTTTCTCACTTTTACAGAGTCATCATGGGTGAGGTGAGTACTCCCCCAACACTTATGTCTCTAAATTCACCAACCTCGAACCGATCCCCAATGTCCCATTTATCAATATTCCTACATAACAGAGGGAGATTAAATAATACCGAGCAACAATTGTCCCTTATCGAGAGCTTGTTCACGTTAAAGTTCCCTATTTTGAATTCTCACTTTTAAACTTTAGATAGTGCAATATCGAAGCAACATTTCTAAAGTCTGTAGAACGCAATATCTGAACAATAGCAAATTTCATCAAGTATTTTGTACTGATTGAAGAACTATTAAAAGAGATTAGGGTAAATCAACATTAATTCTTCATTATTATTCTGAATGTGAGACAGGCTCTTGCTTGTGGAGTTTGCGTTTTCCCAGTGTCCTAGTCATCCGAAGATTATCCTTACCATTCCACGTAGCAATAATCATATCTAATAATAAGATGTCTACCTTTTTCCAAGTGACAATTTCTCACCTCTATCAATACCTCTCATATCTAACCAAATATCATACGAATGTCGTATAATAAAATACCAAACATACTCCTCTGTAAATGACCGTCTGCACCACTAGTCATAATGAGTGATATTCTGAGGCACGTTCGTGTACTTGAGCCCGAGTCCCTGGCCCCTGTATACTTCCTAGAGGTTACAGAAGTTAACGGAATTATGCACCTCGCGGCCAGCCCAGTAACTAACCATACCTTAACCCTTTCACTCCTCATCTAGGGAGAAGCCACCACGACCCCACACACCTGTGCAGGGGGCGGACCAGAAGGTATAGCCCTACTGCATGCTTTATTTGTCTTCCTGCTTTAGCCCTGGCCATGCTCTTTACGCAAATCCATCCTATGAGTAACCAACCTACATAGCAGATACAGATGTACAGTTGTTTATATATATACGCAACCAAGTAGTCAATTTGTATACATCATGGTAAAGTGATGCTGATCTGTAAGTAAACCCTCCGGAAGTGGACCACCTTACCTCCGTTCCAGACCATAGTGGTCTGTGGTTGCGACGTGGTCCACTTGGAGAGGCAAAAATCGAGCAAATTGGGAGTCTGCATACTATGGTGATTCGCTACCCGGATTCTACTGCATAAAGATTAAATTGACAACAATCGATGGTTTTGTAGGCAGGTGGCCGTAAAGCACGAGTGGCTGACGCGTAGTAATACACGAGCGTCAGCGAGTATATTTCGCCGTCGACCTCGAGTGTTTTACAGAGCCATCTATGCACAAAATCATCGTTTGTTGTATTTATTATCCATCTTCTCGAGTGAATTAATCCTAGGAATTGCCATATCAAAGGATATATCAATAGGGACTTCTTTTTTTTTTATCAAAAGCACAAAAGCACTATTTTCCAACATATCATAGTTTTGAAGGCCGTATAGCATGGACTGGAATCCGTATACCATAGTTGTGGTATCAGACAGGTTTTACATAATGGTACATAGTTTACCGAGTAAACATACATTCTCAATAGGAACTTTATCTACGATGGATAATAGATACATATACTAACGTACGGTAGTAGACTAGAAAGTTGGTATCAGCTGATCCCAAGAGGAACTTTGACCAATTTGCTTGGAATGGAAATCTCTTTTTTCTCTTTCTGTTCTCATTAAGCGAACCAACCCGCAACAAGGATCACCAAGTCTTTATATGATGACCATTTAGTGAGATATCATGACCATATTGCAAGGGTAAACAATTAGACCAATATGATTAGACTACTGATATCTTATATTTGCTAAATTTCTTTAAACTGGAATTGACTGAGAATTAATGATACAACCCTTTAGCGACATGGCTAGTTCCTATATGTTGACTGTAATATAATCATTTACTTCTGACAATTTTAGATGACAAATCCTATAATAGACGATAGAGTTTAAACTACTGAAAACGCAAATTCTAGTTTTCCATTACCAGACAAAAACAATTTGAAGAATCATACAATTCACTTATTAGGTTATTAACGAAACTACAGTTATAGCTAGTCCAGACACATTCGGTGAAATACTTTTTTGTGAGTTGTAAGTCTCTGCTTTCGCTAAGGCTTGCATTTAGATGAGAGAAAATTCATTGTCTAAAAATGTTGTTTATTCTTTTATTTACGTTAAATAATGTTCGTTATCTACTTGTTTCATTCATATGTGCTTCTCATTCTGTATAATGCAGTAAGGTGAATCTGAATGAATATGATATCATTATGATTATAATAAAGTAATGAGTGTTTGGTCTGTGTCCCTGTTCGCCATCGAGTTTGGAGCATGCAGTAATATGAACGAGGCGATAACCAAGTGAATATTCTGTAGTGCTCCAAACGAAATGGTGAATGGGGGACAAAACACGAATATGTTTCTGATTCTGTCTTAGCCTGTAAATATTTATCTGTTTATCACCCATTGAGTATGAGTTACCATACTCACAAGCCAGTTGAGTACGAGTTCCTAATGTTAAGCCTATGGATGTTTATACGTGGCTAAGATAATAATTAATACTCGCTACTCGGTAGTTCCCTAAAGATACATAACACAAGTAATCAAAAACTAAAGCAAGTCCTTCAGATAGCCTCCATCAGACGTTTGTATTTCTTAGATATCTTCATTCAATATCATTGAGTTATTATCACAGTGTGTTATGAATCTTCATGCGTGAATAGCTTGATCATACCATATACATGCTATCCTTTCTTAAACTCCTCGAAGAACTGCTTTCGAAATCAGAAAAGTCCTCCCTTATTCTCGCTATCATCACCAGCTGCCAGGTTTCAGTACCTTACTAGTATTGATACCTTTTGTGTAAGGGACTTCTTTCTATTTGGTGCCAACAGAAGAAGGAAAAGAAGAGCAAGAAGAAGGACAAGGAGGAGGCCGCGCCAGCAGCCGAGGAGGCGCCCGCCGAGGCAGAGGCTCCTAAGGCGGCCGTCAAGAAACCAACGGGCAATGTGTTCGCCCTTTTCAACCAGGCACAGATCCAAGAGTTTAAGGAGGTCAGTGTTTACTCGTATCCTGGCTCTACTTTGCCCCTCCCTCACCACACAGCCCTTCCTAGGCAAGCGCCGAGAGAGCCGCAAGGTCAATCCTTAGGCCCTGCGTCCACCTACTATGATATGGCTGCGATATGGTCTACGATGCACCTCCCGATACAAAATGAAAATCGCGTCGGAAGGTCACCTAATATTGGGGTAGTTGACCACGTTTCTGCAATTAGGCACCGGAAAAAAACCCATTGAGATAGATGGTGGATTGGCATGTCTAGACATATGTCTACGATATTGCACGTTCCCGATATGTCTCCGATATTTGCCATTCTGTATCGGTGCCATATCGGTAGGTCTAAATTTCTATCGTAGTAGGTGGACGCCAGGCCTTACTTTACTTACTAGGAAGGTAAACAGACTCCTCATCAACTGTAATCAATTAGTCAAAAAGGTTGTAATTTAGAGAGCCAGCTGCCGTCTTTTATTTTACCAACCTGCACCATGTCATGCGCACGAATAGTCACGGACACACGACGGACCTGTAACTTTTACACACCAGTCCGCTGAACACTTTCAGCTGTATGGACTTACAATTCCCCACCCACCCACACCAAGATTTATATTGTTCTTGAATTTCTATATCTATCTATATTTCTATCATATTATCCGTTGGGGCCATTTTATAAGACTGAGATTCATTCCACTGATGTCTTAGATCTTTTATTATATACCTGTGCCAGTATGTTACACAAACACCAACCTGTGCTAGGGTATTGGTATTAAATATGTACTGGCACAGTATTGTGGTATAAAATGATGTACCACCCTACTTTGAATACAAATTCTGATTGGCTGAAAAAAATTGCACTGACCTACTTAGGAAATGCAGGCAGCGACTTGCACAAGGATTACAGGAGTTGAAGGGAAAAAAGAGTAAAAACTGTGCTTGAAGCATATTCTGTGCTTGACTTTCACTAAGATGTCAAGAGATATGCCAGCACACTTTGAATCCAGCTCGGACGTTGTCATATTTCCTTATGTAATTCATCAAATACTTATATTTGAAGGTATATAATAAAATAAAAATGTATTACCTTACTGGTACATACTCACATACCTTGTTTCTTTTGATAAAAATATTCCACTCGCTCTGCGAGCTCGTGGAATATGTTTATCGATAGAAACAAGGTATGTGAGTATGTACCTGTAAGGTATATACATTTTATCTTAATACCAATCTATAAGACCAGGACTTTAATCCATTGATGTCTTCATTGACTTGATGTTTTATTGCTTATTAAACATTACTTAGGCAACTTGGCTTCTGTTTCATAATTATGATTCACCATATATACATAACGGATCGTAATGCTAGACATAAAATGCCATTTTGGGAAGGAGTGACATCCAGATAATGTCAATCGTGTGGAATATTAACACTTATTTCATATTGAGAAAGAAATTGATGAGTGTTTGGTCTGTGTCCTCGTTCGCCATCGAGTTTGGAGTGCGCAGTAATATGAACGAGGCGACAGCCGAGTGAATATTCTGAAGCACTCCAAACTCGATAGTGAACAGGGACTCAGACCAAGCACGAATATGTTTCTGATTTTATCTTAGCCTGGAAATATTTATCTCTTTATCACCCGTTGGGAACGAGTTACCGTTCTAGCAAACCCGTTGAGAACGAGTTCGTAATGCTAAGCCTATGGGCGTTTACACCAAGCTAAGATAAAACACTGCTCTCCATTTCTGTGCAGGCTTTCACCATGATTGACCAGAACAGGGACGGGTTCATTGACGAGAACGACCTTGCCTCCATGTTCCAGCAGACTGGTCAGTTACTGTATCAATGTGCTTTTTCAATTTACCTTTCATAAGTGCCTAAGAACCTGCATTCCCCCTTCTCAGCCGCGGTTTGCTTTTCGAACCTGAGAATGCACCCCGTCATATAGCAAAAAGCGACACGACTTTTTTTCTTTGTGCTAAATACAAAATAACCTCAATTTATAGTTTTGGGAGGACGGAATATTCTGTTTCCACATTACGGTAATAAGATGACAATTTAAAAGGGTTTATTTGATTAAATGTCATTGTTAGCTGGGGTAATCATTTTTTTAATTAGACAGAACAGATGAAATGCACAACATAGCTAAATATATAATGGAATACAAAAGATATGGCATTAAACATGTTGATGAAGTTCTGTACCCGTTGTACTGCAGTTAACGGTTGAGTTAAGACAAAAATATTACACCTCAGTTCAACGTCGTTTATACATATACTTCCGTTAATGGAATTTAATGGCTATTTAGGAAAGTTCTTTTGTAAAGTATTCGACAGGCATGATGTTTGTCTTTTTTGTGTATAATCGTCTTGATTAGGACATTTCTCTGTTGACAGGCCGTGAAGCGGAGCCCAAACAGCTGAAGGAGATGCTGGCCGAGGCCCCCGGCACGCTCAACTTCACCAACTTCCTCACCCTGTTTGGTGAGAAGCTGCATGGTACGTAGAACTATATATCATTATCCACCCACTTTACGATCTGAGTGCCATTCTGGGGTCTGTTTAATAAGTTATGCATGTGAAAGTAGAGTGTACAAGGAGACCTCGTACGAGGGTTATCGTTTAATAATATTCAAGCTCGTTCAGCTAAGACTGCTCTACCTGACCAGTGAGAGCTGTTTCAAAACCATAGACTTAACCCACGTTTTGAAACAGCTCCAGCTGCAGAGGTCCTCTATAAGGATTGAATAAATTTTACCCACATAGTCCCTTATTCTCATAGGCGTATAGAAAAGGATCTCTATGTAAGAGCCTAGATTATTAAACAGGCCCCTGGATATGTCACCCCTTACACGGACATTAGAATAGCATCTCAATATGAAGATAATTCAAATTACTTCGCAAATCCGGTTAGGAACTTGTAAATCTCCATGTTGATGTCGTGTCTGTTCTCTGAAATCCTGGACGTTGATTGGTCAATCGCATATGACGTCATCTTGCATATAATTACATATATTAACTAAGGCTGTAGCGTATATCACGTAGGCGTCTGTAATGCCAATGGCAAGCATACCATTAGGTAGAATCACCAAAGCAAAGTGGCCTGACTTTTTCAGAACTCTTTAGCCGAGCTTTTATCTTTGTTCACACAGGTACTGATCCCGAGCGCACATTGCTTGATGCCTTCAAAATGTTTGACGATGAGGGCAAAGGCTCGCTCTCTGAAGAATAGTAAGTGCAATCTCATACCTGATTGGTCAAATCGTAGGAATATCACTAGCACCATCATCTATGATTGGTTAAATCCATAGGAATAATAAGGATGAATCTCTCAACGGCCAAATCGGTAATGAACAACACAATCTCCGGTTGGTTAAATATTCGTGATGGTAAACCTGTACGTAATCTATATTGGGTTAGAAATAACAAACTATAAATGCCTGTTTAAATCATTTGTAATATACGAGTTTATGCATGTAATTACTCACTATATGGACACCTACAAGATACCGTTATTCATTATCAAACTATTCTGCCATTCAACTTATTATTCCATGGGCGATTGTACCATCCTTATAGAGAAAAATGTTCTTTCATAAGAGTCATAACTAAATCATAAATAAGTTTATGGAATTGTCTTAATTCCTAATTTAGGCCTTGGAGTTTTAGCTTTGACATATCAAGTATAATCCTTGTGGACAACACTAGAAAAATAATAAATTGAGTGTCAATTGCTCATTGTTCTCACTAGCCTGAAGACCCTGCTGATCGAAGTTGGTGACCAGTTCTCCAAAGACGAGGTGAGTAATGTTTTGGATATTCTAATGTTATATCACAATCACGTATTCAGAATCATTCTTCTTTTTGACCTCAAGGCCAAATTCTCTCTTGTCAGAGATGGTGCGAGGTTTCCTTCGTTAGTCACTTGGTGATCTAATTTGAAAATGATCTAGTGGCGTTGATGTCGTAAGAGTACTAGGGAAATAGGACCTGTATTCAGATCAGCCAGCATACTCCTATCTGGCAAGGGATACAACAAATTTTGCAATGAGAGTAATATTAATAATAGATTTAATAATAATAGAGGGAAACTATGTTCCGGTGACAGAAAGTCAAAGTTATGAGGTAAGGCTTGGAAAAATCACTGCCCAAGTATAGTACATTTTTTCATCAAAGCTATTTCATCTCTGATAAGTGTGTTTTAGGTTTTGTTTATTTATTCATCTCCAATTTATTTATATAGGGATATAGATATTGATCATTTGCATATTGGATTCTGTTTATTTGGATTAACTTCTTACATGGGGGTGTGTCAATGTGAAGGCGGAGCAGGGCATTTTTGATACAGTGCGTTAGCCAATCATATCATTCATAAAAATCAAGTGGTCAGCCTGGGACGAAAACGTCAGCCTGGGACGAAAACGCCAGCCTAGGACGAAATCGTCAGCCTTACTATAATCACTATACCACAATCAGCGGTATGTAACTATAGATTGTTCGGAAATGGGTATATAGGAAATGTTCTTTGGGCAAACTGGGAACCTGGGAAAATCAGGAGATTGCACTAGGCTTTGGAATCGCTCGAGATGCACAGGGATTAGTTGTGTAATAAGAAAGAAATTCACGAGTGTTTGGTCTGTGTCCCTGTTCACCATCGCCTTTGGAGCACACAGTAATATGAATGTGGCGACAGCTGAGTGCTCAAAAGACAATGGCGAACAGGGACTCGTACCGAACACAAATGTGTTTCTGAATTTATCTTACCCTGCAAATATTCATCTGTTTATCAACTATTGAGAATAAGTTACTGTTATCTTAAGCCTGTTGATTACTAGTTCCTAATGTTTAGCATATGGACGTTTATACCAGGCTAAGATGATAAATTACCCTCATAGTTGACTAATGACATATATGGTATGATTGGTGTGATTATGATTGCAGATCAAGCAAACGTGGAAAGAGACACCCGTAGAGGGAGGCATGGTCGATTACACTAAGTTCGTGCACGTCATCAAGCGTGGCAACCAGGAGGGGGAATCCTAACTCCTGACGTCCCTCTGACGTCATGACGTCCCAGACGACTCCAAGATCAGCAGCAATGGGGTGCAACGTGCGAATATAATTCTACACCAATTCTTACCCACACACACCATGTGGCGCCACATAGTCTGCTGTCCTGCTATGAATCAACCAACAGACGCTGAGAAATGGCAGGCGATGTTGTCATGGATGTCATTCAACTTATTGAAAAATAGAAGAGATAACAGCATAAGGAGCACCTTTGTACTCATTGATGGCAGACTGTGAAACAACATTGATAGAAACAACATGATGAGAGACTTTTCGACTGGTATAATATTCAAACGAAACGCGCTTTTGGTTATCTTCTGTGGGTAGATAACCAGGCGTATGGCTTCGTTTGATGGGCACCAGTCCCTGGTTCTAGCAATTTCTTTAAATGGTTACGTTACTGTAATTACCGTTACATCACTGTACTTACCGTTACGTCACTGTAGTTACCGTATCACGTGTCATCTTATCATAGTGACGTCTACCGAGATGCAGGATATATGCTCTGAGAGTGTAACAATAAATGATGGGACATAGGTGGTAGAAAGGCTAGATATACATACGAGAACGCCCTGCTTCTTTTTCTCTTTCTATTTAACTCCTCGTAGATGAAACATATAAATTCTATTTAATTTCAGAAATCTAGTTCTGTTTTCAAAGCGCTCTCACTACCAGATCTTTCTCATCAACCTAGGCAAAAGTATTTCATTTGCGTTACACCTAACCCGAAAACAAGTCTGCTCATTTTGACTCTTTCACCAAGGTTTGTAAGCATTCCAAGGGATCTTCATATGAAAGTTTGTAAGAAAGAAGTAAAACAGGGGTGACGGTATAAATTTCGAGGAAAATTGAAGATCTAAATCAACTGTTGGTGGTGTTAGAATGAGCTCAACGTTTTGGTTGTAGTTATAATTCATATTGTTTATCAAACACTACGCCTAGTGACAGCTTGACCATTGCATATACAAAGAAATGTAAAACGCCTTGAATCATGGTGTTTTTGTTGTCATTTAAATCGCGTTTTAACTAAGTTTAGGTTATTCCGGATCTTACGATTTAAGCATCAAGGTTATGCCAATATATATCCTCCCAAACGGTCTGTACCCAAGTCCTTAAGAAATCCCAGAGAACCTTCGATCCTTTAGGTTTGAGATCATGCTAGAATGCCATATTTATGGTTAGAAGCACATGGTGTGCTCTTTTACTATCGTCAATGCCGAAAGCAATATTGTCACCGAGAAATTATCAGAGCCAAGTTTGGCTGTAACTTTTGATACCATCCTCTTTAGCAACACGAGGAATGGTAATTATACGACTTGTCTTGTCTGAAATCGAAATACTGTGAGAAATCGATGCTTAGCTATGGAAGATCTTTTGTGATAACTTTATGGTGAGAATTTTGTCAGGCCTGAGATGACATCAATATCGTTCTAATTCTTGCCCTTTGACCTCTTGAACCCTCCTCTCGCACCTCGGCCTAGTTTTGGGTCAGCAATGTCAGCGGGCTGCTTTGTAGAGCTTATTAGATCGCAGTAGAATAAACAAAGAAAAAACCCAGTGTGCTTTCACACAGAAACCTATCGTTATTTGAGTAATCTTTTTTCCTTTATATAGAAATACTCTCTGTAAATTTTGTAAATACGAATTTAATCCCCTAATCTCAATGAGAACTGGTATCGTAAATATAATAATTACAATTTCCAGTACAGGTTTTGGTATACTTCAATAAAGGAATAGATTGAAGACCGAGTCCTCATCTTGTATTAAGTCGAAAGTCTCACGAAGTTGAGACATACATTTCCATTGTCCTGTGACCATTGCGTTATCTCAATATATGCTGAATTTGATCCTCAACCTTGATAACCTGATAAATACCAAAGGAATCTTGTATTCTGCATGGACAATAGTTAGCGTCGTTTTACATGTTTAAACCGCAAGATTTTCATGGAGATTACAAAATAATTTACTTCAATAAAGTGCATTACATGATATAATAATCTAAATTTCCGGCATCAGTACAGTTGTGAATTATCATTAGAGAGATTAATGCCAATTTGTCAGGGGGTCAGCCTCTGAAGAAATAGACTTTCATTCCATGGAGGTATAGCAGCAATTTTATTGTACGGAATTAAAGCTAAGCCCTTGGCCATTCCAGAACCGGTAGGCATTTTTCTATAATGTATCCTTTTAAATTTTATCAGAGGTCAAAGGTCAAAGGTCATCAAATTTCATAGGATTTCGAAATTAAGACATTTTTTTGTCATTTCTCGAAAGAGATTAATTAGATTTCATAGATATGTGGCAGAATAATGGAGTTATCAGCATCTGCAACCTTCTTGTTTGTTTTTTTATCAAGGTTAAGGTCACCAAATGGAATGCTTCCACCCAGAATTTCCCGAACTTTCCTATTGGGACTGACAATAGTTTCCATATCTTATTTCAATATACATGTACATGTGTTTCAACTGGAATAATGTATTTGGATACCTGACATCATACACTAGCAATGATGTAAAGGTAGTTTTCCCATCATGCAGCATCATTTGTGGCAGAATCTGTTGAGCCGTTTACACGACTGATTATAAATACATTCTAACTGCATCAAAGATGCATTTCTTTAAATCTTCAATCAATTCAACCCCGTTTTTTTGCCTTTTACACTTACCAATATTCTATCGGGAACGTGCAATAATTGATCGTAGTTGCGATTTTCTATATTCGGTGGTCAAAATCGGTTGGTGTAAACTGGGCCTTACAACACTTCGGTATGAATGCTATGCTGATGTGCAAGGGATATAAGAAGGGCTTCAACGCCAGAACACGGGTCAGCACCAAACGGCGGGCCAGAGAAGATGCTAAGTGGGAAAAAACTAAACATGCATTTTACTTCAGAAAATCAGGAACACAATGAAAAAATTTCTTATGAAGAACCAGCTAATTCTATACGATTTTTGTTCCGAATATATAGGATCCGGTTTAGCGAGTGCCAAGTGTATGCCTTGGAAACTCATGTAGTAGTTCATGACATGGACAACTTTGAAATCATTGTATATGAAGTTACCATATTTATCAAAGAAATGAATAAGAAGAAGCCCTCCGGTGTATCTGATGTCAGAGAAGATTTACTTCAAGTCGATTTAGATATCATTATAATATCTTTCACAAATTTGCGTGATAGGCTTTTCCAATATTGTGATAGACCGAAAACCTGAAAGCAATACATTTTTATCCCAAAATTCCAGGTGATCCAAAAAAAGGTACCAAATTACGTCCGATATCAATTCTGCCTATTCAAGGACAGATAATTTTAAGAAAGTCATTAATCATCAAATTGTGACACTCGTCAGGAAAATTATATACTATCTTCTGAACAAGGAGGTTTCCGCAAGTACTATTCGACAATGCAAACTCGGTCAGAATTCACTGACTATATTCTTCGTAAAGTTAATATTGGTCGTCTCTAGGAACGGTATTCATTGATCTTATAAAGTCATTTGGCACTGTGCTTCACTCCATTCTATTGTCCTAAATAGCAAATTATGGGATGAAGGGAAAAAATTCTAGAACTTATATTGAACTAACTGATGGATTGAACACAAAGTGCAATGATTCTTTCCTAACGGGGGAACTTGGGGTTGTCTGCATTGTCCCCCAAGGTTCAAACCTGGGCCCAACTCTGTTCTTATTGTTTATAAATGATGTTGGTTCTTGCATCACAATAAAGTTGACCCACATCATCCCTGTGTCTTCTTGGCGTACAGAGTAGCTCTTCATTTCGGATCCTAGATTATTCAACAAGCCCCTGGCAGGGGCCTGTTTAATATTGAACGAGCAATAATCAGACTGGACAATATGATCTATGAAGCGAGAGGCGAGGAATTTTGCATAAATTAGAGGCTGGGACAAACCAGCCTGGTCTAGTTACCACCCAAACATGATGAAGGGAAACGCTATTTAACTGTAGTTGGATAAGAGACGGTATTAACTACTAACCAATGGCGATCTGCCTACAGCTTGGCTGGCTACAGGCAGCCACACCTGTGAAATGTCCACCTATGGCAGGTGTATCTGCTGCTAGGTGGACATTCAAGGGAAACGCCCAGCCTGCGGCATGTCCGTTACCATAGCAATTCACTTCATCCCGGGACGTCCACAATGCAACAGGTAGGTGGCATTTTATACATGGTTTCCGTACGGAATATCCTCCTTCTCTCTTGAGGAGCCAGGATATCGATACGGATCATAAACGTAGGGAGATATTGTTACCACTGGGGGGTACTGGATGTGGCCGTGGGTTTGAGCAGGCTGGTGGTGGTCAGGGTTGCGTGGAGGGCTGGGGTCAGTGCGGTGCTGCAGCCTTGCTCGACCAGTATGGAGACTCGGGCAACGTGCATCAGGCAGTGTATGAAAAGCGAGGGCCATTTTCGTGTAAGACAACTATATTCACCGCAAAGATTACAATGACATACTAGTAGAGTATCATGAGTACAATAGCGAAACCTAGGCCAGGTTTCAGAATATCATTTATTGAGGTCAGAAACTGGCTAGTGCGAATGGGAATGCAATCGAATCCCATTGTATTGCATCAGAATTCATTAACTGACTTAGATTTCTCAATCTACCATGTCTAATATGCTATAGATTTGTTTTCGATATCAATTTCAAGAATTAGCTCTCGGGTTAGTTAGTGCGTGTTATGTCAGCTATTGTTTCTATCTTAGTGTAATATGCCATAATGTCTCAG
Source organism: Alentia gelatinosa (assembly GCA_950022655.1). Taxonomy (NCBI): domain Eukaryota; kingdom Metazoa; phylum Annelida; class Polychaeta; order Phyllodocida; family Polynoidae; genus Alentia; species Alentia gelatinosa. The sequence continues at coordinate 19,663,022 of OX465591.1, forward strand.
GGCATGTATGCTATATGTAGTCAAGTGTCTGCAGTGTATCTAAAGTGCTGATTCCAGCAGACTAAGTTTTATCAGATAGTTTTTGGTCTCTTTAGAATACATAAAAGAATATCGTATAATATCTTTACATGGTGAATTCCCCTTATCAATTCTCTTTTAGGAACTAAAAGCAATATCTTACTTTAGTATATTTCAATAGAACTCTTTTAGGAACCAAAGGCAATATCTTACTTTAGCATATTTCAATAGAACTATTTATTCAAAGCAATTGCTGACGTGTTTATAACGTCTAGGAGCGGTCGTGTACTCCGAGGAGTTGACACGTAGTTCGAGGGTATTGCGCAGAATTAACTGCGAGGAGCATACAGTAGCTTTTATCTGTTTTCTATTGTAATGAACAGGTATGTAAGATTTAATATCCGGTCCATAAAGTAACTATGTTTCATACTGTTATCACAGAAATGAAAACAAAGATGGAAATAAAAAAGTATCCACCACTAACTGCGTACTATATGTCGTTCCGAAATCGCAATGATCCAGATTCACTATACTTAGTATCGACATCTATGATGAGCCATACGTTTACGCAGACTAGTTTTGATGTGTGCAGTACTCTATGTAGTCTGAATAATTGTCTAAATGTACGTCTGATTCAAGAGCATAGCGCTTGCATTAACAGTTGATAAATTTTCATATTTTATTCGGGCGGATGATATATTCACATATGTCGTTATTGCCTGTCGGTCTTGTAAAAGTCATATGTCTACATCCAGGAATATATGCATATATATAAATGGTACAGTACCTTTCATTATAGCAAATACGGTTTGACATTATCAACCATATATGTGAATAAAGCATAATTTATCAATTAAAATATACGGTGTGGTAACACAATTGATGCATCATTTCTATATACTACTCACAAAGGACATTGATGGACGGAATAATATCATATATTTCTTTTGGTTAGTTTAGATACAATTCCCTTAACTTCTGCATATTGGATAGACAGGTAATTGTCAGTGCACATAAACATGTCCTACTGCCTTACACATGCGCACAACGCCTCACCTGTTCAACAGGTAAAATATCAGAGTGGACACCAAGCTGAGACTTCACGCACTTGTCGTGCTTCACCCACTGCCTATTAGGAGTAATAAGACGTATTAAAGAAGTGGCTATCATAGATATTTGCCGAATACCTGTCATTTCGATATGGTGGACGTAAGGGACAACTATATACGCGCAGTATCAAGCCAGTAATGTTTTAGAAAATCGAGGTTCTGGATCGTTTGGGAAAGTTTCAAAGATAACACTTGAACCCATTACTTGACGTCAAAGTTACGGTCATGAGCGAGGTAATAGTGCAGGTAAGTGTTAATCTAATCCTATATAGACTATAGAGATCTACACATGCAGTCCCACATATCATAGTCATTGTTAACCCTTTAAGGGCGAATGATGCCTTGAGGCATCACCCGGCCCAGGGCGAATGATGCCTTGAGGCATCACCCGGCCTAGGGTGAATGATGCCTTGATCATTGTACCGCGTTACTATCGGTGAAATTATCGCATGAGCTCGCAGAGCGAATGTGATAATTGTACCGATAGTAACAAGGTACGATAAGCCGTCCCAATTAGGTTAACAAGTTTCACTTGTACTATACACCTCTCAATACCTTAAATACTTAAAAAAACTCACTAAAATACGTTGATGTCGAAGTGATAAACAAAGTCGCCTGGGCGGGCGGAAGTCACTTTCTGCTATGAATGTGTACTGTGATATTCATAGCCACAATTTTGTAAATAAAATTCAATCTCTTAGAAAGTTATTTTCTTTGCAAATATCAGTCTCATAAAATTATTTATTAATTTTCTGTCTACTTTTTGTGTCCAGATATTGATTATTTATGATTTATCTATTGATTTACGAGATTGAGTTTTCAAAGTATTGTGGTATGGCGCCATACCGGCACAGTATGCTGGTACGGGTCAACTACCACTTGGACAGCAGAGGTTGGTATTTGGAGTATTTTAAGGCACAGGTGTATAGTACGTGACATCAGCAACAGGAATTCTGTATAGCCAATATTCTCCGGATTTATGTGCCAAGATAATCAACTATTACGAGATACTGGACGCTTACGCCTATTTCAACGGTAATGTACTTGTGAAAGCTTACCTATCAAGCGATTACAAATACATGTAATACCGTTGACCAAATCATCTGAGTTCAAATTTAATTTAGCCGAGGGAAATAATTTGTAACATCCCGATCGCATCCATTTATATGTTTGTAACGGACCACTGGTCGTTGAGAGTGTATGACCACTGTCGCGGTATTCCTATCTTCCCAGTAGCAGAGACAAAGTGGCTACCCCGTGCTACCGCTTCCGCATGGGTTGGTTCAGATTGATCCGAGGTAAACTGGGAGATGCAGGATCTACTACCAAGCTTAGCCTAGGACAGAAAACCAGACTCTGGACTATTTAGGTATAAAGACTCTATTATACCTAGAGATGTTACAGTCCATTGGTGCTGCGGGGCACCAATAATGCAAGGGAAGAGATTCTGGTCTCTTCACCGTTGAAAGGTTTACGGGGAACCCTACCCGACACAGAGGCTCCAGGCGTTCACTCAACAGAGAGGCACTGCGAGAAGACCTGTCGACCTGCTGTGGACTCAGCCTATATAGTGACTGAGTTACATAATGCGGGCGACCCAGTAGTATTTGCATACACGGGTCCACCAGCCTTACTGCACAGTGGGAATTGGCACTCGCGCCACCTAACATGAAGTGAAGCAAACACGGCTCGACTACCCTGACCCCTACATATTGATAGTCATCCCATTAGTAGTTTGTTGAGAACCAGAAGACAATTGTGACTATTTTGCAATACCAAGTTGGATAATGATGTGTTTAGAACATTCCCCTATTGCGCTAATAACCATAAAACAAACAATGAATGATATACATGTACATCTATAGAAACTGAAGGAACCCATAGAACTGTCATTTTGACATTGAAGGGTTAACAATTTACAGGAAGCACATCTTTGTCTAAACTCATATTCGATCGTTTGATCACATGATATGACAGTTCATCCCAATTATTTTTATGCGATTTACCTTACGACCTTCAATATGATGTTATACATATATTCTGTACAAGTTTCATGTTTATTGATTGATTATTTCCTGATAAAAACAATGGTTTTCTGAATATCGCAAATAATGCCTTGATGTACCATTACGCATCTTTGGCCTTGAAAGGATTAAACGCTGTTTCTAGCGTTCCATGATGCCAGGCCCATCAGATATGATTGTTTAGGAGTATTTTGAATTTCTTTTCTTAGATATCAGTTAATTACTATTCTGGGGCAACAGAAGGTAGTTCCCGTAGTGAGTAGGAATCAGTTTTTAAGCTTCAGGATATTCCCGAATTTGCTCTCCAACAAGGTGAAATCAAGGCAAATTGAAAAAGAGGTAAAAAGAAATATATATGTAACGTTTTAATACCGCAGGTCTCCACCAGGGAGTACTCCAACCCAGCGTTCGTGCACGAAGAAGTCCGCCATGACCGCGTCCCCGACACTGCAGCGCCACCTCCGGGCATTTCTCGGACCCACAGTGTGAGTTCCGCCGGAAGTGACATCAGTGAAGTGCCTGCGTCCGTGCATCAGGTACGATATTATGACGTCACGACCTCATCCATACATGTACCACCGACTGACCTTTGGTGTCTTCAAGAAACAGGAACCTCAAGATTAAATTTGCCCAACAACATGTTCCCATGCAGCAGGTCATATAATGCTCCAGGGCTGCCACCTTGTAGCTTGTATTGTAACTACGTGTCATACTACAACAGATATTAGCTGTGGTTAAATTCTAATGGAAAAGAAACCTTGTACAGTGTATAGTGGACGCTCAAACTTGTGTAACACTCACCACGGCAGACACTCAATCTAAATCCCAAAGGCTGATGTTTACTCATTTATGTATCTTTCAATTCAAATTACCACCAACAAATTCCTCAAATTATACTGGACACTAAAGATCCTACATATGGATTCCTCTGGAGTTTCCTGTACAATTATGGTGAGGACCTATTTTATTTGTAGCCCTTCCGAAACAGTAGACGGACCGTACGTTCATACGAGGCAGGTCTACTTTACGGTGATGGGTCCTACTTTCGCCACCCTTACGGTAACAGGTGAGAACTAGTCATTAAAAAACACCGTCAAGTCGACACCGTGAAGATATACCTGTAGTCTATCTATCGAAGTAGTGAGAGGTATGGACCACTCCCCGGAAATAATTATGAATCAATTATACGTTCATAATGCTCTTGAAATCAACTAAGATTAACATGTGTTTTCAATCTATCCTAGATACTAAATTATTTCTACCTATGGTCGAATGTCTCACTTTTACTAACCAAGAGTATGGATTCCGTTCGTCACTAAGTGACGAAATAATATCTCTCCGTACCACGGGACCACTGAAAAATGACACATTTTAATGATTTACAGGTAATAGTGATAAGGAGACATAGTGAGTGTACCAGAATTCAAAAGGTTCCTCGATTATTTGGTCGGGGATATTCACCTACTTCTACGAACTCTGTGAATCTTTCAGACCAAAATACCTCTGAACAAATTCCATTCAGGCACACTAATCATGTCTCCATATGAAGTGAATATTTAGGACCAAAACAGCAACGAAGAGATGGAATTCAGAAATACTATGTCTCCTTATTATTCTACACCTGGAAATCATTAAAAAAAAAGCCATTTTATAACTCATCAAATAGCAGAAAGATTCTTTCGTTACTCAGTGACGAACGGAATCTGTTCTCCTGTTTAGTAAAGGTCAGACTTTCATCCAGGGGTACATAATAAACGTTTCTGGTGGATTATAAATCCATCTACTGCTCATCATTGGAAGGCAATATATGAATTTACTGAGTTGAGAGATACCCGTTCTCATAACAGTACTTTACAGTTAATCAGAGTTTGTTTGTTTGGGTAGTTTAACGTCCAATTTGGTAAATTAGACTTGTAAATCAGAGAAGTTTCAAGCTGAAAGTTTTGTACACCAGTCTCTGATGGTTGTATAGCATAGCAGCTTGTGTGGGCACAGCCCTACCTAGTTGGACTAGGATAAAGATGATAATGAATCCAAGATGTGTTAAATTTAAATTGTGATTACAGGGAAAAGAATTTGTCCATTTGGGGAAATGGAACCCTATACAATTCAGACGAAGAGATTGTGGTCCAGTACAGTGAAACACCATGTGAGGTGCATGAATCCCACCGTGTGAATCCCACTTTAGGGAACCAGAGCAGGATATGACCAAGTAGAATATATAGTTAATACACAGGTAACACTATAATAGTTTAACTTCTGCTCTGCCTATTTCTAATAGTATGCTTTCTGTTACGCCCTCTTTCTGTTTGACCTCTCTTAACCTTCTTGCTCTGCTGCTGCTTCAGAGTAAACTTCCTGGCGGAACTGCTGTATGAATCGAACGATCAGGACATCGCCAAAGCCCCGGAGACGCCGCCTGCCAAACTAGCTGTCTGGCTTGTTTTATGTTTCTTCATGGTTGCCATCGCCGGTATTATCATCTACCTCTCAGGTAACTGTAACACTCAAGATAACATCATCAGTGCTACGCTGTGCGTTTGATTTAAAAGTCCTTTCTGGACGGTCTATTCGGGCGTTTACACTAGATTATGGGCGGCGATTTTTGAATTTTGCACCACCTGATGACTTTCAAATGTATTACGTGGCTAGGCCTAACTGCACTCTATCGCAGCAACCGCAGAGTGGGTGACAGTTTGGAACTGACAGTCCCTTTTATAGTCTTGTACCATGTGACCTGTGGCGACCAATCAAATCAACGCATTCGCGGCAGACGACGTTTGTTGATGTTTATGTTGTCATAGCTATCTGTTCGATGACAGATGGTGTCATCAAAGCCTGGGATTGCTATTTTGCCGTTTTGCCAATACAAGGGGCATTTTAAACAGTGTGAAGCGGTTTCATCTATGAGAATCATCAGGCTGCATAGGAAAATCAGTGTTACAGGTCGTGCTGTAACTTTGATAAGCGGCAACCCATCCTTGTGGACTGAGTTTGTTTATCAACAACTCCACTGGTGTCAGTGGGCACCAGGGGGTGGAGAAATCGATGTTTGGACCAGGAAATGCTTGAATAAACGTGTTCCAAGTGAGAGTTTTATTCATAAATGGTTTATAAACAATTTGCAGGGCAAGAATCACAAGGGATTGATGTTTTCACATGGTAATTAGACTCCCCTGGGGCGAGTCGCGACTATAAATATGTGGTACTCGCCGATGACACTTCGATTAACAAAAAAATTTTTAAACGTGGCTATATTGTGTCATCATTGAGCTCTAACTAAGGAGTCACTTAGTGTTTGAGAGGGTCACTAACATTCAGGCCAAGTGGGGCATTCGTGTGGAGCCTCTGAATCCAGTTAAATTCTAGAAGGTTGCGAAGGTATTCTGCTTTAGCCGTGTCCGGGTGGGCATGGATAAAGTCGATGACATGTATGGATACGTCATTCTCCTTCTGGTGGTTATTGGAAGTGAAGTGTCTGGCTACTTCACTCACTTCAATTTTGGCACCATTGATGTTCGCAAAGTGTTGTACAAAGCGCTTTTTGAGTTCTTGTTTGGTTTGCCCAACATACTGTATACCACAGCGTTTGCACTCAATACAGTAGATAAGGTTTGAACTGCAGCAGTTCACATTATGTCTACTCATGTATGTGCGTCCAGTGGCAGTACAGCGTATACGGCCACTGATGTTGAGCTTCGGGCAATATCTACAGCTGTTTGGTCGTAAACATTTTTTGCTTGTGACTATGACCGGTTTGGGGGTCTGTGTCGGTAGTTTGGCCCTTACCAGTTGGTCTCTCAAACAAGGTGGTCGTTTGAAGGCCGAAATGATGGATTCTCTGTGTAAGCCCCGTGTAGAACAGGACTTACCTAGAATATCCCAATTGTGTTCGACTACATCTCTGAGTCCCCTAAAGCCCGGGTTGTAAGTGGTTACAAGGATGTTAGGATCTTCAGCCCTGGTGGGTGGGGTATTGGTACCCCAGACCAGTTCCTGTCGGTCTCTCTTGTAGGCCTTTATGAAGGCTTCACCAAGAAGAGGTACAGGGTAGCCTCGTCGTACGAAGTGGCGACCTCGTGCGATGCAGTGTTGGACAAAATTGGTGTCGTCCGAGCAGATTCTGCGTATGCGTAGGAACTGCCCATGTGGTATACCCCTGACACAGTGACGCGGATGGGCCGAGTTAAAGTGTAGGTAAGTTGAACTATCTGTAGGTTTGGTGTACAGGTTAGTGCTTATTACACCGTTCATGTCTTGTGAAATGACAGTGTCGAGGAAGTTCACGCTCGTGTCTGAAACCTCTGAAGTGAATTTAATGGTGGTGTGTGCCCCATTTAGGTGGCTGATGAAATCAGTGAGGGAGTCCGGCCCATGGGGCCAGATGAGAAGGATGTCATCAATGAACCTCAGCCAAACCGTCGGCTGAAGTCGGTAGGTGTAAACGAAACGATCTTCGAAATCGGCCATGAACAGGTTGGCATATGTTGGTGCCACCCGAGTGCCCATGGCCGTACCCCCCACTTGGAGGTAGTGTTTCCCATTGAAGTCGAAATTGTTTTTAGTTAATACCAACCACAGGAGTTTGCATATTTGTACATTGGAGAGCTCCCCTTGGGGGGGGGTGGTTCGCAATCGACTGAGTAGTCGATAGGTCGCCAGGTAGCCTTCCAGATTGGGGATGTTGGTGTATAGGGAAGTGACATCCAAAGTCCCGAGAAGGCATCCTTTGGGTAGGGTGCCTAACCGGGATAATTTCTGTAAAAGATCGGTGGTGTCTTTTAGATATGATTTAACCTGAAGCAGATAAGGTCTTAGATAGATATCAATCAAGGCTGAGATCTTCTCGGTCGGGCTACCGTTGGCTGAGACAATGGGTCTGCCGGGGGGTGGCCGAGTGCTCTTATGTATTTTGGGTAAGAGATACAGGTTTGGTGTCTTATCATCTACGGTAAGTAACTTACCTTTCAGGCTGTTGGTGATTTCGTTGGAAACCAGGAGTCTCTCTACATAGGCATTAATGTATGAATTATGCTTTTCCGTGAGGTCTTCTGGGACCTCCTTGTAGAAATTGGAGTCCGCTAGCTGGCGTTCTCCCTCCTTGACATAGTCATCTCGGTTTAGAATGACTATGGAGCCCCCTTTATCAGCTGGTTTAATCACAATTGCGCGGTTATTCTTTAGTGACTTAAGGGCTACTTTCTGTTTTAAGGTTACATTACAGCCACTGGGTGCTTTCACAAAAGTTTTGTTAAGATCAGTTTCGTTTGCCAAAATGTAAGCTTTGAGCGGGGCGGGGGACACCGGGGGGTGCCACAGCTCCTTTCGTTTGATTACCTTAGACCTGCTTACCTTCTCTAGGATGGGAGATAGTAAGGGGGAATTTGGGGTAGAGGGATCGTCAGAATTATCCGTCCGGGCCATCCAGGATGGTCTCAGATGGATATTCTCTGGGTCGTTCATAGCTTTTAATTTTAGACGACGATGAAAGAGGTCTAAATCCCTGCGTAGGTCCCCCATGTGGGGTTCACCTGGCGTGGGGCAGAAGTTTAGGCCCTGTGATAACAAAGATTTTTCATCATGGGAAAGGTCATGGTTAGAAAGATTTACGATTGAAACAGGTTCATTCTTTAACGGAACAGAAATTTTATTTTTGAAGACCGACAGGGCAGTATCAAAAGAAAAATTGTGATATGTACTGTTCAAAAGGTCTTGATCAGATTTGGTAGTCTCTAGAATAAGTTCTTCATGAACATACCGAGGGCCCGTCGCAGATCCTCCTGGGTGATCTGGCGACGTGGGCCCTGTTGTTGTCGAGGGCGTCGGCGTGTCTGGGCCTGCTGCCAACCCCCGTTCTGCGCTCCGGTGTTCTGCTCCGGACGGGTTCGGGGGGCTACAAAATCCCTGGTGACTTTCAGGCGTAAAAGGCTATAAATCGTGTAAACGCCAAGTGTATGGTGACTGCACACGTTTGATTAAAGCCCAATACACATCTACCGATTTCGGAACATCGATGTACCTTTGTCGGCGACAAAGGAACGTTACAAGTGCATCCTAACGGTAGTCGGTAGATGTGGGGAAACTAGACAAGGGTCAAAGTATAGTTCAAGAGACAAGTACCGTTCCTTTGTCGCAGACAAAGGTACATCGATGTTCCGAAATTAATAAGTCAGATTATGCAATTTGATACCACCTGACGACTATTGGGCAGGGTCTGAAGCTGGCCACCTTTTCAATCGTTTGAATTAGTTGTCTAGACATGTGGTGATTAATCGCCGAGGTGCATTTCTAAAATAAGTCGCCTAGTGTAAGACGTCTAGCTTGGTGATCTACAGTCGTTTTCAGTCGTCTAGTGTAAATACCGGGTATTCTCTTGAATTGTATGTTGTGTCAATTCTGATACATAATGATGGATAACCACTCAGTCGTGGATTAAAATTCATAGTATGGTGGATAAGATGTTATAGGTGTTGACTCACCAACATAATTGACACGCAGACCTGTTAGACTCTAAGTCCAAGTTTCTACGAATGAAAATATTAGTCCGCATGTAAGTCCATATACTGGACAAAAATGACTACACATTTTGCATGATGAACTGGAGCCTATGGAAGATCGGCCTCTCGACCGAATAGACCCCTCCAGTATAAATAATAAACTCTTTTTTTTAATATTAAAAAAAAAAATTGATGCAGTTGTTTTGATATTGGAGAAATATCAGAATTGTCTATCATATACCTTTCTATCTTTATGTATACTATTTATTGTGGACGTCGCAAAGGCAGAATATTCAACTGTTTTTATCCACATTTCAGAATCTTCTACTGGGAATAAGCGACATATACCAAATAGGTTCATCAAGATCTTTTCCTCAAACGTATCTATGTCACCATAGATCTCAAGAAGGCCAACCGTTCCGGCATATCAATAAATTTTTCTGGGGCGACGAAGTCCAAAATCGGTGCTATAATGCGGTGTAGGAAGTTATCATAAATACATCTTCAATTACAGTCTCATAAATATCCCAGATGTGACTGTCATTCAAATATGATTAAGGAGTGGAAGGCTATCAAGTGTATATAATGCCAATGTCGTAAGATAAGCTTTGGATACAGACATGTTAAAGGGAAGGTTTATGGCTTGTTACAAGAATTTTTTGTTTTGCTTTCTGTGCCGTTACTAGGACCACCTGTCTTGACATGATGTATTCGGTTCTTATATTAGATGTGCTTCTATAAGGTTATCTATTAGTTGTCAACCACACGGGATGGTAAACAAGTTCTGAGGTACTGTTCAAGGGGATCTTTTAACAGAGGATTTCACGCACTAAATGTTATTTTTTTCTGGTTTCAACAACTTTGTACCAAGTTTGTTTGTATTTCGGTAATCTTTTAGGTGTTCATTAGGTTTTCAGCGTTGGATTGTTCAAGCACAGCTGAACGGATATTCCATTGTTCATCGTGAGATTGAGCACATGTAACTACAGAAAGGTTTATTGAATATGGGAAAAGGATGAATAATTTTGAACATGAAAAACAAACCAACAACTTTGTAAATGAATTATGATGATAAATAAAGAAAGAGAGCAGACATGATCTTTGATTGATATAGAATGTTTACTATTTTTAGTTCACCTGTGTTCAGTAGATAATTGAATAAACCGAATGAATACAAGAATTAGTTCATGCTTTTATTCATATGTGTTCATAACTAACAGATGTTATAGTAGAGCTGCCCACTTCAACTTTTTTCAGAACACATATGCATTCCCCCTTTTTTATTAACCACCGATTACGGAGTCTCCATAGAAAACGTGTTGGGATGTGTAATTTGCAAGCAGGGGATTACAGAAGTTCCTAAAAAGTCATCAAGCGCTTAAATCAGAACTTCATAACGAAGTAATAACCTGCTTTTATTAGAAACTTGTGAAATATAAATATATTCTAGTAAAGACTAAGTAGATTATAATGCAAATATGAAAGATGGCGGAACTACATGTGCTTCATGATGCTATAACAAACTACCGTCATGTTCATCAGTGATGCAACCTCACGAGCAATGTAGGCAGCGGATCAAACGAGCTTCAAATCTTTGGAAATGTTAGAGCATGGTAATTATTAGTGACGAACAGTGGTTGATAAATACAATATTAACTGGTTTCAGATAAAAGCGGTCGTAATCTCCTGAGACCAGACTGTACGTTATATCCTCGCATGGGCTAGGACATTTTTATCAAATGACCTCGAACGACCGCCTGTACGGCTTAGTAACCACATTTTCTCATATTACCATACAGTACCATTATTCTCTTAGGTTGCCGTATTTACGAGGGTATTACCATTCATGGAGATGACAGAATGAATGGAGTTCTGAAATTTAAAAAAAATAAATTTCTTATGATATATCTAGTAATTCAGTTAGAGGACTATGCATATTGCTTATTCCTATATACCTATGGCTGTACACTCTATGCTTACACCACGCTCTGGGGGGTGGAGTAACTATCTGATACTATCCAAGGTTGGTATACTACCCAAGGTTGCCGTATACTACCCAAGGTTGACATTTAGACCAATCAGATTGTCTCTTATTAAACCACATTTGAAGGTATATAGGAATAGGGAAACCTAGTACCAGTGAAAGGAAGTCAAAATTACTCGGTAAGGCTTGGAAAAATTACTGCCCGCGGCCAGGGCCTTGGGCAGTAATTTTTCCAAGCCTTACCTCGTAACTTTGACTTCCTTTCACCGGAACATAGTTTCCCTCTATTCCTATACACCTATGGCCAAACATGTATGAAATACTGCCCGCTGCTATGGGTGTAGTATAAATAATGTTCGCGCCCGCTGTGACAGCGGGCCGTAGTGAATTGCAGTAACCTTTGTGGTCTTTGTAAAGTTAATAAAAGGGCATTTTAAATGATTGGGAGGTGTATAGTAATAAGAAAACGTAGTGACTGAGCCTGTACGGTGTCCGTTCTTGGTCATTTGCTGAAAAAATACGGCCCTCCCACCTGCGGTGTCGAGCCGTATTTTCATCATCAAATGACCTCGAACGGCCATCCGTACGGGCTCAGTTACCACGTTTTCTCATACTATCATATACACACGCCTGTGGCAGTATGTCCTATGTATACTGCACACTCCTACCCATGTCGAATCTATGGCCGTACAGCACGTATGTTGCGTTTAGGGTATGTACTTGACGTACAAATTACATTAGGGATACTAGTTAACCTAATAGCCGTTTTTCCGTTCAGCGCCGCCATGCGGTCATGTTGCATGGCAACGCGGCCATTCGGCCAAACATTGCGCTGTCCGACTGCGCGCCTATGTATTCACACATAGGGTGTGAGTGGCGGGTATAAATGCAAAGGTGTTGTTTTCTTCCAGATAACGGTGTTAGAACAAGCGAGGGTTCTCTTCAAACTAGGACTGGTTGTCTAAACTTTAGAGTTGATAATTGTTTTGATTTTGGTTAGCCAAAAATTAATTCTTTACAGGTCTTCAAAGCTTTATATGCAGAATGGGTTATAAGAAATACTCAGTTATAACAAAGTAGTTAATTTTATAAGCCCACAGTCAAATGTAACGACCTCTTACTATTGAAACAACATATTCAAAAGAATTAGGGCAAGACATATTCCCAAGAAATAATCCAATATATTACCTATTTCTGAAAATAGCTGGATATATTTTCTGTAATATCTAAGCATTTTTTTTTGTAAAATATATACATGTGTGTGTATATATATATATATATATATATATATATATATATATATATATATATATATATATATATATATGAATATATGTAATAAATACAAGCCAGTGTATTTGTGTATAAATACTTAGGCGCCACCTACCGCCATCTTCTTCTACTACTGCTGGCACCTGCACGTCCAGACAGGTATACACCAGTTCTCACCTGGATTTTATTTATATATATAGACATACAATATATTTATGTATATACAATATACAATATATTTATTTATATATGTACATATATCTATATACTATAATATGATCATTGTTTTTGGTTATTCCAGAGAGGAGAATAAGCCTATGGTGGCCAGGCCCATACCAGTAGGCCTATATCTCTGCTACCCGTGTACATTGTTTCTATTTTATCTTATAATATCTGAAGTATTGTTGAGGAGATATATATACATGTTTAACCTACCAAATGAAAGCTGAAATACCATAGAGTATGATAGAATCGCTTTTAGTTCTCTAGAAATAATATAAACGGGTATTATAAATATACTAAGCACATACACTCAGTCATCCAATGGTAAAGAGTATGTTGCCAGGGGTTTGCTTGGCTGCATGCATTGCGTAACCAAGAAGATAAGGCGCAACACCGGCCTACGGAATAAGGCCTATTGGGAGGGCTCCTCGTACCTTGTTGCTTTCACTAAAACTACTGCATGAGCTCGGAGAGCGAATGCAGAATGCAGTAGTTTTAGTGAAAGCAACAAGGTACGAGGAGCCCTCCCAATTAGGTTAACAAGTTTCACTTGAACTATACACCTCTGATAATTCGTAAATATTCAATAGCTTACCAAAATAAGTCGATGTCGAAGTGGAAATCAAATTCGACTGGTAGTGCGGAAGTTATTTTCTGCTAGGCAGTATGCGCATGTGCAATATTTACTCTCCAACCAGAGTCTTGATTGCAACTTACTGCAGAACATATGGGAGGTGACTACTTGACCTCATTTACGGCGTTATCGAAGCATTCATAGCCATGATTTCGTAAATAGAATTAAAACTCTTAGAAAAATTCTTTTCTTTGCAAATATTAGTCTCATAATATTATTTATTAATTTTCTGTTTGATTTTTTTGTCTGGATATAAATTATTTACGATTTATTTTCATATTTCAGTTATAACATGAATTCGTGTTGCTATGAATCGTAATATTACTTGGCACTTCCTATAATTGTTGTTACATTGCTGTAAATCGCTATGCTAGTCTTATTTAACCATTATGGTCCATATTTTCATGTTAAATCACAAATATCCTATGTTTGCATAATTATTTGCTATCGATCGTCTTTGTTTACATTTCGTAACAACCGTTTACGCATGGCATCGCGGCATCGCGTCATAAATGGGTCAGTCATTTTCTTAACCAATCAAAATGAGTCTTCAAAGTGTGGTGGTATGGTGCCATACCGGCACAGTATGGTGGTACGGCTAAACTACCACTTGCATAGCAGAGGTTGGTATTTGAAGTATTTTTAAGCACAGGTGTATAGTACAACAAGTAAATAAATTCCCGGCACTGATGACTCTGTAGTGTACGAACTACATGTACTAGCGACGATGCGGCTGCCGCCTATCGTAAAACAAGGTGAACTAAGAGTGTCATAGTAACATAGCAACAGTCTCAGCCAATCAAAATCCATGTTTTAGCAGCTGAAGACGTCACACAACATACGCATTGGACGAGCCAACAGATTCACACCTTTTTAAGGTAAACTAATGTTATTCTAAGGTATTTAGTAGCATGAAAATCGTCTGTAATTATAAAATACAAGGTAGAATTGCCGATCAGATAAACCGATACTGAAAGTAGCGGTTTATCTGATTGAGAATTTTAGGCCACTGCCTAGTTTTGAAATACAAATACAGTCAGGTGGTTTCATGTATATGTTTCTTTTGTATTTCATCCTCATAGGGAACTCCTCAGACCACACTCTACTAATATCCTCGCATGCCCTTGGATATTACTACGCATCTGGTCCTTGGAGATAACGGTTCTGAAACCAGCTAATATTTCTTTTGAAAAGGAGAGAAAGACACAGTTGGTGGTACCCATTTATTCACACCAAATAGCAGTACAAAAATACCCCAAGCCTTCAAACGTTTTTCGTTTTGTTTGACGGGATTGCACTCTCTCCTGTACATTGTTGTTCTACCTGTCTCTGCCCCTCCAGTTGAGGTTGACATGTCTGTATGTTAACGGAGTTTACATATTATACGACGAAAGACATCACAAAATCCAAATCCAACCAGCTACTGGTGGTTAAACACTGAGTTCCAGATCCACTTAGATGGCGGGTAATACTAACACCCGTATCACCACTAGGTATCGTTCTCAGTGCTGCAAGGTAGTTTTTGACAATCAACTCACTATATCATCATACTCATGTGAATCTGTACTAATTTGCCCGTTATTTAATGGAGGTGGGTAATGAAATATCAGGGCTTCCCGCTTTCAGAGGAATTTTGAATTTTATGTGATGTTGTAAAGAATTCTAGATAGTAATTGGGAGTACATTACTTGGCCCTGTAGTTTGCTACTCAGGACCACATTGCTAAGATCACACACAACACGGAAACACTTCCAAAGGGTGTGGACAGAATATGATATCACTGACTACTTGAGCAAGATCACTATGACATATTACAAGTGTTAATGTATGCCTGTTACATTCTTGACACTTGAGCCTTTTTCCTGGGTAAAACACACATAAAATACACGTAGATATGTCTGGGCGACAAGGCCACTCTGAAAAATCTGTGTAAACAGGAAGAATAAAATATATCGTTCTCTCATTCAATAGTTACGGTTCCTGACGCTAGGGTGGAATGGACAAAAGGAAGGATTCTGACGTAGAGATTACGTACTGAAATGACGTATTATGACGTCATTCAAAGGACGGCAACCGGAAACGGTGACCGTCCTTTTTTCTTACTCACAGGAGACAAAGAACGTCGTGACACTGTGACGTAACAGAACCTGACGAAGACTTGTGCACAAGGGACGCGGCGTAAGTGACGTCAGCGCGTCATGGAGTGACGGAGCCTCACTTGTATACGGGGACGTCCCAGAAGCGGGCGAACTCGATGTAGTCGAGCGCGCCATCACCGTCCGCGTCGAACTTGGCGAACATATTCTGCACCTCGTCCTCTGAGAAGCCCTTGGGACACATCACTGACTTCATCTCCTGGAGGTCAACCCTTCCGTCTCCGTTCACGTCGAACTCGTGAAATCCCTTCAAGATGTCTGCTTTCCTGTGAGGAGACCACAAGTAAACATGTGTATTGTACGAGCCAAAATCAAGAATTAGTAGAAACCAAACGAGAGTTAGCCTTGTCAATGTTTATGCCACGATGGGCAGGTTGTGTATTACTACACGAGGCGTTAGCCGAGTTTAGTGAGTAACAGACCTGACCAGAGTGGTATAAACATTGACAAGGCTAACTTGAGTTCAGTTTCGTATTTATCCTACCCCATCTCACCGATATACAGAGAATATTTGTAATTATCCATGTTAGTAGTTATCAATGCTGCCGGATCTACTTTCGTTATCTCGTCTCTGATTGGTCCGACTTTTTATTCACCTCGGTGCATAAATAACACTTTATCCAACGCTATGTCAAATACATTGAGTCAATGTTAAACCTATGGCGTTTTTTATTAGGGGTAGGATAAAAAAAGCTGATGACTGTTTGGTCTGTGTCCCCATTCGCCACCGAGTATAGAGTTCGCAGGAATGTGATCAGGGTGATAGTCGAGTGACTATTCTGAAGCACACCAGAAATTTCAGAAGTTCTGAGGTATGCAATAACAGGGAAACAAGACTATAGCCTGTCCGTGTTTCTAACAATACAGTTCGTAATGTGCTCCACACATGCATACTAACGGAGTTCTCCCATAATACTCTAAAGGCAATGCTCAGTCACATTAGAAAGAAAGAGAGAGAGAGAGAGCGAGAGAGAGCCTTCTGGTTAATCTCCTAAATCTTTATGAAGACTAAAGAGAAAAATAGCTTGTCACTTCATGAGAGGTACGCTTATAAATCGGCTGGTCATTCCGTTAAGAACAAACGATTAAAGTATCATGTCAGACAGGAATGATTGATAACTCTGCTTATTTGCTCAAGCGTTCAAGAAAATCAGTGGTTGATATCAGGAAGGCTCAATACTCACAACTGCTGGACCTTGGCATCGAAGGCGACGAACTCGTGTATGCTGAGTCGGTAGTCCCTGTTCTTGTCGAACATATCGATGAGGCCCTCTGTTTTGTTCATGTCGAAGCCGAGTTCACGTTTAAGGACCGGGTAGGCCTCATCCGCCGTCACATAACCCCGCCCTTTGTAGTCGTAGACTCGGAATTTAGCCCGAATAGGAGCAAGCCTGAAAGTAACAATCTGTTCATATTAAAACAAATCACATGCAGCCCTCAAATAATAATAAAATGCTATGAAGGAGACGATGCTTTGGACAATAGGAACTCTGATGTGCCCCTTTTTAAAACCCTTGATACTAAATACCGAATGAGTTCGAAGAGCAAGTAAAGTTTGAAAATATACATTGAAGGCAGTGAGTGTTCGTCTTCCGGCAGAGGGAGATCCTAGGAATAGTAGAGAAGGTGGAAAGTGAGTGGATACTATTGATAAAAGCATGTTCTAGAAATCATATGTATCATCAGCACCATATTACTATCGGTTTTAGATTTATATATGATAAAAAAAATTGCCTACAAGGAAGATAATCTTTTGAAGACTATAAATACAAGCAAGACATAGGTTTAATCTAAATTTACAACGAGAGCTTTGACAACTACAGTTCAAGGTATGGAAGACGGAATCTATAAATCATGTTTTTATGTAAAATTTCAGATGATATATACATATGGGAGGTGAATGTTAATACAATATAATATAAAGACTTGGGAGAAACTGATCGAGTGAACCATTATCATCGCTGATAAAGTAAAGTACCTGGCATTCTTCGCCCTTCTAGCCAGCATTGCCCGGACGAACTCCTCAAATGAAATCGTCCCAGAGGCATCAAGATCACGTTTGTCAAAAATCTCCTGTAACGCAAGAAACAATTAAACGCATAAAGCCCAATGACGAATGAAAACAACTTCAATGCTAAAACAGCAAGCATTATTACCTGGTAGGGCTTCGTTGTTGGTAAACAACTCTTCAGATTGAAAAACGAAGTACGATAATGTAAGTTGGTTCTTGGTATTTTGTATTTAGTAAGTCCAATAATAGGCCCTATACTCAATATCCTTAGTGCTATACCCAACATTTTGATCGTCGCAAATGTCGTGTCCCTAAGTTGTCTTAAATCTATGAGATAGAAAGCTATCAAGCCATGCAATGTCGCCATCTTCCCCCAATTGCAATAATAACATTGATCTGCAGCAGATGACAGGAGAACTAGCATTATCTCTGTGCCGTATGGAGGTGCAATAACTGAATCTGTATCTTGGTTGGAACACATATTCATTGCCGTATTGTATGTACTTTTATTTATTTTCATTTAAGACCCATGATTGTTTGGAGAGGAGTTGTAACGAGTGTCACACTGTTTTACGTCTCAGCATCGCGCTATTTTGGTTGCTATTATCATACATTATTATCCACCTAATACGGAGCCTATATACGAAACCTATGGAGCCTGCAGGTCGCTACTGTAAAATACGGAAAGCCGTATGCTACCCAGAAGAATACGGCTTTTTTGCCACCTAACGGGCACTATAGGAACCATTTTACGTAAACAATATAGGGGAACTATGTTCCGGTGAGAGAAAGTCACTATTTTCGTCTGATAAGTAGTCGAAAGGTGATTGAGGAATACAATATCACAAGGATTTTGATCTGTGAGGCCGTATTTTCCTTGTAGGTGAAAGTATGCATCTTTTTACTATGCGTCAACCACGCAGAGAATACGACCACGCAGATCAAAATCTTGGTTACATTGTGTATTTCCTCTTATTGTATTCATTCATTTTCCATTGTAGGGTACATGATTATCAGTGGCCCCTGTATGACGCTGTACTGACTCTGAGTTCGTCGATTGTCAGCCGGTATCCGAACACTCGGCTGATGGCCGCCATTTCCCGCAGCTCGATGACGCCATCATGGTTCAAGTCTATGGCGTCGAACTTCCGGCGGAAGGCAGCTAGCTGTTCTGTGGTAAGATCCTCTACACGCAGCGGCACCGCCTCCATGGTCTCTGGTTGAAATGAACAGAAAATAAACATGAAAAGGGAACCCTTCACAATGGTAAACAACCTTTTACTCTAGAGATTTTCATTTAAAGTCCATACAAATTTATAAATGGCCAGCAAGGGTTATAAAAACGACGGCGCCCGTTGTATCGCGCATAATCGCTCCCGTGGGGTCGGGCTTGCATGCGTGTGTGATTGTGTGCGATACGACGGATGGGATCCGTCACATCGCACATCTTGAAATGGTCATGATGTCGCACAGATATGATGAATCTCTGAAAGGTGGAATTGACATGTCAATTCTTTTCCTGGCAATATTGCGCCTTTTTACATAATCAAATGCTGGGTAGGCCGACGGGCCGGTTCCAATGGCCTGTTTAAACTCCATTAACTGCCATATAAGCAATGTAGTAGGCCCCAGCAGCCAGTGGCTTGAAAAACCATGATCATCACCCTTATCCATCCTTGCGATTATATACCTCGGCCAAGAGGTAATATCGCAACGGAATACTGCATGCTAGGTAAATGCACTATCTACTGTGGGGGCCTATGCTGAGGTACATTTTTCTGCGACCTTTTACCATCCCCTGCTGCGCTCAGCATCCCTTTCATGCAATATTTTCTCTTCCAATATCTCAAGCAGATCGGAAGAAAAAATATCGATAAGGGTGCTTTTGCCTTTACATGATTGTAGAATGTCCAAAATCGTAGAGGGGAAGGTCTTAACATCGTAGGAAAACGTCTGTGCAGAATTGGTGAAGCTGAAGCCACTGAACATATATGTGTGCATCATAGACACTCTACAATATGCCACCGATATAACTCTGATATATGTCTATAGTCGTAGATTCTACTAATTGCAGGTTTTGTGTGTCTTCTATGGTCACACTTAATAGATAGGCTTTTACAACAACAATTTTGTCAGGAAGGCATCAGAGATGCATATAATACAAGGGTGTTAGTAAATGGTATAACGAGATGAGATGGTGTACACATTATCACAAACATTATCTTTAAGTATTCTATTTCAGACCTTATGCTAATCACGTTCTTTTCACATAATTTCTCAGATATAACTTTACCTTTCATTTTCACTTTTTTTATCAACTAGTACATAGAAGAGCAGTCCTGAACCTCTTTGGGAAGGTCATTCCATCTGGTCATTCCTTCATAAATTGGATTTGCTGTGCCGTCACTATGACAACAGACTTCTGATCTGTCCTAGATGGAGGCAATGGATCGCGTTAACCCAGCGCTCACAAGACGATTGGATCCCCTTGTGTCACTCTCCAAACAGACCCGGACTCTAGTTATTTACATAGGGAAGCCCATTGATCTTTTTCCCTGCTTGGAGAGCCACCGCAGATGTTGATACGTTACTCGGCACTGATGCGCCACCTGGCGTAGGTCCCTGTCAAAACAATCACCCTCACTCTCCAAACAGAGACTCTGGCCTAGTTGTATACTAGTAACCTGGAGAGAGCGAAGAAGGATAACCTGTCCAGGGAGAGTGGGTGATGGTGGACGTTTGTCTACATTACTGGGTTACCCTGGTTACGGGCAAGATAGTGTGGAAGGTGCAGGAAGTCACGTGATAAGGAAACAAGTGTGTTTGGGGAGATAGTAGTACGCGTGCCCTCTGTCTTATCAGTTTCTGCCTTGTAGGGATTGACATGTCTGGACCACACGGTATCTTATACTCAGCTCTCGACTTGAAATAACCAAATATCTAAACAAAGAATTAATATGTCAGGATGTGGCTAGCTCAATATTTGTAAACTTAATTAGCAACTAAGTATGTACATACAAATCTTTAAAAAAATCTAGGGTACCTACCGTTAAAACATGATAGTTTTGATGCATTCTTTTATTTTCTGTAATATGAGAGTATGATAAACACTGCTCTTATGAATGAATGAATGAATGAATGAATGAATGAATGAATGAATGAATACAGGATTTCTTCTTCCATCAACGCAGTCACATCCAAACTTTATAGATGTAAGGTGGTTTGGGTTGGGAGTCAATGAAATCTACTTGTTGTTTTACCGTTCAGCACGGCATTGTGGAGCATATCCTATAGTTAGACCGTCGTTTAATGAAACACTGGTCAGTGACGCTTCCATGCTTTCTAGCTCACTTAGAATGTGAACGGTGAGTGTGAGCGCAAATCTCTTGTTTTCTTACAATGTATGACTACTGAGGTAAAGCCAGGTGTTGCAGTAACGAGTCTAGGCTGTATAAAATATACATAGTTTTCTTAGAACAAAGATAGGGATAATGATGGATAGACAATGTGTTATTGTACATGTATATCTGTTTGTGGTGTTTCTGTAGTATCTAAGCCATGTATCTATATAGTATAACTGAGGCAATCTATACTTGTAAACCACCAGATTGAGCTGGAATATCATAGAATACGATGGAATCGCTGTTCCTTCTCTGGAAGTACGGGTGTTATAAACGTTTTACGCTCATACACTCAGTCATCCAACGTAAAAGAATGTGTTACCCAGGTCATTGTGTGGTCAAAGGCGATCCGTTACCAAACAGATAAGGCGCACTACCGGCCTATGAGTAAAGGTCTATCGCTGAAAAAGCCCCATTTCGCCTATTGCTATATGAGAATATTTCATTCAGGCCAATAGTAGATATATCTATTATCCATCGAAATCTCAGTAAACCCCTACCCAATGTTGAAAAACTCTCAGATACCATAGCCATGATATACCGATTCAAAACCGTGGTATACGGCATCAAAGCCATGTTATGTGGGAAAATGTGTTATAGAGCTAAAAATGGTCCCTAGTGAAATACCCTTTGATATGGCCATTCCTTGATTTCATTTATTGGTGAAGATGGTTAATAAATACAACAAACGATGGTTTTCTGGACAGGCGGCTCTGTAAACCACTCGAGGTTGACGTGATAATACATTCGCTCAAGCTCGTGTATTACTACCCATCGACCCCATGTGGTTTACGGCCTCCTCTACGGAAATCCATCGATTATTGTCTATTAGTTTTATACCAATTTCGCTGTCTGAATTATACCGCATCATTTTAGCAGCTAGCTGGTCAGATGAGAGTGAGCAGTCATGCACTACTCTTCGGGAGATGAGGTCTACATTCCCAGTAATGATTCTAAAGGTCATGTTCTGGGAAACCTTCATGTTTATCCGCCAATAGGATATATTGCTATTTCGGGTTCCTGGGGCGAACAGGCGTGTTTACCTGAAGACTACAGACTAATAACTACATCGAGCTGTGAAATCCCGAACGGGTACCCGGGGAAACTACCTGAATCTCATTTTTCAGACTAAGAAGGCAGTGATCTAGGCAAGTCCTACATATACACATGCATGTACACTGCTATTACCAGAAACGTGGTTGAATCGCCTCAATTCGCATCATATTACATCGGATTTCGAACATATTATCGTAAAACTGGATGAGGTTTAATCTTGGCCACCGTATTCCACGACTGGAGTTTGGCAAAGTGACTTCATGAGGCGAAGCCGAGTGAAGTCCGGAGCCAAAACTACACGCCTTGTGTAGTAATACACAACCTGCCCATCGTGGCATAAACATTGACAAGGCTAACTCTCGTTTGGTTTCTACTAATTATCTCACCCCTGGTACAAGTTTACAAGACAAAACAAGAGATTTAAACGTTCCTAACAGTAAAAGGGGGAGATAAATCTAGAACCACACTCGAATCATATGAATAAACAATGCTCCACTCGTTTGAATGGGCCATAATCGTCACTCGGCTTCGCCTCGATGACGATTATGGCCCATCCAAACTCGTGGAGTATTGTGTATTCATACGATTCTCGATGCAGTTCTATATAAATCTACTTCAGCCACTCGCAGTATACATGTACATCATCTATAAGGCACAGCGTGGTTGCTAGTTTCGCCATTATCTGCCAGGAGAGCCACTGTAGTTGGGGAACGACCACTATTTTCTGTGGTCATAATCTATAGATGAAACGAGGCTAAAACCCTTTTATGGCAAACCAAAAATTAAAAGAAAATTAAACCGATTGCCTACTGGACCTTCCACCTGGTGTTTTTTTAACGTCCGGGGGGGGGGGGGGGGGGCAAGGTGGCCGCCCCTATGACACAATGGCTATGTGCCCCGTCTGATTTTTTTTTTCTAATTCAAGAAAAAACGGATTTAATACAATCGTCCGGATGGACGCTCTTCCTTGCATCAGTCCAACAAGTGCAAACACGATTCACAGACACAGTGTAGACAGAAAGACATCACAACATAAAGCTTAATTAATATGACAGTTTACAGCTTATACAAAATCCAGTTATTTATCATTTCTAAGTATACTAGTAATGATACAACACAGTGCGAGCAGAGACTAGTTCCCAGGACTGCTTGCTAACAGACGGAATTTAGGACATGGCTCCTGCTGTGGGCGTAGGGAGGAACACGTCACGCT
Source organism: Alentia gelatinosa (assembly GCA_950022655.1). Classification (NCBI taxonomy): domain Eukaryota; kingdom Metazoa; phylum Annelida; class Polychaeta; order Phyllodocida; family Polynoidae; genus Alentia; species Alentia gelatinosa. The sequence goes on from OX465591.1 coordinate 19,686,619, forward strand.
TGACTTGAGTCGGTGATGTGTCAGCATTCTGACTACTCCTCTGCTGGAATGAGTACCATTCCCCCAGTTATTTGTGGCTATCGCACTCAGTGGTAAATACATATACATGTGTGGAAAGAAATAAGAAATACACTTCTGAGTCATGTGGCAGATTCTAAGATAGTCCTCCCACATCTGTCAACCTACATCGACTCTCTATAAGTGCAAGCATAGTTGAATTTATATGGTGCTTTTCTCGTCCATCCAATTTTGCTGACAAACCACATTTTTGAAGAAAAATAATTGTGAGTGATAGAGATAGACGCAAGTGCCCCTGAAGCTACCATAATTGAATTTATACCTACAAGTTACGGCACAAAACAATGCAAGGATTATACATGCGTATCATTCTATGGGCAAGGTGCCCTTTGTAGAGAAACTCACCATGTCGTCGCAATCAAATGAACCACAATGAAATGCTGTAAAGGATTATACCTTTACCAAAACATGACAGGTAGTATACAGTAGAATTCCCTACTGTGATTTCTATTATGTCTCCTCTTTCATTCCTAAAATAACTACCATTCAAATCCCTCTCTTTGAAAAATAAAGCCACCGTGATAACAAGAATATATTATAGGTCGAAATATTGATGTGAATTTTTGATAGATGAGGACCATTCATAAAATTGTCAGTTAGTTGTCGGACATTTTGCTAGCACTTTGTATACGACTAATTATTTGTCACATCCAAACTCATCCTGTGTACATAACTCATGTTTACCGACTACCAGCGAATCCCCTCCATCCTGACGCAATGCACTCTGAGAATAGTTCAGTCAGTAACCTCGTTCGCGGCTAAGTCATGTAGTCTGTGCGTTGGTTACCCGACAAATAATTGTACACAGAGCAACACAGAGGGTACCGGCCGAGGTATGTCTCGTGACGTCATCAGGAGGACCAGACGTCGGCGTCTCATCACACGTGACCTCCGCAGCATTTGGGGGACTTGTTTCTGGCAAGACTGGTGCAAAGCCAACCAGTTTCCCTGTGACATTCTATCTTTTGCACCATTGATAGATGTGTTTATGAGAGGCGAATAACTAATCAATAAAAGGTATTTACTTTTATTCTTCAGAATCTCCGCGGGTTATAAGTATCACACGGGGACTACAGCTAGAAAACAGTTATTGTAAACTAGTATCGGGAAACGTCTTTACTGTGGAGGCAACGGTTCCTGTTCGAGGTCCGTCGACGATTTCATACGGCCTGACGCAGTAGGCAGAAGGCAGTATGAAATGGAAGATTGACCGAGAATGAGAATCCTTTCGCCCACAGTATGGACGTTTGCTCCAGTGTATATCTGCCATTATATTATCCACCTAATACAAAGTGTCCATGGAAAACACATAGGGAGGGTGTATAGACATACTCGGCACATATAGATATGTTGTATACTCCGGGTGGCGCATACAGAAAGAAAGTGCGCAGGGAAAAATAGTGCATGACTAAAACGAACTGATATCGATATGCCACCTGTCCAGAAAAGGTGGATAATAAATACAATATAGACTGGTTTCATATAAAAGCGGTTCTATACTCCTCGGAGATTGGATATTACTGTGCGTGAACTCCTCGGAGCATATGGCCACTTGTATCTGAAACCAGCCAATATTGTATATATCCAGTGCTCTGAGTGCTGATCTGTACGGGCTTCTTCATCAGAAACGGTCAGTTCAGGACCATGTGCAGTGGTCACTCCCTGAGAAGCTATTTCCGTTAATCACCAGGAATATCCTGACGGTGGAAATCCTCCAGTATCAGGAGAAAAGGGAATGCGACACCGTAGTGAGTACAAACATGTATGTATCTCTATAGTTTTTCCATTCGCTGCTGATGCAATGGTTTTATCATTCCTCTATTCATATTCAAGAAGGTAAGAGTGTTCACTAATGCTCTGCAGCTTAGGTTGGCGTATTTTTTGTTTATAATTAGGATAATTAACGAACGCGCGTCTGCTCAGTGCACAGATTCGCACATTAAAGGTGATTCGAAAAAGGGACTAAGATGCCATCAATAAAGTACATACGCAGTGGGGTGGATGGGGATGGGGATGGGGGGGGGGGCATGATTTGTCGCAAAATATTGCTTTGACCCCCATCTTTAATCTTATGAGTACAATATGGAAATCTTTTTAGAATTCTGTGGACGTGCTTGATGAATGATCCTCAATTTAAAAAAAAGAAACACCCTTGGTGAATTCCGGGATTAACGGCTGGACATTGATGTGATTCTACCCGTGCCCCGCTCGTGCTAACCGTGCACGCACGTGTAATAATGTAGCGTGTGTGGTCCCGTGACTGACGCATCCCCGAGGTGTCTGTTGTGAGTCCCGATCTAGGGACCAGGGGGAGGGCCCTGGGAACGGCAAAGTACGCACTCCGGCTTCACAGTGTGGGGTCACAGTAATAGGGTCACCCCGAGGTCACACTTGCTGGCTGGGGAGTGTTGAGAAGGTATAAATGGAGGTTGGCAGAGAGCATGTCAGACTCTATCATCCGCTCACCAGGTACTCCTCAACACCAGGCCTGAAGCCAAGCCTTAAAACCCAGCCTAAAGCTGCCAGTTGCCAAATAGAGCTATTTTTTGCGCAGCCTTTACAATACACAAGGTGAGATACGGAAAGCTGATTCAAACTAAATTCAAAATGAGAGTTTCGCAGATAATTTGCACATTAAATGTTAAGCGTACGCGATACTTCATTCTACTCGTTTTGATTAACGATATATCTTTCATCATCCTTTTTTGAGTCAGGTTTTATTGAATGATTGACTTTCCCATTTCTAGTCCTGATGGTGCACCCTTATGTGGTTGCTTGTATCAGTAAAGGTTTCGAGGATATTGAAGGAAGTTATTGGAAATAGGATTTACTGGTCATGCATAACTTTATCAATATATGCAGCCAAACGTGTCTCGATGGCTGAGGTTCCAATGCACACTCACCTATCTAGATGTTTACGCCTACACATATCTATACTCTTTTATGCGTCTGTTGAGTTTTAGCAAAGGACATGTTACATTGGGAATCGAGCCCAGAGTGCTTATTATTATATTAGCAATAATATCAAAAATCATATGCAAGAATCACCCACGTAAAGTGACAATACTACGCCATGTCAAGGCAGAACGATGAAGACTTCATAATCGACTGGCCAGGAAAGTAGGCAAGACATCAACATGGAGATTTATACGTCCCTAACTGGATTTACTTAAGCAATTTTAATTATTCTCATATTGTGATGCTATCTAATGTCATTGAGCAATGAACCACTCATTGTGGGGTATTGTGGGGTAATTTATATGATTCTCAATCCAGTTCTATATAAATACCGAGGCTATAGGAGAGTGGCTCTGTGGGGGTTAATTCTTCCTGTTTGCACTACAGCCCTTGTCCAGATTTTAGTCACATTCCATTCCAGTCTAAGTACTAGACTCCTATCATCATCCTAACAATTATAGTGTCCCATTGAAACTTCAAAGTCTGGATTCATATACTTCAGACTAATTACACTCCATGCTTCACTTATTGTTTATTGTCCCTTCATTGTCATGTATTTATTTTACTGTCATAACTGGTCTGTCCCATGACATATACTTAATGTCTAATGTACACATTATTATCACACTGTTCTTGTCATTCAAGTAAAAACATCTTTTATGAAAAAACAATGTATATATATATATATGTAGATTCGAGAAGATGGATAATGAACATAACAAAAGATGGTTTTGTAACCGGTGGCTCTGAAAAGCACCCCAGGATAAGTTTGTATTACACTGACTAATGCGTATGTATTATTACGCGTCAACCACTTGAGGATTACGACCACCTATCGCCATTGATTATTGTCCATTTCTACCGCTGAGTATGGCTATGTCATTGATGTATCCTTGGGGTCATTAGGAGAAGTACATCGAGTAGTATAATAAAATGTGCGCAGTAAGCCAGCAGACGACATTTAAGACTTTTTCCCGCGATCTAAACACACGCAGTAAAGTTACAAACATGCAGACCTGTTGCTGCACTCACATTACCGTCAAGCACTCGTCGCCGCTGCCTCCTCCCTACGCTGTTTGCTCGACCTCTAATAACACCCACCCGTCGCCATGGTTACCGATACACGTGCCACCGTTACCCATAACAACGGGCAGAGCGCGTGCTATATTGGGCGGAAGTCACCCTTCCGGAGTCACTCTCCAAGCAGCACTGCTATTCTGCCACAGGGTCGATGTAACTTTATCTACCATTCCATGCACGACCTAGTTCGAGGAACACTTTTTTGAAAATAAAAAAAAATCGTATTTGATTGTATATTGAAGGTTCATTCCTTTCAAGGTTCTTCAATGCAATATTTTGATTAAATAAAACCGCCCCTTTCCAATTGACAGTTATCACATGTCTTTGATTTATTACAGTTCATATATGAAATGATAGGAAATGAGTGATAATTTATGTTCAATGGAGGTTATGGTTTTTGACAAGTGAAAACAGTATAATCTGATTTTCCACATAATCACTTTACCCTCCGTATTGAAAATAAATCCTTATGCATTTCTGATAGACCACATAACTTTTAAGAGGGAAGCTTATTGGGATGTGTTTCCCATTTTGCATATGTTCTTTTTAGAAATTCTCAATTATTTAACAATCCCATCTCACTATCAGTATTCGGTTTTGTTTACATTTTCCACAATCGAGGAGTATAATCGGAAAGTCGTACGTCGGTGTAGTCGCGTTTTGATATGTTGATGTCTTAGGGAACCAGATGACAGGTAAACTCCTTCGCATGAGTACTATGGTATCAGGTAATGTTTACCACGTTATGCCCTGTCTCCACTGTGCGATTCTAGGTACATAGGTACGCCCAGTCTGAGACTGGACGTACCTTCACGATCGCAACGCGCCAATAGTGAATAGTGAAAATGACCAAGGTGGGAAAGGGAGGGTGTCCCTACCTTGTCAGAAATCTAGATTTTATTTTCAATAAATCCCATAGAGACAAGAGGGAAGCCATAGAGAGGGAAGCAATCAAAACAAAATACTTCCTATCAAAATTCCAATATCTGTTAAAAATTGTGCATCGCTTATTCTTCCTGTATCATATATATGCTCAATATTTCCTGGTCAACTATATACGAAATGTAAATGCAATATTTTCCTAAACCCTTGAACTATTATATCATTAGTCAACAGTGAATATGTTTCCCCATACGAGGAAAGCTTGAAACAACATATTTTACATTCATTCTTAAATCTTTGTCCTTATACTGGACCCTTTTCCGTAAGATTCAATCCCAAATCACCGGACTATATATTCCTCAATGAGTTAACTTACACTAACCCCAAAACCAAACCTCCTGCTTACTATTACAGGTAGAGTTTCTGGACATCACCCTAATTTCGAACCCCACGCTACAACCTGCCACAATCCATCATCAACCAAACATCTGACTTTGTACACTACCTGCTCCCCCACCAAACGTCTGACCTTCAACGAGAATCTTTATACTAGGATCATTTGGGGTGATTCCTAAATCGACCCCAATGCTACAGCTAGAGTATTAGATGTTAAGTATATTCATATGCGAGTTCTTTACTATGATGTGAGAGAATTAGCCCGACCTATTACCACTCGTTGGCTGGCAGGTGGGCGGCGCAGAGGGAAGATAAGGCCAGGCGTCCACTGAGCTCCAAATACATGTAGTCTACGAAAGGCCTTACGATGTATATATAAAATCGATTACGATGCACGCCGATGTTCCCAGTTTAGACATTTGTGTGAGATCAAGATATTCCTGATTGTCTATGTTTTTTTTATATAAAGCATTGTAGTGCATTGGGAGGTATTAAATAGCTATCGCAGTCGGTGGACACCGGGCCTCATAAACAGAAGAGCCAGTAAGGGATTGTAGGACGGCATATATAACCAATATCGAGTGAGGAAGTCCTCTGGCTTCACTCCAGACCTTGACATTCATAGATACAGGGAAAAGTCACACAGCATCATCCTATTCCGAATTGATTTATAAATACTCCATCAGCGCCTTCAAGTATCGTCAGTCATTCTGAGAGGGCGATTCAGGCAGGTAGTAACAGAAGGCTAGAAGTTTCTAATGTCGGAAAGCGGAGATATAATCTGCGGTTCTCACGGTCGTGGTTTATTTCAGAAAGAAACTGTCCTAAAACCTATCGTTTCTCTATAATCCCGGAGTGTGTATGGTACTCTGTATAGTACAAATTTTGGAGGTTCTAAAGTGGCATTTCCACAGCACTGCCCTTCATATCCGGTGTAGTCTATTGCTAATAGCGGTGCCTTCTGTTAGCCACTCTCCACAGAATATCTTAATATAATATATCTTATATGATATTGAGGATAGAATGTTTATTGCCGAGGACTCTTTACAAATGCCGGGGATAACATTTGTAACACAATTTATCATATCGAATAATGCCAAACATCACCCGATTCTCTAAAGCCATCTATGGTCCAAGTTTACACCTACCGATTTTGGCGACCGATTATAGAACCTGGCACCGACGATTATTACATGTTCCCGATAAAATATCGGTAGCGAAAACAGCAAAATCCCAAACCCGGGCAACGATTTCTCTCCCAAATTGCGTAATCTGGCAATGGGTATAATTTATCAGTGATGGAATGCAGATCTAAAGAAAAACTCCATCGTTGCAGATAAAATGCTTAGTCAGTTGTCAGTTATAAACGCCTCGCAGACTTTTAGTGTCGCAGATTGTCGGTACTGATATTTTATCGGGGAGCACCACCTCCCGACTTTTCTCTTCACGATATGAAACTGGTGAGTTTTCCATCGTCAGATGTAAACTCAGCCTATTGCGGTGTTTCCACCAGACGATTTGGCCACCGATTATGACACCTGGCACCACCCGCCGACTATTTGACAGAAGTCACTTGACTGGATCTAGAACTGGGTTTCTAAACTGGGTTTAGTCCAGTCATACTCCTATTGCTAGTAGCCATTATTCTATTATTAATATTGTAATCATCACAGTTATCATTAGTATCACTATTACCACATGTACTATTACTTATAATATACTTTTCTACTGTATGTATGTATAGCATATCAAATTATGTAAGTTCACAATCGTTGAGTTGTAACGTTCATGTAATGGGAAGGTGGTACACCGCGACAGAAATGTGTGCGAACTGACCCAATAATTTTTGTTTTAAAATTGGTAATACTCAGTCGCTACACGTTGTGTGTGGTTTGGAGTTCATAGATTATGGGGAGGGCCCAATTTCCCAGCAGGTGAAAATAATGTATTTTACACATGAATTCCACCAAGCGACCGATTTAGGCCGCAACCTGCCGAAATGTAGAACGGGAAGGATCAAAGAAAAATCGTACTTAAAAGCATAGCTGGCGGTGGAAGCCCCGCCCCCGTTTCAGGCGCTATTGTGATTGATTGCAAGAGTGTACATATATAAAGATATTTTGAGATATTCTTCTATAAATTCTAAAGAGACTTTCCGATGAAGCTATAGTTTGGTGGAATCCACAATTTTTTATTCACACATTATACAATTTGGCACCAACTGACAACTATTCATCTTACCGATAAATTCAAACTGGTATATAATCGGTGCCAGGTCGACAATTCCCGTATCAAATGCATTTAGTACGTGTACTATTGAAACACACTAGGCATCTCTACTACAATAAGGCAATTTTCCATTGGCTGACGAACAGGCACTAATCAATTGAGTTCTTCTTAATGCTGTTGGGTGGTGGCCAACAACTACCGACAGAATTGTCCTCCAAATACAATGATCACCAACGATTTCAAACCCCTTTGATTCTGTTGGCTGTTGACCAAGTCGGACCGTGGTGGCATCATTGCATAATCTATGCACAATTGATTGATGAACACTGATCTGGCGTCGGTATACCCTAAAAATCGATCGGTGGTTCCCGACTGAAGATCGGTGGCGAATAATCAACGATTGATAAATGCCTTATAGATGGCTCTTTCCGGTCATCATATCAGGTGGAAATGCTCTGTTTGTTCTGGGGTAGACGATTATGCACCAAGACTAAATCTCAATAGCCATCACCTGACAACTGATTATACAATGACCAGATAATTGGTGAACGTCTGATCGTCAGGTGTAAATGCCGCATAACTTCTGATGATTATTGCCACTTACTATGGCATTTAGCACCACCAACCGACAATTTCCACTTTTGGTCAAATAATCGTCAGGTTGAAATGAAGATGAAAGTACAACTAAACGATTTTTATCTCAGAAATTAAGAGAAACACCCAAGGACTTTTTTTACTACAGCTGGGCATCCACTGATGGCGATATAGCTCCGACATGGCTATGGCATGGATATAAATTGAAATTCCCGTATCATAGCCTCGTCAGAATGTTGAAAAATTCGGTTTAATAGAATGTCAGAGTATGAAACTAAATTACTGCATCATCACTGTGTCGGAAGATTGAAATAGTCTTTGTTGAAGTATGTGGGGAGCACAGTGGGTTCCCGGCCTTACTACCGAAATTACTCCAGATAGTAATAAACAGTGGCGGATTAAAATTGTCTTAATGTCAATAATCGGCAATAAGCAGCCGTCAGATGGAAATGGTATGTGTACTTTAGGGTTCACCGGTTATGAGTAGGGATGAATTCCCAAAGAGAACCACCCACCGACTTGTGTACATTTACGAAAAGAAATATTCGGAGCCCATTTTGTCAGATTTCGTCAGCAGGTGGAAAGCTCGCATTAGAAATCAACAGGTGACTTTCTGGAATCTGCAATGGCATTGCCAGGGGAAATAAACTCTATCACCATCTCATTTCCAAGAAAGCAGCCTCAAGGTTAGTCTGCAATCGATGCCAATGCAAATGAGTCAGACGGAATAGACGCAGGATTGTAAAGTCCTCTATGTTCCACGTAACGGAAAATCCAAGGGGTCACTGGTATATATGAAGAAATCAGCTTAAATTCTTTTTATATATGATCTACACGATAAGACCAACTCATCTTTACCAGGCGTTCACTTTACAATGAGTGAATGAATATCTAGATAAACAGAAAATTCTCTAAGGGACTGGGAATTCTGGTGGCAAGATGTGTTATAACCCTTGGTTATATATACCAAAATGTTTGGAAAAGTGTATCCATACTTTAAAAAGTTTCTCATAGGTATGTGTATACCAGGGAGTACAGAATGATAACTGAACTTCGTCGTTCCCTCCCTCCTAAGTGGTGACTCTAGAACCTTTGATGATACAGGTGTTCGCTGAGTCGCTATGCCACGTGACGTAGATTTCTGATGTATATCTGACGTAAGTGATGACGTCATGATATATTAGCATATTTTTCATGCTCAAATGAATTTGATGAATATTTTGATAGGAAAATGATAGGAATGTGGCGTTTCCATCTGCCGATGAAAAGTCCACTGATTATATGCAACCTGAACAAAAGTCTGCCAGTGGTTCTATCTGAGAAACTATCGGTGACGGTCAGCAAAAATACCACTGTCTGATGAAAACGGAGGTGGTCGACGACTAATTTGTGGTACTCAAGATCGTTCAGCCACTGATGAATTTACAACAGAGACATTTCCTCCTTGGAATAAAACGTCACTCTGTGGTGCTTGATTATGTAATGCTGGAAAAAGATCGTTGATCCTTTTTGTTTCCACCTGAAGATTATCTCACCAGAAGTGTCACATAACCGGTCGGCGGTGAAAAATGCCATGGCCGGTGGTCATAATCGCTAGTTGGAAACGCCACATAAATGGGGAAATGTGTATTTTCTATAAAGGACCTGTTGACTCTCACTCCGGGCGGCCGTAGAATCACATTCAGGTGGTGGAGTGTTTAGATCAGCCCCATGGGGCAGCCAACATCTGAGAAAATGTTTGGCAACACAGAACAGGGGGTCCCTGGCACCCACCTCCTCTTTCTAACCTAACAATGCCAAGTAACGTAAATGCAAACTGGTATTTCTGCGACAATCCATGAAAGTACAGTTATAGAAGAACAGATATTCTAAAGTGTTAGCACCTCATATATTTGTATCTCCTGAAATAGACTACCTGAGGGACTTTTGATCCTACTGTGATAGGTATCATAGTGCTTAATCTGTGACAAAGAACACTGGAATGCACACAGACTGAATAAAGAATAACAAGGAATGGATGACAACTTGAAAATTAGTTGAACATAGTCGGATGTCTATACGGATGATTATTAGCTATAGCGTGAATCTATATAGTTTCATAAAAAAATTTATAAAAAAAACGAAAAAAGAAGAGCAACCGCAGGCATGATTGAATGTGTTTGTAATGGAAATGAACTAATATAACTATGTTGAAGTGTTGTAAAGTATTATATACCTATGTAACATATAGAAAAAATTACTCAAAAAAGAAAAATAAATCCACCACGTAAGTGTGAAGGGCTGAGAGGCCATCAGGGTAGCCGTTGATCATAAGCAGTAAATGACATCATGCCCGGGGATAAGTAGAACTGCTGCCTTCAATCCCGTCTTGGAAAATATCTCTCTGTTAGTTCTGTGGAACTTTGATTCTCAACTTTAATTCCTGACGTATTTGAACCACCCACTAGCTGCTATAATAATGTAATTGTAACTGTATTCGATAGACTATAGCTAAACACTGCGTGAGCATTTCCAGATCTACTGCATGTTGATACATGAATATTGAAAATCAGCTATATAATAACGAAATACTTTTCAGAAACGTCCTGTGAGCGTACTACTCAACATAACTCTTCAATGATGATTACGTCAGAAGTAACACTTGTACAGAAGACATGAGCAGCTCATGATTTTATCTCACCCCTGGTATTTCTTCCCCATAGACTTAACATTGGGAACTCGTACTCACTGCCTATGTAGTATTTAGACAACATACTCAATGGGATATTTGCCACCAATATTAGCCAATTAGTCAATGTGAGGGATGAGACAAATTCAGAAACCTATATAAGTTTACAGTCACAACTCGATCCCATCTCGTTTGAATCGCTGCATATTTCACGCGGCTTCGCCTTGTGAATTATTATGCTGTTCAAACGTGATGGGATACGAGCTTCGGATACCTAAACCTTCAAGGTTTCCTCTATAGTTTTGATACATCCGCAGCAGGTATGAGTTACTCCACTCTGAGCTGCTCCTCCTGGTGAGCAGATCAACTCTTACGCACCTCACACAACACCAGGAAATTGACGCACGGGCCAGCAGTGAGCAGGAAACCCTGACTCTCCCCTGATGACTCCTACAATTCACCATCTTTCTCGGAAGTCTATCCGTGAGCCATCTAATTCGCATTAGAGATTAGTCCCGGAGTGTGAATGGCATTGGAGATTTCTTCCTGGTTTTTATTTAGAGTTATCTTATATTGTTTCATTGTTTTCTAAACATATGTGCAGGTTTCAGTAGCATGCAGCGACGACCTATATATCTTGACATCAACCTCGGAGCGGCTGACATATATATCAGCACGAGAATAACCACACAACCACCGCTCAACCCATGCCAACACACATAGAGCTTCGCAAATATTGACCGATACAACTACACACAGACTGATACATATATCTGTACACAAATTACAAGTACTTTTCAGTCCCCTATATGGTTGCACGGCCTATGGGAGCAAATTGTATGTTCATCATTAGTGAATAGGTGTGGGATTATGAATAAATGATGAATAAAAGGTTTGCGTTATATTCAGTTTAAGAGTGATTTTCTGTTACCCAGTTGCACCCAGTCAACTTTCAATCGCCTGTCTAGAAGCCAAATATATCAAGAACAAGTGGCTCAATAATGTATGTTGGTCTCTAGTGATTGGTCACGGTCAGTTGGTCAGACATTAAGATACTGGCCCTCTGCTCCTCTCCCAATGCCACAGAGCTAGGACACAGATGCTGAAGGTTCAGTCTTTTGCACCAAGCTAAAAGTCTTTGCGGCCACTCTTACCTTTATCAACGAGTATACTCGTTGCCTTTATCTACCTTATATGAGCGTGTGGCCCACGCTCAATAAACCTACGCTCATAGAATGATGTACATATATGCCCATACACACATGGACACACACCAGCATTTAGTCAAAGCTTTATATCACATATATTTCACCATTAGAAAAGAAGATCAATTCAGCGTAATGAATAGAAGGCCGACCGAAAGCAACCAGCAATAATATACCAGCTTGCTGAGGTTGTAACCTTCTGATAAATAGGCTGTCTTAATTACTCTGAGATATAGAGATGAACAATACATGCAAGCGGGCCAGAGAAAGTTTCCGATTGTACCACTTGATAAAGGGGGTGTTCCACTGGACCGACGGTAGCCGATTCCGTAGCCAGAAAATCGCCGATTATTATCGGATGCCTTAGAATTTCTCAAATCTTCGAAAATGGTCATTTATTAAATTATTATTATCAGAATTAAATAAATTACAATACGTGAGCTTCCTCTTAAGGGCCCAGGAACAATTGATCGGGTGAGAAATCGGCCTGGTGGATTTTGCCCTTAAGATTCGCACCATAAAAGCATTATTTTGGAAATATGATACACTCCCAATGTCATATGTGTCTATTGAATTTATACATCTGAAGTTGTCGACGCACTTCAGATGTGTGATTAGAATAAGATACATCACAGCAGATTGCATCATCCCCAAGGTTAAACGTTACTATAGATGCCCACTACATCACGTTTCAAAAGAAGCATAATTATATATGAAGACATGTTTTGTGCCTGCCGAGTTCGAAGACCAAAACAAACAAGGAACAGGTGTAATTCAGACGCACTCACTCACTATATCTCCCTATATACCCGGAAATCATTAAAACGCCATTGTAAAACAAGACACGTGGTATGGAGCGGACCAACTGCTAGTTTTGCACAGTGTGCTGTATGGGATCCATACAACTGGGCAGTGTGAGACATTCGCGAACAGGTACATAATGATAAGATAACATGAAGATTCCAGCATAATGGTGTTTGAACTATATTTATGCATGTTTCCAGAATACAACCAAATGGAAGTAGTGAACAAGGCTTCATGACAGATTGATATCACACAAAAACTACGACAGTGAGCCACAATGAGATCCTATTCAATATTTATTCATCCAGATTGAAATTTACTGTAGATAATACAGATAATAGTGATGCTCACCCTTTCATAAACGTTCAGAATATTTGAGCCAATAAACCCATGCACTAGAATTAATGTTTGAACCTACTTTTGTTAGTATATGTATGTACATTATCACCACTTCAAACTAAGTTAACTCTCTGGTAGAAGCGTCGCATATCAACAAGTGTTACCCTTCTGAACCAACCCATGGATCACTCAAATAAATAGAGAATACGTCACTGCGGAACCGTCATAGTCTTTGTTATCAGTCCCTTCATGTGCCTTTACCAACATAACAGAACCTGACCATTTCCATTCACCATCCAAAGTTCTCTAATCAATCTTCTTGTTTAAGTAATGGCGAACGGAATCTAACCACGTTTCACGTGTTAATGACGAGGTGGCTATCGTCAACTGCGCCGTTACTGTACATCACGCATGCTACTTGCGCGGGACTCATATCAGGGTCTATACTTGAGTTAAACAAGGCATACATGTTAAACAAGGCATACATTTAACACATTACTCACATTACCTGTGGGTATATGTTTTTGGTGTGAAGTGATCTTTAAAGGTAAGTTTCCTCCTGGGTACCTGTCCTGCTGGCCTCGTCCGCAGTTCTACCGGACTGCAGCCAGCTTCTCGGCGCTGAACGGCTGTAGTGAGGACGGGGGCGGGCGGGTGGGGCCGGGAATAGACACGCCCTCACAGCCGCACGACGGGCCGGGGGCCCGGGTGGTGGTCGCCGGGGGGAGAAGGACGGCCGCAGTATCGGCCAAGGATACACAGAGGCCAACACGCCAATACTCTCCACCGTCTGAGCTAAATGTGGAAGAAACCCCCGACAGCGAAAACTGGCGTCACGTCACGGCATCAACCTAGTTCTGCCCGTGCCCGCCAGGTGGCCGGGGGTGGATATGACTGTGATGCTGATACTATACTATAATCATGAAGAGAGGTTCGAAATGGATTGATATAAATGGTATATTAATGATTGATTAACCTTGATATGTCCTAACTTTCCCACTTCAGAGGAGTAGATGTTATCATGTTATTTACAACTTATCGACATCTCCATTCAACCAAAAAAAAGCCCAGCTATTTACTTAATTAAATGTTCAGGAACAAATACAACAACGACTGGTTGGACTTCATTGATGAAAGAACACGCTTGGATTGTAAGACTAAATTTGTGACTAGCCTTACTAGATGCGCCACTGTGCAAATGTCTCCCTATTATCAGAGCTGCCAATATCTAGATACTCTACCTGAGTTCAATATATAAACGCACATCTATATAGAGCCGGGCCGTTTTTGTATCACTGAGATAAAGACTGTCACCATATTCATTACCATTACTTTCAGAAACCTCTAATATAATGGCTAATGCCTTTAGATACTTTGATCTCGATATAGCAGATATCTCGATGCCAGGTTATGTACGCTTTTGTAACTGTACCTGGGGAAAAAAATCCTGAGAGATACTTTTCCTTAATGAAAAAAAAGTAAAACAACATTTGTATTAAAGTACCAACATCAATGGTCAGCCATGTTCTCCACTGGAATTCCCGTCTTCCTGCTACAGTCAAAACACCCGGAGTTTTGAGATTTTAAGAACACAAGTAGAACCGATTTCGTATGTTGAACGAATTAACCACTTTTCAGAAATGCTTTAAGTTAAAGGGATGATTGAAACTAGTGTCCATTGAGGTTGTCAGTGACTTATCTCAAGGCAAGGGGATCAGAAAACCACGGCATTAGATTTTATTAAATCATAAGATAAAAAATGTATCTGGGTTTAAACCTACAAAAAGAGCAGGTTTGGGATTTTCTGCACACGAGAATGTCACTCTCGTAGCATTTTCATTCTTCATGGACACGTTGGAGAGCAGCTCCAAGCACATTCTTTTGAAATCGTGCCTTTATTTATATATATATATATATATATATATATATATATATATATATATATATATATATATATATATATATATAGTAGGTAATCAGTGCTTAAAAAATAACAAGAAAATACGTGGGGCGCTACCTATCCCTTCAACCTTGTTCTAGAATTCCCGACTTTACTCGAATGGGCCAACAACCCCTTTATGAACAAGGGAGACGAAGGCGTGGCAACTCAGACAGCACCCACTGGCGCCCTCTAGTGGAAAACTAAAGACGCACTCCTTCCCGACGTTCCTTGAGCTTCGAATACGCCCAGATTGATCGCAAATTGTGCAGACTTTCACACTGATTCACCTGTAGTAGACGTTCAGACTAGCATCACCTTAACCATCTATGTTTACCGTGTTTAACCCCTTCCCTGCAGCACCCAGGTCCACTGCTGAGCATTACATGGCAGGCATTGCCTGTATTAACGACCCTACTCCGGCAGGCACCTTTTTTGGGGAAATAGCAATGTCACATGATGTGCCATGTGATTTGGGTAATTTACCTTGGTAACTAATGATATTTTGTTATACCAAATCAAAGATCAATGTGGCCCTTATACTTTGTCAAAATTTCTTTCAATTAAAAAAATATTTATCCATCTATTGAATTCTGTACATAAATATTGATGATACCACTAAGATCCCTAGAGGCATCTTCCTGCTGTAGTCAGGGGAATGCCTGGAGGCATCATACTGCCATAGCCAGGAGAATGCCTTGATGCATCATGCTGCTGTTAAAGGGTTAACACGCAATTACTTTTCGTTTCAGATATTGATGTCTTTAAGTCTTTAACTACTGCAGGGGCCCTTCAGCGTTAATCATTATCTTCATGAACTTTCTGGTTTACGTTCTTCTGTCTTATTGCAGCCCTCGTCTTCAGTTTGATGTGTAACTAGTTTCTCCTTCCCACAAGTTACACTAAACTTCAACTAGCATCCATACCGGTGAGGATTAATAATATATGCATTTAGATCACTATCCGGCTTGAAATTTGGCACACCCTCTAACTGGCCATCTGTAGACTATCATTAGGACCACGGTGAGATCTGATTTCATAGGACGTCTATTTTAGGAATGTATGCTCTCTTTTTATATTGATTCTCAAGATAAAAAATATCAACAAAACTTGGCCAATTGATCATGACTTTATTGAGATTAACATAATACTGGGGATATCTATATATCATTTAAATGAATGCGTTTCAAATGATAGAATTCTATATCAGACTTCCCGAAACAAGTATCATTATTATTATATGTATATATATATATATATATATATATATATATATATACATAACATGTATATATAAATTTCTAACATAATTCTGCTATCGATTTCCGCTCGCATTGGTATACATTCACATTGTATATCATGCATACATGTTTGATAATACCCTGAACAAATCAACATTTAGATTAGAAGAATTAAAAGAATTAATTTTATGTACAATTATAAATTTTCCGTTAAGCGCTGTTGGCTGGGAATCCAAGGCCTCCGGCGCCTCTCCGAATGTCACCTCCCTCCGTCGAAGGGCGCTCCCTCTGAGGTAAATTCTCGTTTCTGTGGAGAGAATCCTTCACGGTATTTTAAGAACATTTGAATATCTGTTCTTTTCCCATGTGTGAAACACATGGATCCCCATAGAACCAACCAGCGACGGACTGGTCGAAGACCAGGACACCGCACGGTTCTATTCACCGACGTGAGACCTGAAAACATAACACAGTTCTCTAAGCCAATGAAATCAGCCGAACAGGGTATGCAGATGAGGTCACGCCTTCTTCCGCCGGCGGCCTCCCCTACTCTCTCTATTCCGTGGTCGCAAGTGGTGGGTGTAGGAGTGTTTGATACAAGCTAAGCCCCGTCAATCTACCACAAATTCTCGTTTATATTCTGATTTGCCCTCTGGTATATCCTCTAAGAAATAGTATATTTTGTATGGCACTTATAAGTAATGTTCAACATATTCACAAAGTGTTTACAAAGTGTTCACATGGGACTGTAGTTTTTCTTTTCGTTCATTTGTTCATTAATTCTTTCATTAATGCATTGTTATTGGTTTCTTCGATCTGAGATATTTCAATATTGACCTTATATATTGTCTGAAGCAGTCTTATCTAATACACGATAGTTAATAAGATACAGCACATAGCATATATCTGAAAACAATTGTCTTTTAACAAGAGGCTCGACTGGCTTTATACTAGCTCTGAACGGCACTTGTTCAACTATTTTTGTCGACTAACTTTCCCCTCGCACTTATTTTCACTTATTGATTCATTTGCTTACAGTTTTTTCTCAGAGCTGAGATATTTTGATATAGTTCTCGACGCACTGTCAAGAGCAGCCCTCCGTCAGTGCAGTATGCCACCAGTCTGTTAACTGCAGTTTTCAGAGTCACTTCTGGGTAGAGCATATCGAGGCAACACCTGAATGCATCAGCAGCAGATATATGCAGATATTTGGACAACAAAGAGATGCCATCCATCACTGTTTGAGCAATTGTTGTGCCTTCAATTGCCAAATCCATGTCATTGGGCCTCTCTGCCAGTGGTCCCTTGATCTCACTCACAAGTTTTGCAAAGATGAATGCTCTCAAAGCAATTTGCTTCTTCCCACAGATAGTCGCTGCAGTTCCAAGTAAGGTAAGGCAATTTGTAGTGACTTGCCAAGGCTGGTTGTAATGATTGGCATTTTCCAGTTTCTCCTGACATAAACGTCTCATGTGATCTAAATTTGTCTCTGCCAGTTTTCCCTCACCCTTCTCCTTGTAGCATCTCACTAATAAGAAGAGGGCATACAGAATGGTGCAGAAGTCGAAGTGATCTCGTATGAGGAGTTTCTTCTCAGATAAAACTCTATCATCAAGCATGAGTTGACTTTCGCGAGGAAAGATTCTGTAGCAGCTCTCGGTACTCCTGGGGTCTGCCAGAACTTGTCTCAGGTGATAGACGGCCTTTTCTGTAGCACCAGTGAGGATGAAACACTTTGCAACAGCAAGTCTGCAGGTCGGGTGCTTTGACTTGTCTATACCGACTCCCTCCTCTGTAATGAGGAGCTTTTCCATCATTGCCTGTAGGCCTGGTTGAAGGAAGTTTTCCTGAGGTACCAAGAGATTGTGGGCTGCGTCTACATCCCACCTCATCAAACAGGAATCCTGGAAGGTGCGATCGTGTATTTCAAAGACCCGTCCAACAGGTAGAGCCTTGTCCCTCGATTCAGCGCCGCAGATGTGCTCATTATCGCTTTCTGAAAGGCATCCTAGCCATTCATCTATGAACGCTGATCCTTGTTCTTTAGGTTGTGCATTATACATCGCGATAGAAATGCTCTCCCAAGCCCACGCACCAGTGACAAGGTTCGATCTACTACTCGCTTGTTTCATGACCAGAAGTTTCTCCAGAAAAGCAGCAGCTCTGGGTTTTAACACTGAGGATGTGAGGATCAGTTTCACGTCATCGTACTGACCCATAACAAGAAGGGAGAATGCTTCCAGCTGTTGGCTACAGTGAAAAAGATCCTCCAGACAAGGGAATTTGGATAGTTCATCTTTGATGAATTGTATCTTAATGAGATATTTTGTTCCGGTGACCTTGTCCTTGCCGTTAATCATGAAGCAATAGGCGACAAGGTGAAGGAGGACATTCCAAGCGATCTGGAGTTTGTAGGTACCAGATGTAGGCTCATGTATCTGAGGAATGACCTCTTTATCGAGAATCACTTGCAATTTCTCCCTCGCGATTTGAACTTCGGGATTTTCATGGTCCAAGAATTCCTGAAGTATTTTGTCTGTCTGATCATCATTGATCATTTTCAGATGTTCTGTTGTCACTGTGTCCCCAATGCTCACAAGGCATTTGAAGATACCTTCTACTGAGCCTTCATTTGTGAGCTGGGACATTTCCTTCCCTTCATCATCTGACCAGGTCCGCTGAAGAATACATTGTGCCGATTTCAATGGCATCATGCGGTTTTGAAGATAGCATTTGATCAGGTTTGCTGCTAGGGTACCTTCACCAGGCTGCACATAGTAGAGTGAAGTGTCAAGGAGAACCTTTTCTGAGAGGTAGAAGTCAGCTACATGCCATGACGCACACTTCACTGCAATGTCTACTGCTAGATCTCGAAAGTTGATTTCGCTTTTATTATTTTCCGAACAGAGTAGAACTTTGGTGATGTTCTCCATTTCCTCAGTCTCAAGAGTGAGTGGGTATCCCATAAATCTCGTTGTCTTCAGAATTCTGAAAATGTATTTCAAGAGGTTGTCCTTGATATCTCTGACCACTTTCTCCAGCTCCTGAACGCGTTTAGCTGGGATGTGATCGATCAGATTGTTTTGTGGGATAAAGTAACTCGGCAGAATGTGATCCTTGAGACATTGATGAAACTGTTTCAACAAGGAAAGTAACCTTGACGCTACATCCTGATGGGACCATTCAGCAAATGCCACCTTCTCGCACTCCCAGAAAAGGAGTGTTTTCAAGTGATACGAGCTTATCTCGTTCGGGAACTGGAAGAACTCTCGATGCAATAACTTAAAGTAGATGTAAACCAACTTCTGGGATTTTGTCAGCGATGCTGCCAACCGTTTCTCAGCCAAAGAGAAGGAGAATCGCCATTCGTTTTGGACAGACTGAGCAGTGAAGGGATGTGGTTTCAGAACCATATTGCAGTCGCTCTCACTAATCTCCTTGAGGATCTCTTCAGACGGCCAGCCAGAGTTCCTCTTCCGCTGACAAAATTCAGCTGCCACCTTTGGCCAACCGTGAAAACGAAATGTTACCACATGGTCAACTGCCTTCATTGGCGTGTTAGCTAGAACAGATGGCCCATTGATTTCTCCCATTAGCTGAGCTTGCTCAGAAACCACTCGAGAAACTCCTGCTGCGAAGATAGTTTCGGGACCAGAGTATCTGAAGAACCCTGGATGTACACCCTCCGTTTGTATGCTATCGCCATTGACCCCCTTGGGACTGAATGGAATAACTACTAAAAGATCCAGGTCAGATCGGCTGATGAAATTCAAATTCAAATCGTTGTCAAAGCTAAATGAGACAGGAATGCTAAGACCTTCCCCTCTACTTCCGGTAACATATACCGCAAAGGTTAAATCGTTGATACGCTTTTGTTTTGGTATTACGGAGAGAATATCGGCGGCAATATTGCGTTGAAGAAGATAAAGCCTCTCAACGTTGGAGCTACATAGAAGTGGATATGGTAAAAGGAGGTTTAGGATAGTTGACATCTTTTGCAGGGGCGTAGGATTGGCATTATCACAGCATTCATCATCCCAATGGAAACCCTGTAATAAGAAATGGAACTAAATGAATTACAAAGAACATATCAGGAACCTTATTTTAAGACAGATTGATAAAGAAACAAGCGAGAAATAGAAATTAGCGAATAATTAGATGATATAGTGCGTTAATTTTGATACTTAGATAGAACATTGTTGTATTTCATTCTATTTAGAGAGGAAACCCCATTTGTGGAGTATTTCCTACATATCATTACGGTAATAAGTTACTAAGGCCTGGAACCCACCAACACTGATGCAGAAATTGGGACCTCCCAATGCACACCGACGCCCATTCAATTCAATGCAATTGTACGTCGTAAGACTAGCACAGAACTATTATAAAGCATGGTTTAAGCAATGGCAACTTCTGTTTTCCAGTATTTAAGCTATATTTTCACCTTTACCTAAATATTTTGCTATTCAAGGCCTCAGTTTGGTAATACAGGTGGTATATCAATAGATCGACCAACTCACATCGGGTGTGTTGTTATCATTGACCACTAGGTGGTGCATGTGTATCGTGCAGACGTCATCCTCAATGGTTATATTGAATGGGATTGCAGTTTCCTCAGGCATTTTTCTTGCTGAAACAGAAAATAGCATGTAGGTCATATGGATATGTAATTTAGAAAAAAAAGTCAAAACATTTCACGAGGTACGGCAATGGAAATTTGAAATTCCTGTAATCTAAATGAGTATATATATCTCATCTATTATTACTTAAAGATATGGTCTTGAAAGTGTGGTTTCGATCTTTATGAACATGGTATTGCTACCTGGATTCCCTGTTTATGATTTCACTGATTTTGATCCACTGATCTGCGGAAATGATTAGGATTCTTTAATCCTTATTATACGGGCGTCTATCTAGTACATAAACCGTTGGATGATGGTATATATACAGGCGCTAACACTCACGACACGAGAAAATCATTGTCGGAGGCTAAGATGCACTGTTTTTGTGGTTCGTCGCCTACTGACCTTTTTTTATGACCCACTTCATTTGTATATTGAAAACAGTATAAATCAAATTCCTTTGGTTCTCCTTTGGGATGGTCATGATCCCTAGATATATAACCTTAAAGGAGCAATGTCTATATCAAATGGAATAGGATAGTACCTTGTGATCATACCACTTGTATCACATCACGAAAAGACATTCTTTCCCTATGCAGTATAAAACGATTCTACTCAGATGCTGGATAAAATTATATTAGAATAACAAAAAGGCTGAATGTAACGAAACGGGACTAAGAGAATCCATTCAACATAAGCAACAAATATCCGAACTTCGTGATCTATACGCAAGCAACAACATTAGACTGACAGAATAACAATTGAGACGAAAAAGAGAAAATTTACCGTCAATTACAGGCGGTTCAGTAAGAAGGAGTTCCATCTGTTGTGTCAGAAAAGGAAGCTAGTAGTTTCTGGACTGTTGATGATGAATTTAATGTAGAAGGCAAGATGACAAGAAAAAACCTCACAGAACCTGTGTTTCCTCATTATCTAAATCATTAATTCATGACTATCATATCACACATGGATAGATCATGGCGAAGGTCTATATTACTCGTTGCCCCCTTCTATTGGCCTACTGTATTTGTTTTTTTTATTGCTGTTAAAGGGCAAGGGCCATGTTTTACAGCCAAACAATTTAAGAATACTTCATCGCCTCTGCATGTAATCTTCTTAGAAGCTACCTCACGAGATTGAAATAATTTGGTCCGTACTCCACAAAGTTTGACCCCGGAGTAATTCACGAAGTGTAGCTGAGTGGACTACGTAGCAGTCAAACGAGTTGGAGTGCGGACCAAGATATTTTCATCGAGTAGGTTTCTGATTTTATCTCGCCCTGTATACATGATCAGGAACTTTATCAATCAATGAATTAACATTGTATGAGTAGGGTGCACTACATTCACTGCCGTTGAGTATGTGTTCCTAATATGAAGCCTATGGAAATATACTGGGATGAGATAAAGTGCCACACAAATCAATATTTATCTCCTAAATAAAACTCTCATTATTCGGCCCAGCCCTGTCCCCAGGCAAATACTGATCCGGATCTATATTCTGGGAAACCTGTCAACAAAGAGATATTTATCAAACCAACTGTTTGATTTTCATGATAGTCTAAGCGTATGTTATATATCATAATGTATATAAGTATTAGTGGTAGAATCCAGTTGACCATAGGCCTACATCTGGTTTATATTGATGAACTGAACCAACATAATGCCATCATTGTACGCCCACACGTCGGCATTGGCGATTCTAAGGAAATCTGCGACTGGAGCTGGTGGAGGATAGGAGTAATCAGTCCTAACTGAAAACTCCAGTGTGAATAAAAATAGTTTATATATATATAACCCTGCTTCCAACTTGGCCACCAATCATAAATAGCGATGTTACATGTATGTCAAAGGTTATGTAAATTATACACTCAGCACTGTGAGTGCCAACCATTCATCCGTATTTAGATGAGAAACTTGGCCTGTACAAAGTGTGACATGGTTGGTTTAATGAAAACAAAAAGCAAAGCAATCAAAAAAAGACAAACAACATAATCTTGGATGCTCATGCAATATTCAAAGTATCCTTTTATTCTATATTATTGTATAATTATTGCACATCCATAAGCCCATATCATGAGGATACCCCACACCACCACAAGGACTATAGGGTCCAAATGGGGTAAAGATATTACTTCTCTTGTTAACATGGACTTGTCATAGTCTCTAGGCTTGTGAAGGTCAAACAAGGATCTGTATGTGAAAGGAGAATGTTGAAATAGGACGGAAGATATTGGACACTATTAGCAGTAACTATAACCATTACGTACATTTTTTAAGCTGCCCTAAAAGTCTGTCGGTGGTGCCACCAACTGTATGTCGATATCAATTTATCGATGAGGGTGCCGTGTATAGACTATTTCTACTGTATTCTCCAAGTTGACATAGATTTTCTGTGATAAAATCCGACGGAGATGGTCTTGTTATATAATCTTGACCAAACTAAGCTGTGAGATTTTGTACTTTGATTATCTAATCCCGGTCTTTACTAGGAAGACAGGTAAAATGACTACTAAGATGGTCAGACTGTTAACTTACACTGCGCGAAAACCCCCCACTTTATTCATATATATACGCCACCGTGTAAATGCATGTATCTGATGTACATTGGGATTTTTATATAAGGTATTACATTCATATATGTATTTAATGAAAAGATAATGAATAGGGTCTTAAAACGATTTTATAATCAAAATTGATAATATAAAATTGGATTTTCCATATACCAAGGACTTGATGGCAAATGGCAAATGAAATAAAAACAACAGTGGTGTCCCCTAGTTGTAGAGAGCAGAATTATTGGATAGTGACGTAAATACAATCTGGTGGATATATGACATATACATGACTGCAACATGGATGCTTATATACTTCTATAGATGAGGCGTATATACGACGGAAAATAGGACTACCCTGTTTACGCAAAATCATACCTTTATACGCCGGGCCTATACATATATGCAGAATAGGGGTTTTCGCGCAATGTTATGCGGTGTTTCCACCTGGCAACTGAAACCCCTACGATGACTATTACACTGGAAGCCGGTCAGTGGTTCTCCTTGAGGAAAGGTTGGTAGTATATAATGGGCGACCTGCCTTACTAAAGTGCGATGGGTGCTAACCGACTTTTGGGAGTAAAATGCAGACCGCCACCTACTAAATCAAATTACTTTGATTTCGATGGTGAGTGGAGAAACCGTTCGGTGGTGCAAAATTGCATAAGATGGGAGAGAAAAATCATTGAGGTTCATTTCTATTTCAACAGTGCGAAATGTCATCACTGGTAGTCATGATCTGTAGGTGGAAGAGACCGCTCTGTATTAAGTCTTCAATTAACACCGATGGACGTTGCACACATATCGTCGATGGATAGAGCACATGTTATCCTTTCTACATAAACATAAAACATCAATAAAACAAGTTTTCGCTCATTTAGAAAAAGAAATCCAAGACATAATTTGAATTGATTAGACTAATACACAGTGAGTGTGTGTATGTACACAGATGTACTTACCAGGAGGTATCGGTTGTAGATGCAGATTGCGCTGTCAGGATGAGCTAATTGAACCCTCCCCTGCCTTATAACGTGTCAGAACCGGACACCCAGACAACTTTCTGTTTAGATCAGGCGTGAGTCCTACGTATGTAATTCTATACGGGTCATGTCTGGTAAACACCAGTCCATAAATCATATTTAAGATAAGAGTATTCCTTTACATTAAAACCAATAATAGCATGTATATCGACACATGTTATTTTACCGGGGTGGCTCATATTTTTATATCCTCTTGAGAATGCGGCCGAGACGGGCTGACACGATGATTTTGGCGAATCCTGAAATTTAGATCAGAAAACATGCTGGACACTAAACCTGTTTGTTTGTTTAATAGACGGACTTGCTCAGTAACATCGCTCCAGGCTCCGCGCCAGGCACCTTTGTGACATCACTGCAGCACATTCTGAGATGGATGAAGTCACCACTACATACATTCTATGTAGCCTCTCATTTGTAGGGACATACAAAGACCAACAAAAACGAAATCATTAAAGATATGTAACGGGCAATAGATAAGAATATCAAACATACGGGAAAATATACAAATGTCGTGGAGTACTGTTGGGTTATATGTTTTAGAGCAGAGTTTCGTTTTGAGCAAACAGTTTATTCAAGGATTCAGTATACAGAGCTTTCGTAGACCTACTATGGTTCTATCGAACTTGTTAAAAGAGAAAGATATCGCCACGCCCTCTAGCAGGCAAACCAGCGTAAGGATGGTGGCCGTTACCCATAATGCACCATAAAAAATAGCGGGCGTTACCTGGCCTTAAATGTTACTGAACACATAGGCCAGGCTTCCAGGCTGGAAAGGGGCGTGGCTCCCGAGCATAGCTCTCTCTATTTTCAGTATTATTTTTCTAAAGATTGTGTTATACATGTGACTTCCTCTCCTAGTTTCCATGTGACTATCCTTTGTAGTTTATATATGTCAATCCCGAACAGTTCAAATTTGAAATTATCCAGCAAAGATGTTTATATTTCTTAGTGTTTCAGTTGAATAGGAAGTCTAGGACCGTTTTCAATATAATGATTCCTTCTTTATCGTGCCACCGTGGCCCAATGGATAAGGCATCGGCCTCCTACGCCGATAGACTGCAATGTGTCGTGGTCTGTAGAGTTAGCCGGGGATTGCGGGTTCGAGTCCCGCCGGTGGTTCAAATTTTTTACAAATATATTATATATGCAGATATATTGTGAGCTGCACACATGACAGCCGAGCTTAGGCCAAAAAATGGCATTTTCTTGGTATACCCCCGCTCATTTTCTTTTATAATTCTTTGTGTTGGAACAGCCCCGCTCATACCTGGGAGCACGTCGGTGCGAAGTGCAGAGCTCGGCGACAAAACCTGACTAATTGACAGCTTCGTCGGCGTCACCTCCACAACATTTTCGGTTTGTCACCGACGAGGCCAAAGTGTTAATCGTAGAGTTAATCGTAGTAGGTGGGAGGGCCCCTAATGGTGGTGACTCAAAAGCAAGGGCAAGGCATGTTTTGATGATGGGTACTAGCAGCCTATGTTAGGCCTTAGGGCCATGATAACTGAAAGACCCTTCATATAATATGTGAAACCATAGTTATGGTGACAGTACGGGGTAGATTTATGAGTTGTTTCGGAGAAATTCGTTCTGAACGAGCCAGCACGGCGAGTTCAGAACGAATTTCTCCGAAACAACGAGTAAATCTACCCTGTACTGGCACCATCACTATGGTTTCATATTATTATATACCTTAATTCAGTCTTAATTCGCTAAAACTGACCGTAATTCGACGCCGAAGTCACATTTTACAACTCGCAAAGACGATGTGTACGTTAGCAGACATACCGGAAGTTGATAATCGGAAGTGATCACCGCGCAGCCGCGCATACATTATATCGCCGCATACATTACCGCTCGATCACCCTGCTACGCTCGATCATCCCGTTGGATAGCTGAACTCGAGCGGCGCAGTGTATGTCAGGGGTTCTGCATTTGTTGACATCGACGAGTCGCCCGCTCGGCCCGTGAACGTATCAAAATCGATATTTCTCGTATATCTAAGCTATCTAAAGTATATCACGTGGTTCGTTATCGTATTCCACCACGATGTTTGATGTGTTTTCACACTAACTCGCTCCGTGGTTACTGTACGACGCCACGGAACTCGCAAAGTGAAGCAATCCGCCATTTTTGAATCTTGCACCTAGAATTCTGTTGTCGGCCTCTCGGCCAATCAGATTGCGTTATTTTTTCAAAGCGTGCAGTCTGTCAGTCAAAGCGTGCAGGTGAGGCTCAAAGGATGCAGTCTGCTAGTCAAAGGGTGCAGTCTGTCGGTACCCAAAGGCACCGGTACAAAGAATCACGGCATACAGTGCATTCTGTGTACGATAACTGTACCCCTAGGAGCAGTATGTATTTACTATGACTTTGTGCATAGGTATATAATAATATGGAAGTTGTACTCAATGGTACTGAAATGTATCTACAGAATTCCCAAGAATCTTCTGTGAAGCAATATTTGAATTTGTGGCAATCCTGGCAGGCACTATGCACATGACTTGGGATAGGTGCTGGACGTTCTGTGAGACTCGACTAGATCCTTTATCTGCGAAAAGGGTGGGTGGTTATGAATGTCAGTCAATATTCAAAGCGAAAGTGAGATTTCGGAACGAGTTGCTCTTTCCAGTTTTACCATCTTTCACATAATAAAAGATTGGCTAATAAGCCCTTGTGATCTCTGCTGTCAACTATTTCAACTGCATTTCAATCCCGAAGGTCAGAAATAACATTTTCAACAATATTCTCACACCATTCTCACCTTATTACAAATGGCCACCTCAACCATCACCCATTATAATTATAAAATTGCCCACCCACCCACACCATGATTCAATTTAGATTCTTAAAAGTAGTTAAATACTCCATAGGGGTATGAGGTTTCTTTTTTGATGATTCAAAATTTACCACAATATTTCACACATTTATCATACATATTTCGTAAATATTGGTTAAATGTATCCTATCCTAAATACCTAAATAGTATTTACTAATGGCCAGTCATTTATTGATGATTTTATTTTCCAGCAAGGTAGAGCAGCAGTATCAAATAACGACCTTGGCTTTTTAGATTTCCCAGGCTTTCCAAGACCGCAACTGCACCCTGACTGAAAAAGCTGGAAGGCGATTGAGCCGGTGGCACCCCCTCCCCCGTGGTAACCGGAAGGAATGCCCGCCAGACGTTCACAGTGAAGAGTGAGACATTAATGAACAGTATTCATAAAAATACGTCTTATAGATTTCCTGAGCCAAGTTGACTATGAAGAATATAAATTAATTTTGATTGTTTGGTATCGCTTTCAGTAAGGACGGGTGAGCCGACTTGAGAGGTCTTATTTGGACTGTCTCACTGTCTTAGCCTTTCTCAATTAAGGTTCTTGACTCACTTTCCACGGTAAAAGCTTTTTCCCAGCAATAATGCGCAAAAATCAAAAGAATTGCATTGTTCTGATGAAGTGGAAGGAAATGGAAGAAGTAGTTTCGATTGACGGTAAATAAAGTTTTTCGGACCGAATGAAATTTTACTAGATGATATTTGAAAACGTATTGCCCGTCAGTCGATATTAAAGAGTATAATACTGTATATACATACCAATGTGCATGTTTTTCATCAGCCTTATGGCCCTCTAGTACATATACCAGTTGCTGAGATCACTATAATTCATCAAGCCAGCTCTTCAGCTGTTGAACCCGAGGTCTGTAGTTGCCGGTGTTTTTGTGACTGCCTTCCTCCTGGTCACGGGTGCTGCTGTTTTGTCTTTTACTTTACCCATCTAGAAGTTTGCTCGTTACCATCATGGGACGGGTGACAGCATTATTTAGTCAGACAAAGGCTTTTTCCAATGCGGTGGTTGGGTTGAAGACTGGTACAATCGGTAATGGTGTTAGATTTCTGTATAGCGCCAGTATTTCCAACACTCTCCATACAGATATCATGGCTACTGGTCAGATATCTGATGGGAGATTGATACCCTCTCACTTTTATCTTAATCGGGTCACAGTCAGGAGTAGGCTAAATTTATTGCTATGACAACACAGGCGGCCAGGGAACTGGAGGAGAGGGGGGGGGGGGGGTGTAGGAGGAAGTATAGGATTACAGGGAGTGGCTTGGGGCCATAAACAGGAGATTCTGTTCATAGTGGACAATTTTTTGATTCATGGGCCAGTCAGAGAAGGATACATACTTTAATGAACTTTATTCTGATTGTGATTAATCATTTAATGAATGTTCATAATCAAAGATTTGAGCAAGTCTAAAGGAGAAGCTGTGGTGCATTGTTGGAAGGTCATTATATCCATCAGATGGTGTGGTGTCATTTCTACAGTGTCTGATAGAGGGATAGTTCATATTGTCACCCGACATTATACCCAATTTTACAATTAGCATCAATTTAAAGTGTTTTTGCTTTCTTATGATAAATCACACAGACTCTCATGTAAAGAACACTTTCTGATATCACAAAAATATATTTATTAACGTTCATTACATCATTTTCCAGGGCTGTCAGTGATATGTACATGAGCCCAGTTAAACTTTCATTAAGTAGCTATTTTGCAGCTAACAATTAAATAGCATATGTCATTCCTTTCAGGCACAGTTGCTAGAAAGAAATTGCTAGAAAATACTGGTCTATGATTAATGAACATTGCGACAGGACATAAAGAATTTATTATCGATGTATGACTCAGTTCTTGTACATTCATTATTAAACATTGTAGGTCAAATCATCTAAGAAGGTGTCCTCCTAAAGGGATTCTATAAGTACATCCTGTTACTTCGCATTGTTTTCTGGTGTATAAATCAGCCTCCATAGTGATTGTACTATACTCCATACCTGGTAATACATACTATGATCAAGCCGCTTAAGACTACACAGACAAGGCCGCATCGACCTGGAGTGTGTAAGTCTACCAAACAAGGAACCACCTTATGAAATGTTGATTACTGATTTAACATGCTACTTGGCGCCGACTGGGTGAGGGCAAACTTTTTAATACTTTCTGTGTATTTTATCAATTGGCAATAGCATAAATGCTTTCATCGACTTGGTAACATACTCCCCCGTAATCTATAGACATGATATTATAAGACTTCCGGTGTTGTATATTGAAGCTGTGCACAATTTGGATATATTAGTTTTCATTGTGTTAAGTTATCATGTCAATAGCGGTTCTTCATTTATGTACCACAATGAGATGGAATCAAAATAATAATTCCTACTCCCTCTGAGGCCCATATCCATAGAATATCTACAGCTAGGTTCACAACCTAACAATGTACAATGCAGTATACAGCCAGGAAAGGCCATCCATACACCATATATACATATAATTATGGCAACATGGAGACCTTTAATTATTGCATGAGTCACGAATTATAAAACCCTCATGTAATCACCACTTATTAAAAATATCTTTTCTCACCGTCCCATCTCTGGTGACTGGTCAGGTATAGATAAAGGCATTATTGCTGTCCAGTCTTGTGTAATTGAAGGAATTACGCAAATCTAATCTATCTATACCTAAAATATAGAACACGTGATTCAAGTGTGTACGACAGTCCTTAAGCTGTGAGAATATCACCAAGTTTCTAATAGCTCAGGACCTGCTGAGGACGTGTCCCCTAACAGCATAAACAATATTACACAATTGCATTTCCACACATGGCGTATTCCTTGACCCTCCAGTATCACTGTCTCTCGCCCATGCGCAGTGAATACAGCAGACGGTGACCTTGACCTTAACAACGGTCAGCTGTCCATCCTTTGCAAGGAAGATGAAATCTCAAAGCTTCTCCAGGATAATCTTTGCGTGGATATATTGTATCAAAGGTCAGAGGGTCAACAGTTAATGTGTTCTGTCCATCTTGTACAAGGTGCAAATAATACAGATATAGAAACTGTAGAGGACCAATCCGAGTAAATTGACTACAAATCTTTCCATATTCCAAAGGGGACTTACAAATACACATTAATTATTCTCCCCTCTCATATATACATTCATAATATGTTCAAAGTATGAGAGTCATAGATATGTCGAACGTTAGCAGAGGCTATTTCGAGTATAAGCACCTGAATACATTGAATGGTGGGTTGTGAAGTGGCTGAGATATGCCTCCGGTGGTTGAAGCGATTGCACGGTTCTTTCTCCTGAACGTGACCACAGCTTGTACAGCGTGGCTTGTTAACACAACAGGTCGTCAGATAAATACTCTTTGGCGTATCCTCACAAAAAACTAAAACAAGGCCTGTCTCGCCTTGGGTTCAGATGGTGACTGTCTGCAGCTGAGCAGGGAATCGTCCCCTCTGACCGAGTTCATTAGCGTGATACATCACAGTCTTGTGGAAAAAACCTTCATGACCTCCGAAAATTAACCTAAAAGTCTTCACCAACCTCGAGCACCCACCATCGTCTTTGCTTTAGCGGAACACAGCTCATGGGGCTCTGTGGTTGCTTCAGCTCAAGCTACAATCAGCAAGTTGTGGTTTCACGAACTCGATCAAATAAGATCGTGATAATCGAAGCAGCTTGGAGGTTCGAGCTGAATATTGTGAATCGAGGTTTGACACAGGTCATACCGAGCCGTGTCTCTATCCATAGACCAGTGAAAAGGTCCGTTTCTTCTGATGCGTAGGAAAAGATGATTATAGAACGTCTGGTATTCCAACGCTGAAACATAAATGTATTTGATGTAAAACTTTATCGGCATATCAGATCTAGAAGAACTAGCACTCATATGTGTGTGTAGATACTAGAATACATTCATTTCATCTCAATTCATAGAGTAGGTAATGCGTCATAATCTCACTCTGGTATCATTCTCCTGAGATTTAACGTAAGGAACTCTTATCTCACCCCGGTATTTTTCTCCATAGGCTTAACGTTAGGAACTCGTACTCCACGGCCGTGAGGCTCGTGCACCCAATACTCAATGGCTAATTGGGTGATTCATTTCATCAATAATTAATGTTATACGGGGTGAAATAAAATCAGAAACCCACTCGATGAAAATAACTTGGTCTGTGCTCCACCTCGTTTGACCATAGAGTAATTCACTCAGCTTCGCTTCCCGAATTACTCTGCAGTCAAACTCGGTGGAGTACGGACCAAACTATTTTCATCTCGTGGGTTTCCTTCTAAATACTCCACGGCCGTGAAGGTATTGTACCTGATACTTAATGGCTAATTGGGTGATCTATTTCATTAATTAATAATGGCATATGAGAGGGGATAAAATCAGAAAACCACTCGATGAAAGTAACTTGGTTCACACTCCACCTCGTTTGACCACTATGCTATTCACTCAGCTTCATTTGATGACTTTCTCGGCGGTCAAACACGTTAGAGTACGGACCAAGTTATTTTCATCTCGCGAGTTTCCTTCTAAATATTCTACATGTTAACCCTTTCCCTGCAGCACCCAGTTCCCCTACTTACTATTACACAGCAGGCATTGCCTCCATAAAAGACCCTGCTACAGCAGGCACCTCTTTTGGTAAATAGCAATGTCACATGATGTGTCATGTGATTTGAGTAATTTACCTTGGTAGCTGATGATATTTTGTTATACCAAATCAAAGGTCAATATGGTGTTTTAACTATTTCAAAATTTCTTTCAATTCAAACAATCAATTTTTTATTATTGAATTTTGTATATAAGTATCCATGATGCCTCTATGATGCCTGGAGGCATGATGCTGCGGTAGCCAGGGGAATGCCTGGAAGCATCATGCTGCAGTTAAAGGGTTAACTAACATGATTGTTATATTGATAAAGAATTATTCATGTTCGACATGTTGTGCAAGTTCATACCTTAATTATGTTAATATTAAAATCCATACCTCTTCAGGATGTCCCATTGTAGCAGTTACCTTCCTGTAGAGTGTCACAGTCTATGGGCCATGGAGGAACTAATGGAGCCGTTCCACAGTCTCTTCTTAATGTCCTGCACAGACTAGCGCAAGGTCTATAAATAATAACATCCATTGTCATTAAATATCTTTATTGTTATTCATCTACGGCCGTATCAACTATGTACACTACCCCCTCCTACCTATGTCGTATTCATACCCGTAAGAATAATTGTCTTGCTTGGACATTCACCGAAATCGACTGAATTCAGTTTAAGTTTGAGGATTTCTATTGTATTTTAAATCACATGATTTGAAGGACATGTTGTACCAGGTGGATAATAAGATAAATGACACACTTAATGTGCTAGCATATAATCCAAGAATATATAAAGCAATAGATCTGAAAAGAACCACTCAAGTAGAAATTGCTTTCCCATCTATACTACAGAGAAAACGATTTGATGATAGTAGATCTTAGCAATTCGAAATCATATATTCATGGTACATACTAGCAAGAGCATTCTGCTTGAAATATGGTTCTGTAGAAAAGTCACTGTCCGATGAAGTATATTGGATACAGAGATAATAGATAATAAATATCAGTATAAAAGAAATCCAAATGCAGAAAATCCGCTTGTGGAATGCTAATGGTGACTGTTCATCATCCTAAGGCCGAGCACCAACAGCTTGCGACATGGCTCCGACTTAGCTACGACATGGATATGAATCAAAATTCCCGCACCATAGCTTTGCCAGAATATTGACGAATTCGGCTTTAGAGAGTGTTAGAGTATGGAACTAAATTACTGCATCATGACTGCGCAAGAAGGTTGACAAATGTTGTGATGTATTGTTCGCAATACTTTTTGTAGTATGTTAAGAGGTCAGTGGGTTTCCGGCCTTACGTAATGAGTAGAAAATGACTTACTGTAAAACTCTGCCGGTTCCATCGCAAGGTGGAACGTAGAGGTAACATGCAAACGTCTGTAACGTGTGATTACAAGAGCTGGCTCCTAGAGACTCATACGGAGACAGACTGGTCTTGGCTTGCTCCTGAGATACGTGGCCAAGCTGATTAGGAAAACCTGTCTGTGTGTAGTTTACTCTGCTCAAACACATAGCTGCAGTCAGATCATCGCATGTTGCACCTGCATTCAACATAGCAACTATTAGAATAGGTAACCTTTCTCATATACAGTGTACATAATATTTTTCAATTGGGTGACTGTTTGAAATTTCAAATGTTTTCTTAACCAACTACTCTCACCACTCTTAGATAATCATACCGACAGTAAACTCCTACTGTCCTCTACTCTAGTAGTCTTTATATCATAATCAATTTTCTTAATTGGAGACAGAACGCAAATGACACTCGAGGGTATCGACCAAAGATTAAGTAATGTCTTAGAATATTTATAGATATAAATCACGTTTATACTTTGATGAATAGCAACTAAAATCACATGAGCTGAAATCCATGATAGCGGCTCTTGCTAACACCACGAAGCTAGTGTTGCTTAAATAATTAGCAATGTACAACTATAGGTTTGTTTTAGACAAGTTCTGCCAAGACCATGCAGGATCTTCTATGTCTATGCAACATGAAACACAATGCTGCTATCAAAATGCGGGAACCATGCACTGTTATGGCATAATCTTTTAATGAAATGCTGGTTTTGATGCAGTCATGCAGGTAGTAAATACTTCATTGTAATACAGATCTAAATAATATGAAACTGTATCTTACCCTTAGTACCGTTAACTGTATATGCATAAAAACTATGTCATCATTTTAAGAATGAAATTCACGAAGATAATGATACATTTTGAAATTACCGTCAGTAAAATATTCTGTATTGCTTACCGCTCGGAGTACTTTGACTTGATGTAGGTCCAGTGGATGTTGAGTTCATGTGGCTGGCTGTAGCTGACCCCTGCTTTGTAGGAGTTGTAGACTCTACTGTTAAAGGCATAGCTGATGATGAGAGCTGAGCCTTCATTGCTGTCTGTGTGTCTGGTAAACTGGATGAGACTATTGATGAGCTTGGTTCCATTGACGAAGTTAACTGCGGTAATGTTGTGGTTTTGTTTTCAATTACCGGGAGTGGTGAGTTGTACGACGTGGTTGTTGATGAATCTGTGGATTTTGTTGTAGGTGTTGTCATTGGTACTGATGGTGTGGATGCATTTGATTGGGTCGACCCACCAACTGATGATTCACTAATGGATGGTACTGTAGGTGACACAACCTCGGACGATGTTGGTTTCAACTCTTTAGTAATGGATGTTGATGTGTTTGATATGTCTAATACTGGTGGTGGTGATTCAGATATTGTTGTTGACGAGTACAACTGGCTTGATGTAACTGATGATGATGTGGATTCTCCTGGCAGAGAACCTAGCGTGGGCCTAAGGGTAGTGGAAGATTGCTCTTTAGATGGAGTTGACTCAGATGTCACATTCAATGATTCAGGCGCTGTGGGTGCCTGTGTAGCCTGTACAGATAACGTTGAGAGTTTGGTTGATGAAGTCATTGAAATACCCATTGTTGATGATGGAACCGGTGTTGCTGATGATGATGTCACGACAGATGTCGGAGAGGATGTTGAATTTTGTACACTTTCTTCAGAGGATGTTGATGACTTTAAGCCCAATGAAGCATCCGAGCCTTTGCTCGTCAGGATCTCCATGAGGCCTGTAGTTGTCGTTGAAGTTCCTCTACTAATGGTACTGTTGACCCCACTAGGAGACACGCTCGGGGAAGCAGCTGTTGGGGGTGCCAGGCTTGTACTTCTTGTAGTCGAAGACGATTCCAGTGGCTGTACAGTTGTATTACTTACATCCCCTAGACCGGAGGCAGCAGCGGTGGGAATTGTAGATGGTAATACTGTGACATTTGAATAAGGCGTTGTTGTAACTGAAACTGACACAGGTTGCTCTGATGTTGCTTGGTCCACAGTGGGCTCTTCTGGTGTTGTCGTTGTTGTGCTGCTAAGGACATGAGAATCTCCTACATCTGGAGTAGGCGTGACTTGCGAGGTTTGATTGGATACCGTAGTCGCTGTTGTAGACACATCAGACAAATTACCAGTTTTCAAAGGAGATATAGTCGTAGTGGCTCGTTCCACAGGAGCTTCCGTATCTTGAGAAGGCCGTTTCTTTGTAGATGGTGTTGCAGTTGAATTTACCGACTCTACATGAGGACTGCTAGTTAATGTTGTGGATTCTGAGGATATTGATGGAACCTGTGTGGGAGACGCAGTAGCTTCAGGTGGATTTGTGGAGGAACGAAGAATTGCTGATCCATTAGACACACTACTCGTGGAGGTGTTTAGAGATGTTGGGATGGACAGTGGCGGCAGAGTTGTTGAGTTCAAACCCATTGAGGTTGTTGTAGACGTAGCCACTGTCGCCTCGGTTGTGTTACTTAGTTTGGTGATATTCATTTCGGGAACAACTGGAGGAAGGCTGGGCTGAATGTTCATAGATACAGCCTCTGAGGTCGACATATTCACGGGTGAAGTTACTGCTGGAGTGCCAGTTGCATTCGTTGTTAACTCCATCATTGGCTGTTTCACAGTTGAACTTCCAGTAGTAACATTCGGCGACGTTACCGCAGGAGCTGAAGTACTGGTGACATGTTGCGAACTCGTTGAGGATACATTTAAGGTTGCACTCGGTGAAGTTCTCGTCACGTTCAAACCTGAGGCTGCTGTGGCCGGTAGCGGAGACGACCCTGCTGGCTGTGTGGTGGCATTGCTTTGCGAAACACCACCTGCAGTTGTCATTGGGCTGGTCATCCCAGAAGGTGCTACAGTACGGGACACGGTGGATGAGGAAGCTGACTCATTTACAGCATGTGATAAGCCTACAGTAGAAGACTCTTGTGAATCAGATACATTCCTCATCCCTCGCTCAGAAGGAGTTGGTACAATGGAGACCACCGATCCAGACAGAGTAGATGCTATTCCAGTCCGATTTTCACCAAAGGTCCCAGGAGGGGTACTATTGCTGGCGCCAGAAGTAGACAGAGGTTCGGAAGGAAAAGGGGTGACAGATGACAGTTCAGGGGGGATCATGCTTGATAAGGTAGCAGAGGACATGGTAGTATTCCCTTGACCAGAATGGGATGTTTGTGTTGTGTTTGTACTAGATTCAGTCACATTTCCAGATTCTGATCCTACGCTTGCGGGCGGTAATGTGGAATTCGTTGTGAGGAGCCTACTTAGGTATGTTGTCAGTGTCTGATTGGGAGTACTCATAACATTCACATCTTGT
The DNA here is from genome assembly GCA_950022655.1 of Alentia gelatinosa. NCBI lineage: Eukaryota > Metazoa > Annelida > Polychaeta > Phyllodocida > Polynoidae > Alentia > Alentia gelatinosa. The sequence goes on from OX465591.1 coordinate 19,723,379, forward strand.
GTTGGAACTGTAGATGTTAGATTGGTCGGCGTTTGAGTCGTGTGTAGCTGCGTTGTACTGTTGATTGGTATAGTTTGAGTTATTCTGTGGAGACTGATTGTATCATTACTGACAGGTGTTTGTGTAGCAGTCTGAGTGGTATTCTCTGTAGTGCTTATTGCAGGCGTACTAGATATATTCACCATAGACGGACTACCTGCTGGCTGGCTTGTTGAAATGTTTAAGCTTGTATCATTTGGAGGCGTTTTCATAATGGACTCTGTTGTAGTACTAAGAATCACATCAGATTCATTTCTGGAAATTCCAGTCATTGACGGTGTTGTTGAGTTTGTTGGTATAAGTGTTGATGACATATTTCCCTCTTGGGGAATGGAAGATGCATTCACAGTTAAATTTGGCAAAGGTGACACAGAAGACCTTTCACTCGGTGATACCGAGGACTGACTTTCAGTTGTGTTTACAGAAACCCTTTCAGTTGCAATCATAGTAAGAGGTGTCGTTGTATTGCTAGTATGTGTTGTCATGTTATTGAGGGGTATTGTTGTAGTAGTGGACAATTCACTTGTTATGTTGGTAGGTAGCTCAGTTGCATTGATAGGCACCACTTGGCTTACAGATACTGATGGGCCAGAAGGGCTCAATGTTACATTCTGGGAGGTTGTTGAAGCATTCACTATGGGTGTTGATGTTGTCTTTAGTGCACTATCTCTCTCTGTTACTATTGATGAACCGTTGATAAATACAGGTGACAGGGTTGTGTTACCATGCCCCAATGTAACATTTACAGTGACATTGAATGGTAATGCTGTAGAGCTGATAGGAATTGAGGAAATTTTGACAGACGCTGTGGACATATCAGTAGGTGTAGTACTGGCAGGTGTTGCTGTTACATTAGAAGGGGTAACAGTAACATTGACAGGTATGGGTGTCATAGTTGAAGGTGTCATAGTAGTATTGACACCTATGTCTGTTTTATTCGATAATGTAACAGTAGTGTTCATAGAGGACTGTGTTAAAGTTGAAGGTGTGGCAGTAGTGTTGGCAGGAATTTGAGGTACTTTGGGTGGTGACACTGTAGTGTTGACAGGTATCGTTGTTGTATTCAGTAATATCATGGTTGTGTTCACAAAGGTCATTGTTTCATTGGAGGGTGAGGCAGTAGTGTTGCTAGGCAGCTGTGTCACATTATGTGCTGGAGTAGGGCTCATAAGTATTTGTGTTACATTAGAAGGTATGACAGTGTTGTTGACAGGTATATGTGTTGTATTTGAAGGTGATGGAGTAGTATTGACAAACATGTGTGTCACATTAGAAGGTGTAAGAGTAGTATTAATAGGTGTCTGTGTCACATTGGAAGGTGTCAATGTATTATTTTCAGATGGCCTTGATATATTAGAAGTTGTAAGAGTAGTGTTGACAGGTGTCTGTGTCACATAGGAAGTTGTCAATGTAGTGTTATCATATGGCACTGTCATATTCGAGGTTGTTCGAGTAACGTTGACAAGCATATGTGTCACATTAGAAGGTGTCAGTGTAGTGTTTACAAGTATCTGTGTTGCGTAAGATGATGTCCATGTAGTATTGTTGGGTATTTTTGTCACATTAGGTGTCAGAGTACTACTGGCAAGTGTGACATTTGAAGGTGTTAATGTTGTGTTGAAGGGTGCCTCAGTTGCATTGTAAGGTGTGGGAGTAGTATGAACGGGTATATGTGTTACATTAGAATGTGTCAATGTAGTATTATCAGGTGCCCCTGTCATATTGACAGGTGCATGAGTGGTGTTGACAGGTAAATGTATGACAGAAGAAGGTGTCAATGTTATGTTCAAAGGTGCCTCTGTGGTATTGTAAGGTATGTTCGTTGCATTGCCCAGTATTAGTGTTACATTGGAGGGTACCACTGTAGTTCTTGAAGATTTGTGTGTCACATTCAAAGGTGACATTGTAGTGTTGACAGGTAGATATGTCATATTGGATGTTACAAAAGTACCGTTAACAGGTAGAATGGTAACATTGGCAGGTGAAGTGGTGCTGTTCAAAGGGAGTGTTGCACTGCTAGCTACACCACCTGCAGTAGTATTATCTGGTGACATTGTTGTGTTTGAGATCAGAACTGGTGTGACTGTTGCAAGCAATGTGGTGGTCCCAGTGACACCTGTTATGTTTGCACTAGAACTCATTGAGACATTGCTGAGTATCGTTCCTGTACTACTTGGCATCTGTGTTGTCTCATTCGCTGACTCTGTCACTGGAACCTGAGGGATGGAGGCTGTCTCGTTGCTGAGTATTCTAGGTATTGTCTTTTCTGGCGGCGTTGACACTATCGGAGCCGTTGTTGTCGCATTTCTAGGTGTGATTGTTGAAGCTGCCATCGACAAAAGTGGGAGGAATGTTTCAGATAGAGATAGTTTTCCAACAATCCTTGGTTAGGAGGAAATGCATGCATGTAAGGATAGGATAGAAAATGAAGCAAATAAGGTCGGTGTGAAGGGTAAAGACAAGTCTAAAATGGAGAGAAGGATAGGCGAGTGAGCGAGTGAGTGAGAGCCTATAAAAGCCACTGGTTCCAGTGGCACAAGGCACTTTCTAGGTTGTTTGTCTCTACACAGATTGCTCTGTTATTTGCATAAGAACCTGCCTTTGGGGGATGGTTAGTGTTGGGTGTGAGTACGCGACGCTCTTTTTAAGGATGAATGTTTCTGACACTAACTGCATGTATAAAATTCCCTAGTGTTCCCACCGTTTGGATGTTTGGATACTTTGTAAGGAAGCATTAAGACACTAACTATTAGAAGCCCACCGATGTTGCTACTCATAAGAAAGTTATAGTCTACCAATGTCTAGTGTGAGTACTCTAAATAGGATGAGTAAATAGTGGTATTTTGATGGTAGTCAATCTTGCAAGGATGACGCTTCATGTTAGGGAGGAATCTGGTATTAAAGGTTTTCACACTGTATTGAAAAGTCAATTTATTAGTTTATATATTTTGTTATATCGAGATGCCCGATTAGTAAGGCATTATTTTCGTTAATGGTTTCAATTTTTTTCAGAAAATGGTTAATTCGGATAGCTGTAAAGCGAGATCACTAGAATACGTTACGTTCCATTCACAATAGAATATTAATAGAGTAGTTATTTGTGCATTAAACCAAACAAAAGACACACATGTACAAGTTGTATATGATAAGTAATAACAGCAATAATCGAATAAATAATGCTCTAAAATGAGTAAATAAATTATTAGCAAGACACAAACAGCTTGGCATGTGGCTCCTGCTGCATCGAGAGACTAGAACACAATGCAGGATGTCTCAATAAATAGGCAAGATGCACAGTATATGACCATGATACTAAACATACTGCATAAACTAGAATCTTACGTATTCAATAGCTATGCATAGCACCGACTACTTGGGGAAATCGTGCACATGCATGGTATGTTCTTTTCAAAATGCTTGTCATAGTGATTCAATGCAAATCGACAATAGGACATTGTAGTATCTTCTACTCTAGTCTTACCCTCGGTGGTTGCATTTGTGGGAGCTGGAAAGAACAGAAAGAGTACCTGAAGTGCCCTTATTGGTATAAAAATACATGTATAGTAAAGGCTTCCCATACTTATGCTACATACTTTAGTGAAATACGTGTATATCATTTCGACTATTGGAAATGTAAGAGTGATATCATCATAAACAGCAAACTCTGTATATATGTTGTACCATGTTGATCATCATTGTATTAAAGAACAGTGTCCAAACATTGAATACAGTAAAGATCTTAAAACAAAATAGTCAGTATATACTCGAGCAAAAAAACACAACACTTTTAACTCCAGTCAGGAAACTCAGTGTAAATTACTGGCTTCTATTACCGGGTAATCTTGTATTCCCATAGGAAATATTCATACAATATTTTCTCATATGTACAGTCCTGTCAGGAGCTGAGTAAATGACAGAGCGGTGACTAACCAGGGACTGGTGTCGTTCGGATGCCCTGACTCGTTATCTGGGTCGTCCTGGTGGTCGTCGTCGTGATCGTGGTGGTAGTCGCAGCGGTAGTGGTGGTTGCAGGTAGCTGTAACATGTCGCAGGGATCTCCAAAGAGCGGGTTCGGGAGCCGTCCACAGTTTACTTCTTCTGGCCAAGGTGTGGCGAGCTGAGGTTCACAGGCGGTTTTTACCTCCTCACAGATGGTAGCGCAGGGCCTGAAACAGAAGCCGAAATCAGCATAATTATATAGAACTGGATTGAGTATCATATGAATAGACAATACTCCACATGTTTGGATGCGCAGTCATCATCATCGAGGTGAAGCTGAGTGTTGATTATAGCGATCCATATGAGTGGAGTATTGTCTATTTACAATTCGAGTGTGGTTCTAGATTTATCTCACTCCTATTGAATACATTAGAATAGCATCACAGATTCAGAAAAATTCAAATTACTTGGCAAATCCAGTTCGGAAAGAATAAATCTCCATGTTGAAGTCTCTCTGAAATCCTGGCTGCTGATTAGCTAACTAGGTTATGATGTGATCTGGTATCACTCTGCCATTACCATGGTGTAGTATCAACACTTTATATGTGTTACCGTTGCGTATAATACTTTAATGTTCTTCACATAGGGGTGAGATAAAGTAAAATGACACTGAAGTATTTACCCTGATAGGTTGACTACGGAACCACTCCAGATCTAAAGCCAAGTCTGTAGTAAAGTCTGTGTGATATTTAAATATTTCATCTCACTATCTTATTTATATGACTGACTTGATAAAAAGGTAAAAGTTAAAAAAGGACGAGTACTAAAATGTAAAAGTAAAAATGATATCCTATTACTGACTCAATGTCTTGAGATGGTACTGTAAAGGAAATGACAGCAATGAGTACCTTGATTTGGTTAAATTACTACAACAAATTATACAAGATATTTCAGAGAGTCATATTAGAAGACTGGTTGAGGGAAGATGAAATGCAAGTATCTGAAACCGAATTGAATAAGGTTGAAATGTTAAAAAGATCCATTTTATCATCGATTTATTTTCTCAGAAAATCAAAGAAAATAAATCACGAGTTCGTGACAGATTTGACTGCTCTAGAAGTCGAATGTAAGAGGAATTCAATAACATATGTTTATTTCAATTGTTAAGGAGTGTTGTGAGACTTGATACATGACAAATAATATAATATCAAATGATTATTTTCAGCATGTTTTAATGCTTTTGCTAATAATCTAGTCTAGGAAGCTTTACACTGGTAGTTTTGCAGCTACAGTTGAAAACGTTAGCTGTTAAGTAGCTATAAAATCAATTTTAAGATAGTATATAATTTTGTCTATTTCGATTATTAATGAATTAATAACGATATATTTTTAGTTTAAAATGGGGAAACATGGCATATTCATGGGGAGCTATTGTTTCTCGATTAGGTAATTAAATATAAAAACAATGGGGTGAGTATGTCAATAACCTAGTGACTAGTAATCATAGACCTGATCTGGCTCCATTTATGCTCATCTTCACTCCTGTATACAATAGAACAGGTATAAGATACATGTCTTTGTCTTAGCCTGGTATAGACGTTCATAGGTTTAACATTAGGAACTCGTACTCAACAGGCTTGCGAGTATGGTACCTCATACTCAATAGACGGTAAACAAATAAATATTTCCAGGCTAAGATAAAATAAGGAACATATTCGTGTTTGGCCTGAGCCCCCGTTCGCCATCGACTTGGAGTGCTTCAGAATATTCACTCGGCTATCGCCTTGTTCATATAACTGCGAGCTCCAAACTCGATGGCAGACAGGGACACAGACCAAACACTCATAATTTTTTTTCTTAATCACCTTATCGCATAGTCATCATATTCAATATGAACGAGGCTTAAATGAATAAGTTATCATGGTAAGATAAACGGTTAAACTGACATCCCATTGTTATAATGCGAAAATACAACAGCGTCAGTAGAATGGTGGAAATATGCATTTGCCTCTTGTTTCGGATTGTCCAGGGGTTTTATCAGTAGTACGAGAGTGAAAACATGATATTCATTGGTTTCAGATACAAGCGGCTGTATGCTCCGAGAACTAGACGCATAATATCCGAGCGCAGGCAATAATATTGTATAGGGTCTGGTCTTTCTCATCCACATACAAGTTACTCATCACTTCACACAAGCAAAGTGTATGTATCCCGGACCATGAGAATCTGATGTCTGTACTTGATTACACACTATGACCCAACGTCCACTGAGCTTCCGATACACTACGATTATAAGCCTTATGACGCATATCCAGACACAATATCAATAACGCGTTGGAATATCGACATAAATCCGTAGATGATACACCCGGGGATACAACACGATGCAAGCATGGTAAGGTCTATCGTAGAGTATCGGGAGCTAAATGGACGTTGGCCCTAACCATCATCTTCCTCATGTTATATTGAATCACGGACTTACATCCAAGGATATCTACCATTAAAGTACTTGACTATTGCATGATCTGATAGTATATCTGTCCAGATTATACCTTGTTTTAATGGAATACTACTAATCTTGTTGAATTGTATGTAAATAATTTATTTTGAATGTTGCAGGAGGTTCATACATACACTGCGCGAAAACCACCAGTTTATTCCTATACACGCCATCATGGAAGTACATGTATCGGCTGTAAATTGACTTGTTTTCATATATATACCTTGATATTTCACGCCAGTGTACAAAACTCTTTCCTCTTCTATACCGACGCGTCTTGGCTGTATTTCCCGAGAGGAAATATACTCTGTGCGATATATATATACGTGGGGCATATATGTGTACCAATGGAAAATAAAAAAGGTTCGGCCCCGCCGCCTCCCACCCGTCTATGTTGGTACAGGTATGGGTAGCCTCAGTGTAAAACCCTCCCCCCGCCGCCGCTGCCGCCTGCAGTTGCCCATCGCCCGCTTATGTTGGTAGAGATAAAGATGGTCTCAGTGCGAAACCCTCGGCCCCGTTGCCGCCCTCTGCGGCCAACCGCCGCCCCCCGCCACTGCCCCTCCCCCCAGGGGACCCCCCCCCCCCCCCCCCCACTGCCGCCCCCCACCACCAACATAATGCAGGCTTTATTATGTGTAATCAATTAATCTATACTCAAACAGGTTTTATAAAGGTTTTATGAAATAATTTGGTAATATAAGATTGCATTTTTCATATAATACAGACTTGGATGGTTAATGAGATATAATACAGTGGTGTCCCCAAGTGGCAGAGATCGGAGCTATTGGATAGTGGCGCAAATACAACAGAATCAGGCGTATATATGACCACAACATGGACGCTTATTACGCCTACAGATGAGACATATACATGTATATACAAACAGGAAATAGGACGACCTTGAATACGCAAAAGCATACCTATATACGCCGGGCGTATAAATATATAAAGTGGTTAGTTTCACACAGTGATAGTAAATATTAAATTCACTACCATACATCCAAGAGGTTGTGAACACCCACACCTAGCTTCTACCCTCATCTGAGGGACCTAACCATTATGCGACCTGCCTTCCACAGTGTTCAACGACGGTATATAACGGGAAAACTGACCTGGTTGTCGGCGCTCCCTGTAGACTTGGACAGGAAGGCGTGTAGAGGGCGCACACTAAAGCCCGCAGTTTGGGGTGACATCTGATGTCGCTTATGGTCAACCACACGTGGGTGGCAAGTTGCGCCTTCTGCTGAGTCTGGTGGCCAAATTCGTTGGGCATTTGTGTGGTGTTGTATGCCAGGTCATGATTGCAGAATGGTACCTGTATGGGCTGGCACTGCCCGGGACCTGCAACATACAGGTAATATGTACAGTCCAGTTTCCATTTGCCAACATAATGCTTAGCGATTTTTTAAGAACAACTAGTTTGCATATTGAAATAAGTGGGAGGGAGGTATGGGTACTAAAGTAGACAAGATCGGTTTCCTTTGTTTTACCGGTGTTCAACTTCCAAATGTCGGCTGACCTTTTACATTACCTCTGAAAATAGAAAATTCACCTCCGATGCAATTACCAAACGACTAAATCAACCAGTGTTGAATTGGCCGGCCAGTAGTGCCAATAGTAGTGGTGTGGTGAGGGGTTGGTGCATGTCGGGGTGGGAGCTGGTGTGGTGAGGGGTTGGTTCATGTCGGGGTGGGAGGTGGTGTGGTGAGGGGTTGGTTCATGTAATGGGTGGGAGGTGGTGTGGTGAGGGGTTGGTGCATATCGGGGTGGGAGGTGGTGTGGTGAGGGGTTGGTGCATATCGGGGTGGGAGGTGGCATGGTGAGGGGTTGGTTCATGTCGGGGTGGGAGGTGGTGTGGTGAGGGGTTGGTGCATGTCGGGGTGGGAGGTGGTGTGGTGAGGGGTTGGTGCATGTCGGGGTGGGAGGTGGTATGGTGAGGGGTTGGTGCATGTCGGGGTGGGAGGTGGTATGGTGAGGGGTTGGTGCATGTCGGGGTGGGAGGTGGTGTGGTGAGGGGTTGGTGCATGTCGGGGTGGGAGGTGGTGTGGTGAGGGGTTGGTTCATGTAATGGGTGGGAAGTGGTATGGTGAGGGTTTGGTGCATGTCGGGGGTGGGAGGTGGCATGGTGAGGGGTTGGTGCATGTCGGGGGTGGGAGGTGGTGTAGTGAGGGTTTGGGACATGTCGGGGGTGGGAGGTGGTGTGGTGAGGGGTTGGTGCTGTAGGGGGTGGGAGGTGGTATGGTGAGGGGTTGGTGCATCTCGGGGTGGGAGGTAGTATGGTGAGGGGTTGGTGCATCTCGGGGTGGGAGGTGGCATGGTGAGGGGTTGGTGCATGTCGGGGTGGGAGGTGGTGTGGTGAGGGGTTGGTGCATGTCGGGGTGGGAGGTGGTGTGGTGAGGGGTTGGTTCATGTAATGGGTGGGAGGGAGCGTGATGATGGTTTGCAGTATATTACAGCGCGGGGCACTTACCCGGAGCCTCGTTGTCGTAGCAGATGGCTTGGAATCCTGTGGGACCTTTCTTTTGTAGCGAGCTACATTCCCATTCTCGTGGCCACTGCATGCTGGTCTCCAGCTGAGCGCGGCAACTTTCAGCCCGCGAACACAGAGACTGACACGGGTCCAATCTGAAGGAAAGTAATACTTATATAGAACGACCTGATCATGTTGTACAAGCTACAAATCTAGATGGTAATTTACGGTTTTCGTCGGCCAGTGGAAAATGGCTTATACAGAGGCACTCACATATGGAACAAGTTCAGCGAGGATACTCAGAAGGCCCACACGAAGAAAGCAATCAAGAGCAAGGTAAAGCATGAACTTTCTAACTTAGTGTCTAATCCATTGGAGGATAATGACACAACTTACGTGTAATGGACACCTAACGTTTACTATACGGAAACTGGCTTACTATCTTCGTACGTCAAAAATACGCGGTGAAATTATTGATCACATACATCCCGATGCCGTAGGCACAGGGATATATGTGATCAATAATTTTACCAAGTATTTTGACGTACGAAGATAGTCAGCCCGTTTTCGTATTATTATATACCTAAAAATGGCGATATTTTATCTAGTCACGTGATCACATACCCCGTACGGCACACTGTGCCGTACGGATATAAATACGACATGGGTAGGAGAGGGCAGTATGTGTAGATTGTTTTTGCACAGGTATATAATAATAAGCATGACCTCTCTTTAATTAGACGGACTGTCAAGAGATACTTAATCTCATCCTTCTCTTATTATACTTATATCACCAACAACTCTTTACTGTTTATAACGTTTTGTGTACTTTTAGAGAACGACGACTTTGACCAACACATGTTAGTTTCATCAAAGATTCCATGGAAGATCTGTTTTCAACAGAATGAAATTTTAAAAAGCTTTATAAAATAAAAAATAAAAATAAAGTGGGTTGGCCGACTAACCTGGCGACGTATTCATTGATATGAAGGCAATCTGGTAGGAGCAGGGAACACACGAAAGGTGCAAAATCCGGAGACGAACACTCGGAGAAAAGATGATGCCATTGGTTGTCGTTGAGCGCTGCCCTGACCTCATCCTGCGTGCGGTGACCGAGTTTGTTGGGCAGAGCGGTGTTGGTGTAGGGCAGCACGCTGAGACACTCCACGACCGAAATCTCCTCGCAGAGGAAGTCATCTGAGGGTTTGGAAATAACCAAGTAAAGTGAAACTAAGATGCATGAAAAACAGCCTAATTTTAGAGGGAGCTTAATTCATAGTGAAGCTCAGTTGTGGAATAAGGTGGGTATTGATGTATAGGGTAATTGCATAGGCGCATATAGAGGAAAGGTGAAATTGTTACTAAAGTAGTAAAGAGACTGAAGAGAGATTGTAAGTAAGGCCTGGCGTCCACCTACTACGATAGAAATCTAGACCTACCGATACGGCACCGACACAAAAGGAAAACAGCGGAGACATATCAGAAAGGTGCAAAATCGTAGACATCTGTCTAGACATGCATATCCATATGTTTTTTTTCGGTGCCTAATTGCAGACACGTGGTCAATTGCCCCGATAGTAGGAGACCTCCAAATCGTCTATGATAAGCCTTACGATGTATATAAAAACCGATTACGTTGCACGTCGATGTACCTAGTCTAGACTGTTGGGTAAGATAAAGATGTTCTCGATTGTCCATGATTTTTGACATTATTGTAGTGCATCGGGAGGACTTAAATTGCTATCGTAGTAGGTGGACGCCGGGCCCAAGGGGGTAAAATTGATCACTCATGTTCATGTCAGTCTATCCATCATCAATATAAGTATCATACGTATTTTGCACATCTGATGGTGTTTTCTCATACGACGAGGATGATTATTCATTTGAGGTAATACCCGATGGAAACCTGCTCAAGTGAATATTACCAATTATATTATGATAAATTATGTTTTCCATATAAGAAGAAAACTGAGTCTTACCTGGCATCATATCTGGTTTTCGAGTGGTACTTGTTGGCGGTGTCAATGAAGAAGAGCCTGAATGGGAGACATGATTTACAGATTTCAGCAGTTCAGGCGTGTAATTTCGCATACGAGCTAACATCCAAACAGACTAAGCATGGTCGTGACAATTTCCGGTAACTGAACCTACAGCTACATAACAGGCTAATATATGGAAATTTTCCACTTTCCACATCTTGTTTATTGACCCAATACATGTAGATATATTGATAATCAATGGTACACAAAGTACTCCTGGAGAATGTACGTATACTCAGTAAGTCGTTAGACGAGTTTTGAAAGTCCGGGGACAGGTTTTTTTTTCTTTTCATACTCTTAAACTCTCAACTTACCAGCCTTGCCGAATTTTACGATTACTATATATATATATCTTACAGCGGAAAGTAAATGACTTACGCTAGAAGGTATATAATAATGATATGCTCGCTGACGCACGTGTATTACTTCGCGTTAACCCATAGTGGTTTACGGCTGGCCGTCTACAAAACATCGATTATTGTCTGTCTATTAGATATAAAACGACATGATAGTTCAGATACCTGGAACTTGACACCGGATGGAGACTGACTCGGAGGCTTCGCAATAATGGTTCCCCCAGGGGTCACGTGAACAGCTCAGCAGCGACGACTCATCGCCAGCACATGTCACGTGACTCAACCAGATGAGGCCCGACCCGGAGCCAAACTCGCCGCCACGCAGGTAGCGCGCCCCGGTAGAGCTGCGTGAGAGGAAAGCCAGAGCAGATTGTATCTGTTAAGACCCGTGATTGACAATGTATCTGAAACAGCAGTGACTGCTACCCCATGATGTGACTGGACTGGTGGAAGACAGGCCACGAGCCTAGGATGCTACCAGTATAATTAAAGAAATGAAAAAAAAAAGTTTTTAGATTTTTTTTTAATCGAGCTGCACTCTTTCTTAGTTCATCATCTTAAACTGTCTTTTTCTTTTCCAGTTCAAGTTTTCTTATACTTTTCCCTTTGATGATAATACTTGCTTTCATTAACATGAGCGCGATCCCATGACGAAAGATGGAATATCCTTTTAACTACAAGTGAGTAATCCAATGCAGAATATTAACTTATCAAGTGGCAAATTAATCGTTGAACATTTAACTTTTAGACTCCGAAAATAAATAACCCTGTAGCAATGTGAGGGTTCCTTAAAACAGATTTATGACATTCTTACAGGTGTTATATTAGAAGGGAATTACACAAAGAATATATTGTAAGATAGCTTGCCTGCTAAACACATAAAAACCTGCTGAACGTGGAAATTAGTGCATATTTTTCTCGGACATTAATTGATAAGCGATCAAAAGTAATGAGCGATTCGCTGATGTAGTTTAAAATTCTTCCTCTCACAAAAGCCTGCTTACCTGAAGCCGAGTTGTCTGCAGGCGACTGCAGCGCTCCTGTCGGTGAACCCGTCGTCACAGACTGTTCCCCAGTGACCTTCATGATAGACCTGTAGCAGACCCTCTCCTGGGGTACCACCGTTGACCAGTCTGAACTGAACGTCGTCCTCTGTGTATTACATAATGGGGACATGCCATCCATACTTATATCATAAATAACCAATAAAAGATGGATTATCTCGTTAAGCTACCTTGCATAAACGGCCTGCATAAACGACCCTGCTACAGCAGGCACCATTTTTGGAAAATAGCAATGTCACATGATGTGTCATGTGATTTGAGTAATTTACCTTGGTAGGTGATGATATTTTGTAATACCAAATCAAAGGTCAATATGCCGTTTTTACTATGTCAAAATTTCTTTCAATTCAAACAATAATTTTTTTTATTTTTTGAATTTTGTATATAAGTATCAATGATGCCTCTATGATGCCTGGAGGCATCATGCTGCGGTAGCCAAGGGAATGCCTGGAGGCATTATGCTGCTGTAGCCAGAGGAATGCCTGGAGGCATCATGCTGCTGTTAAAGGGCTAGGTTTGTTCCCATAAAATATAGATGGGAACAATCGGTTGTAAATAACTAATAAGGAAAAAGAGGTAGAGAGAAAGTGAAATGACTTCTTTAGCATGATGTTAATTTATTAGAACTGTTACTTATCACAGAATCCTAACATATATAATAGAAATATCAATTTTCCATTGGGAGGTTCAGTGGGGCTGACTGTGGGTTGCCTAGAAACAGTGATAATTGCTAAAGCTACATATATATATATATATATATATATATATATATATATATATATATATATATATATATATATATATATATATATATATATGCGTCATCTCGGATTCATATTCAAGTTGAAAGCCTTGCTCTTGTGAATTAAGTTTGTACCGTTAGAGGGCGCACACCGCACGGCTACATCTTCTCTGTGAACACAGTTGTGAACTCCCCATCCGCCATGCGCACACTGGGCCAGATTGGACTCACTTCCGGTGCACGTGACCGAGTCGAGGTAGATAGGGACGCTAGAGTTGAGTGGCGGGAAGACGTTGTCAATCCTCGACGCCTGAGACGTGTCGCTGAAACATAGAGGTCATCTCAAGGTCAGCAGCTGTAAGCTTCTTTTTTTTTTTTTTTTTTTTTTTATAGAATTCAGGTTAAGACAATGCACATTCACTCATCGATACGAGCGTTCTTCCACGTACATGTCGAAGACCAGTGAACTACAAGTCGTTCACTAGCAAAAACGAACAAGTGCTCTATATGAGAGTAATCAATCAGTGAGATCATAGTTAGTATTATTATTGTTGGCCAGTCATGTGACTCAGCCCAGCGATTATCATATCAGATTTTGTAGTCAAACATTGTTCTTGGTATCTTCAAGTTATGTTAACAGATAACAAAGCCTAGTGCATACAGGTTACATTGTATTTCATTATCTCTTCAAGTAATTGCTCCGGTCTTTTGCTTTTTGGTCGGACCACTGTAACAGCATTTCATAGAACTTTTTAAAGAAATGTTACTAAGGATTGCTACTTTGTATTTGGGGGTGTTGATGGATTTTAGAAAATGTAATACCTCACAGGCACTATAGTGTATGAACAGTCTCTAGAATATATTAGTTTTAAAAGCACCTCCCAGTTGAATTAGAAGGCTTTGCCGGTGGGTAGTAGTATATGATTTTTGCCCTGATTCAGGCTTACCTCATTAGAGTATTATCTTTATGACTTTGTACTATGGTTTTGTAAGATAAGAAAACTGCCACTGTAGTGTAATAAACAGCCTGTCATGATATCAGTTAAGTATGTATAGTGCTATAGATGACAACCTTGACTAAAAGCATTGGTTAGAGGCTGATGCCGGCACCTGATGGCCGAACAATTAGGATTGATTTTGGGAAGGCGCTCCAACCATACGGAGAAAAATCAAATTGAAGGGCACTATACCTATTACATTTCAAATTTATTTCCTGATATCTTTATTTAATCATTATACTGAAATTGGTGTGTGTGTGTTTTATTGTGAGCAAAGTGGCTTCGGATTTCTCCCTAGTCCGTCGGGTTGTACAGTGAGGTTGGAATGGATTGACAAATATTCACATATCCTGTTGTTTTCCATCGGGAAATCATAACAAAGTAACGGCTTTCAACGTCATGTGCAGTCTAACTATGTAGGTTCAGGGTGATGTTTCACTGCAATTGCACTATTCATATCACTCTTTATCATAGCAATCAGGTGTTCTCTCTCAAACTCTTAGAAACTAAGGAGTACTATAACACTATTAAACCACTGTGCGTCTTTTGGGTTATACTTTATGAATGTGGACGGTGAAAACAGAAATCCAGCAAATGATAGCTATATGGACCTTTTACACTGTGCACACGGATTGATTAGAATAATAGTCAAAAGAAGAATTAAGCACAATAATAAAATCATCTTCAACAATTGTATTATAGAGGAGACCTATGAAAGTTAATGGTAAGAGCTCATATCCCATCGAGTATGCATAGCGTAGTAATCCACAAGGCGTGAATTAAGTAGCGCTTCAAACGAGAAGGGAATGAGCTCTGACCGTAAACATTAATAGGTTTCTGAATTTATCTCATCCTTCACATTGATTAATTGGCTGCAATTTACGACATAATCCCCCATTGAGACTTTTTTCTAAATACTCCATTGGCATTGAGTACGAGTTCCCAATGTTAAGTCTTTAAGGATAAAATATCAGGGTTGACATGAAAATACTAAATCCCGCTGTAAGGTATGGTATTCCCCTACCTCTAGGACTAAATTCCACCTGGTATGTGACAAATATAGTTAAACTAGACTCACTTAAAGCCGACACTACGACAGACGACCCGCGCATCCACATTCCGGAATTGGTCCTTGCAGACAGTCCCCCACGTGCCGTTATAGAGAACCTCCACGCGGCCCATAGTGAGACCCGACAGCCGCGTGGCCACAGGCACCATCGGTGTTGTCGATGCCATTGTCGTTGTTGTTGTTGCTGTTGCTGTTGCTGTCGTTGTTGATGTTGGTGGGCTTGTCATGGTTGAAGACCCTAGGGTGAACAAAGTTGATGTAATATCAATAAGATACATCTCTTATTGACCTATGAATACAGTAAGCATAAACTACGACGAATGCTCTACCTGGAAACTATTTATCGTAAGAAGCGATGCTCTTATGGGTAAACGTCTCCTGTAATATTCACAGGAGTGAAATCAATCCTCATCCAACTTTTTTCGAGCGTGCTTGCACGAGCTATATACATTATCTAGAGGTTAGAGTGGTCCATATAGACTTTCAGCCACCCGTGCAGTAACTCGCCTGCACGCGCCCACGCAATTAACACGCTTTCAACATGCTAAAATGACTGCCATGACTCGAGATGAAGACTTTGAACCAATGTCTGAATTTGACTTCACGTCTTGGGAAAAGGCAGCTGGACTAAAAGGGAAAACTTCAGAAGTCCTGAATAATGACGACTATGCTGAGTAGGACGTCCTGATGATGATAATATATAACATCAAAGAATGGAAGATCACTTTATCTAAGGACTTAAGATACCCCTCGTCGGTATTCGGAATGGTTTAAGCAGAACTGCCGTGAATATTGAACAAACACCAAATTTATTGTTCAAATAAGGCCCGGCGTCCATCTACTACGATATGGCTCCGATATGGTCTACGATGCACCTGCCGATAAAAAAATCCAAATCGCGTCGGAGGGTCACTTAATATCAGGGCAATTGACCACGTTTCTGCTATTAGACACCGATAAAAAACCCATAAAATGCGTGGTGAATTGGCATGTCTAGACATTTATCTACGATTTTGCACCTTCCCGATATGTCTCCAATATTGACTTTTTATATCGGAGCTATTATATCGGTAGGTCTAATTTTCTATCGTAGTAGGTGGACGCCGGGCTTTAGAGCTCAACTCACCGACAGGCGGGGGTGCGCAGGAGAGTCTCACATCGTCGCTATGGAAACAGGAGCCGGCGTCTCTCCAGGGGGCGTGACCACAGTCAGCTAGCGACCTCTCGTGGCCGGTGCAGGAAACATCACGGAGCAGGATTGGGCCAAGCTGTTTAGTGCTCGCCTGACCAGGTAATATCGTCGCCGGGCCGCTGAAAGACAAGCGTGGAGCACCGTGAGTCACTTGCTACATCCTACAAAACCAAGATCTATTCGAGCGTCTACTGCCAAACTGAGGGACAGCTCAGTATCAGTCTGTCGTGTGGCGATATGCGGATATAGCCAACGTTATTGGGGAACCAGTCGGTTATCAGCATAAAATGGTTGCAATGCTGATATGTTTACTGTGGACTGCAGATGGTCAGCAGATATAGTGAAATGACTTATGATTGATATTGCTCAATGAATGATTATGAAACCGAAACTTTGAAATAGGACATTAAGTCTGCGTGAACAATAACTAATTATAACACATGGGACGAAGTGTAAAGCTACCCTATGAGATTATCGAACATAGAATATGTGACCTAAGTCACATAAGTAATCATTAGCAATAGTTAATACGATTCAAGGGCACATTTGTCGTCCCTCGGTCTCTATGGCATACAGAAAATAGTCTACATGTACGATCCTAAATTATTAAACGGGCCCCAGGTCAGTGAAATAGAAACAAAGTAGTTTAGGAAATGAGAGTTCACTGAAACATTTAGATGTGTATGACACTATGATATATGTGGTATGAGATATCGATAAAAGTTGCATGAGATAATCGTGGAGGTTGTATGGGATAATAATAATGATAATAATAATAATAATAATAATAATAATAATAATAATAATAATAATAATAATAATAATAATAATAATAATAATAATAATAATAGAGGTTGAAGAGGTGAGAATAAGGTTGTAAGAGATATTATAGAGGATGTATTGGATGATAAAAAGGGTTTTATCAGTTAATTATAGAGGGTTGCCAAGTTGGGGAGAGAAAAAGACATTAAAATATTTCTTATTACAATACAGGGTTTACACATTACATACACATTACAGTTGGGAATCAAGGGAAAGCTCAAGTTTTGACATGGGTCAATAGAAAGATTGATTGTGAGATCAGGGGCTGTGGCTGAATTAGGTAATTCAGCAGTTGGTATATCAATATCACACGAGGAATTATATATTTCATTCTGAAAATGGAAATATGAATTTTAATGGAAACATTGACAACGGGCATCCTTGATTGTATAGAAGTAGTTTGAAATGATTCTTGAGGCTCTTTAAGGTAACAATAGAGGTTACCTGGCATTCAACATGAGACATGCTACCTCCGCTTCTGTCTGCCCGAACTTATCGCTGCACACGGTGCCCCAACTTCCGTCCTTATACACCTCCAGCCTGCCCTCTAGTGGGTGAGACCCGTCACTAAGTCGCACCTCAAGCGGAGCTAAAACAGAGAAAAATAATGGAGTCTTTATCTGTCATGTAAGCTAAACAAAGAAAGCCGCCAAATACTGTGAATTGTATCTGAACTACATAAATGTTAAGAGGCAAGTTATATGTGAACTGAACGTCAATCAAAGAAACGACGAACTCGAAAGGTCAGTCCTCGAATTGACCTCCAATTTATGGAGTGCAAGCCTTTAAGGCGCGTGCCTGATGGCATCTTATATTTGAGAAAGGGAAAAAACTTTAAATGTGCTGGATTCCAATACAGTATTCAGTTAGAACATTCTTGGAATGTGTTGAATAGCAATCAATCAGATAAATGTTGAACGGATTTGGTGTGTCTGGTATTTTGGAAAATTATCTAGATGCATATGGTGAACATATTTGGCAATGTGATAATTGACGATATTTAATCACCAGGTGGCGCCACCATGAATTGTAGGATATGCCTTTAACAAAATAAAATCAACCTACTTGGTGTGTGTGGGATGGCGCGGCAGATGACGCCCACATCTTCACTATGCGAGCAGTCAGAGTCGTTGAGCGGATTGTGAGGGCAGTCAAACACGGAGGCCTCGTCCCCGCTACAGCCGAGCTCGTCCAGCAGGATGGGTGCGCTACGAGGGCCTGGAGGAGGGTTCTCCATTACCAGCGCTGACCCACTGCCATGACACACAATTAATTACTCAACCCATCCTTTAAAAGAACACATTTTGTCTGTCTATCAGGATTAGGCCTGGCGTCCACCTACTATGATATGGCACCGATATGGTCTACGATGCACCTCCCGATAAAAAAATCAAAATTGCGTCGGAAGGTTACCTGATATCGGGGCAGTTGACCACGTTTCTGCGATTAGACACCGATAAAAACCCCATATAACGCATGGTGGATTGGCTTGTCTAGACATATGTCTACGATTTTGCACCTTCCCGATATGTCTCCGATATTTGCTTTTTGTATCGGTGCCATATCGGGAGGTCTACGATTTTATCGTAGTAGGTGGACGCCGGACCTTAGCTTAATGACAACCAATTGAATAATTTTGATCTATTTCATTATTGGGATTATGTTGTATTTCCCACAGTAGATTAAAGAAGGTGTGGTTGGAGCTGTGCTCAACTGAATGTTGCACAGGATAAATCAAATGTGCCGTACAAAATAAACGATATAGGGAGCAGCGGTGAATAATTTTACAAGTATGTGCATGAGTGTATATCAGATGAAGGGAAGAATCCGTTTCTATAAGTTACACGTGGTTGTAGTAGAACGGGAGCATTGTGTTTCCAAAGAACATGCTTTCCTACTGTACATTTATCTATGAGTAGGCCTTCCGTGCCTAAAAGAAGCAACTTATACCTATTAATATGACGTGCTATGCCACCTCAGATACTACGGAATTGCATGTATCAGTAAAAAAAGAGAAATTCACAAAGACTTGGACATCTGACTGGACACATATATATATATTTACAGAGACCTAAATCTAATTGGTAAAAAGAAGTCTCATGCTATTTTTATGTACAACTTGCAGCAGCTTCGGAAATACCACACTTACCCAAGTACGCTGAATCAGCACAAACCAAAATTACATATTTACATTTCATTTAGTAACAAAGTTCATCATCACAGAAATCATGACTGTTAAAAACATTAGTGAGTGTCGAATATAGCATTCTATACAAAAAGAAAGTCGATATACTATCTCACCCTTGGTATTTTTGTGCAATAGGCTTAACGTTGGTTACTCGTTCTCCATGCCCTTACAAGTATTACAGTCTGTTCTTCATGGTCTATGATATCATATATCCAGTGTGTCATCTGTTCTTTTGGTGTGTACAGGGGTGAGATAAATACAGAAAGCAACTTGTTTAGGTCAAAGTCGTCGTTCTCCAACTCGTTTGAACTCTATGCAATATTCACTCGGCTCCAACTCGCTCCGTTTCAAGCTCATGGAGAACGAAGACTTTAACCAAACTTGTTGGTTTCTTCTTTAGTACAAGCATTTAAGGAGACATTATAGAATTGACAATAACAAATCATAGCGATTGGGAAGGATTTGGCTTATCTTTGACTGGTTCATTGAGTGAATATCGTTAGCAAAGCACTCACTTGTAGCCCAGCATGGCGCAGACGACTTTGGCGTCGCTGATATCAAACCGGTCATTACAGATCGTACCCCACTGACCGTTGTAGAAGACTTCGGCACGGCCAGTACCCGGCGTTCCCGCCTCAACAAGCCTCGCACGATGGGGCACTGCGTCATGGAGAAAACAATATGATAAAAGTCTCTGGTATGGCACATAGCTATTGTGCTATGAAAGTGGCCATTTTGACCCAAAACAAAACACAAGGTGGCTGGTCCAGTTATCAATGGATTTTATTAAATGATTTTTCTTTTGGTTTGCCATAGAGGGATTTTAGCCTGATCTCACGATTATCTATAGATTTTAACAGCAGAAAATAGCGGATAATCACAGAACTAGCAGTCGTCCTATAGAGGGAGGGACCCTCACACTAGGTATTAAATTACTGTCAACCAATGTGATTACTCGGTGTTTCCAATCAGTTTTTACGGTCATATATTTGCATTCTGTGCGGATGCTTCAATAATATTATTGTCAATTCTCTACGAAAGGCTGGCTCGATGTACTGCGCGGCTTTGGCTTGGAAATACCCCAATGCATCACTTGGCATCATATTGATGGCATATACGTATAAACAGAGTAACGGATTGATTTAGTCCCCATTGTCAAAATCAATGGTGTCTCCGTTGGAGAAGTAGGACTTCAAAACACCAGACCTCGAGCTCAAGACACACTAATATGTTTCATCAGTTTTCATCACAAATACTCTCAGAAAATGGCGCTTTTCCTGTTTTGGCTTCCAACTTCCTGGGTTTATATATGGCAATTTTATAGAACCAATATTTGATATTTTGCTGGAAGATACAGAAAATATAAACATGCATATGTGGAAATATCTTACCACATGAAATGGCGAATACCTTGCTGCTCGCGCATTGTGACGTCATAGCATTTCCGCTTAGACAGGAAGTCATGTTATTACACGTCACACCCATAGTCGTGTTTTGCTGTCGGAAGTGAGATGGCTCAACAACCTGTGGTGTAGTTTCACTGCATCAGAAAAAAAGATGTATTATCACTATTGTCAGAAATATGTTCAAGAGTAAGTTTTGCTTACACCATATTACCTGACCTCAGGTTAATGTTCACATTTGAAATAACTTGCTGGAGTCAGAAGAAGTTGGGATATACACACACAATATTGACTGGTTTCAATTACAAGCAGCCGTATACCCCGAGAAGTTGACGAGTAGTAATATCCGAGCACATGCGAGAATATTGCTTGTGATCAACTCTGCGGAGTATACAAACGCTTTTATTCTGAAATCAGTCTATCTATTGTATCTATTATTCACCTTCTCCTCACAAGTGACGCACCTATATGAGTTGGTTTATGAACACATTATTTTTCAGAACGAACTATTATGTTCCCTTTATCGGAACCCGGAACATACAACAAATCAGTATGCTCCTGGTATGTAGATACACACTCTCTATGTGTTTTCTATGGACACTTTGTATTAGGTGGATAATAAAGTTCACCATGCTAACATAGACAAAAGGTATTGTTCAAGTCGATCAGGTGCAGTCCATTTCAAGTACTTAGAAGACAGTCAGAGTAACTCAGTTGGTAATAATCAGCAGCTTCCCTGCTTACCTGTAACCCAACATAGAGCAGACAACGACGGCGTCAGCTGGGGTCAAATTGAGGTCACACACAGGCGTCCAGATGCCCCGGATGTAGATCTGCAGGGCGCCCTCTGCCGAGTCCAGCCCGCCTAACAGACGCAGTATCGTCTGCGGCGCTGAAATGACGTCACAAGGCGCTTTTTGTAATCTTTGTTGTACCACACTGGAGTTGTGTCCAAGCCCCAAACAAATTCCTAACATTTCACTGTCTACATAACAGTTACTGCCACAGTTTATTTTGGTTTCCTTTTACAAATCAAATCCAAATGCTGCTATATGATAGAAGTGTGATTATCACATGTTATATCATGTTACAGAGATACTGTTTTATCATATACCTATAGCCGAACAAGCATTACCTACATACCGCAATTCGATATGTATCAATCAAGGTATTCGCATCAAGGGGGATGTTTTCGTACCAAGGGTGAAATTTCCATAACTAGGGTGACCACGTAATATATTCTGAGCCATTCATAGACCTTGGTATGGCAGTCCACAACGTGAAACATTAACAATGTTCAACTGTGAAAGGTCATCGAATCAGCACGTGTATAAGTGAGAAATGTGTCATATTTATAACATTCTTTTTTTTACAACTTTTTTTAGTATCGTGATTTTATACAAAAAATTCTCCGAGCTCGGCAGAGCCGTTCTTCCGCTCGGTCCCTCTGAGCAGGTATTAACCACAATTACAATACCCCTTGACCCTCACCACCAAATTTCGGAATTCCAGCACCCGGAATTAGCTTTCCTATTATAGTTTATCCTGTATGTAATTGGTATCAATATATGAAAGTTCAAGCTACTTGATATGTCTCTATGTAAGAAATTGTGAGTTAGGCACTTAAAACTGCAAGAGCGTAGGGACTTATGATAACTTGTAGTTGAATATTGCTGGGATACGACGGATATATCTTTGAGTTCTTGGTTATGATACGAGGCTATTTTTACCTGTAGGTGTTGGCGCGAAGGTTGGCGATGAAGTAGATGTAAATATTGAGGAAGTAGACACCGGTGCTGCACAGTGTAAGGGTGAAACAGACGATATTGAGACATTGGTAAACTAAAAGTGCAAAAAGTCGTCGTTATGTATTATAGCTGATTTATGCACGTCTTTTTATGTATTTGGATTGTTAACAATGTTATCTGTGTGAACCTTACCTGAAACTTATAAAAACGTTTCTACATGTCATGCAGGCTGGTTCTCCACTGGACGACTATTCGTCACCGATCTGCAGTCGGGAACCACCGATCGATTTTTTTGATACACCGATGCAAAATCGGTGAATGGAAACAGGCATGCAAAGAAGTGTTCGCCGATTAATTGGTCATAGATTATATATTGAGACCACCACCGAATGACTTCTTCACCTTCTAACGGAATCAAAAGGTTTTAAAATCATCGGTGATAGTCATTGTGGTTGGAGGAAAATTCTGCTAATCATGGCAGAAACAAGACATAAAGCCATTTCAAATAGCCAATAAAAACGGCACCGATCAATTGGGTTCTCCTAAGAGTCGGTCGGTGGTGGCCAACGACTGCACGTCGGCGTCTAAAAGTTGGGGAGGGTACTTTGTATGCCTTGTTTCTGCCGCATTTGAAGGTCCATACCGACTGAATTATCCTCCAAACACAATGACTATCACCAACGATTTCAAATCCCTTTGATTCTTATTGAAGTCAGTCGGATGTGGCCTCATTTCATAATCTATGCACAATTAATCGGTGAACACATCTCTGCATGCCTGTTTCCGTACACTGATCTGGCGTCAGTATACCCTAAATTCGACCGGTGGTTCCCGATTGCAAATCGATGGCGAATAGGCGGTCAGTGGAATATGGTTTATACATGGCACCCTCACCAATTTTTAGACACCGAGCCAGCCACCACCGCCCGACTATTCAGAGAACTTAACTAATCGGTGTTGTTTTCGTCGGTCAGTGGAAAATGGCTTTTATTGGGAGTGCTATGGGAGATTGACTTACTGGTTGTTGGTAACGGGCCACAGTTGACTCCAATGTCTTCAGAGTGGTCACAGTTGTTCTCACCCCAGTCATCGTGCCCGCAGGCGGCTATGCTAGTCTCATCTCCCTCACACTCTAGTTCGTCCAGTAAGATCTCCCCACTGCCTGGACCGTACTGATCCTCTCCATACGTCACATCAGGTCCACTGAATATAAAACAACGAAAATATTTATAAAAAAAATATATAAAAAATTCCGCCATTCTTAAAACGTCAAACACACCCCACCGGGAACGCGAGATGAAGACGTTACGCAGAAAGATTTTTGATCTAACGAGAATATTAATCTCATATACATTCACACAGAATACACATGTATGTACTGTCTTCTCCGTTCTCGACTAAGTGATAATTTAATATCGCACTTATGATCATAGATCTTAACTAGGGCATTATGATAAATATGTATAATTCACTATAACGCGGCCATAGTAACATAAAAAATTTGAATTAGGCTGGGTAAGACTTTCGCGTTACACCTCTGGTTTCAACAAGGATCATATCCAGCCTAAAACTTTTCCACAAAAATACAGATGTATCCATACGAAGCTAACCTCTTTTATCTTACATCGAACAAGAAATATGATGATGCCACTTACACGTAGCCTAGCATGCGACAGATGACCCTTGCGTCTCTGTCGTCAAAGCGGTCGTCACAGACCGTTCCATTGCGGGCTCCATACGTCACCATGACGCGTCCGTGCAGAGCGTCCGGGCCGCCCTGTAAGAAGACCGTGACGTCAGGCGGCGGCGGGGTCGTTGTTGATGATGGACGGGTCGGAGCGACTGTGAAAGAAAAACGAGACACTGCGAGATCAAAATAAATATATATATGTAACTATGCATGAAAGTATTAGAAGGAAACGTCCTTACTGTGGACGAAACGACTCTTGTTCGAGGTCTGTCGTCGATTTCATACTGCCTGAGACCACAAGCGGAAGGCAGTATAAAATCGATGACTGACCGAGAACGAGAACCGTTTCGTCCACAGTAAGGACGTTTGCTTATTATCATATACAGTAGAACCCCGCGTAAGCAGGCACCGTCCGTTGCGGTCCAAAATGTCCGCTTACGTGGGGTGTCCTCTTACACGGGGTTGAAATAAACATCTAATAGAGTAAACCGTTCCGTTACGTCTCAGTCACAGTGGGCACGAAAATTATTATTACTGCACCCCTGGCAGCAGGCAGTATTTGATAGACATTCGCACACAGGTATATCATAAGATGAAGATAACTTGGTCTACTCCACCGAGTTTGACCGCAGAGTGATTCACAAAGAGAGTGCGGACAATGTATCATTTTCATCAAGTGGGGTTTATCTTATCTTATCTCACCCTGTATACATGACCAGAAACATTATTAATCAATAAAAGAACTCACCCAATTATCCATTGTGTATTGGGTACAATACCTTAATGGCCATGAAGTATGAGTTCCTAACGCTAAACCTCCGGAGAAATATACCGGGGTGAGATGATATTAAACCTAAGCTAACCAAAACACCAGATGACATTTGCCGGGTAGGCCATCCAACCAACGGGAAGTCAAGGTAGAACTGATTTAAATCTAAGGTAAAATCAAATATAAACAGCTTGACTGTGGGTGAACATCCCGTAGGCGTACTGGAACAATAGCTATGTCCTACTTTACTATATACCCATGCCGTATATAGTGTAAATACGCACCGTTTCGGTATATGACGTAAAAATACTGTACGGACCGCTGGTCCGTACACTAAAATACGGACCACCTTGCCATACACGTTTTTTAATATATTGGTTATTATACCAAATGAAATTGATATTTTTTAAATTCCGGGTAAATAGTAAATATATAAGTCCAACCATGCTTGTACAAGTCACAGAACTCGATGCTAATTTACCGTTTGTACGGAACTCGGCGTAAACGCCTCGGTCCGTACATACCGTAAATTAGCATCTCATTCTGTGACTTGTACAGCGAGGTCCGGACGTTCTATATAATTACTGACTGTTTCCGAAATACATTTTGCAAGGGTAATTCTAATAGGTCAGGTAAACTGAATGCCCGGTCTCGGTGAGACTGATGGCTTACCTGTGGGTACAGGTCCACATGATATGGCCACAGCCTCACTTTGCGGATCACAGTTGTGCGTCCCCCACGGGTCATGTTGACAGTCGCCCAGGTTTGTCTCCGTCCCCCGACAATCTACCTCGTCCAACCACAACCGAGTTGCTCCTTCTGGATCTCTGCTCGCCCGGATGTCGTCTCCTCTGCGTACAGACACAGACAGGTTCGTGTCAGAGGTCACGGGTTAACATACTGACAAGAGTTAGTCATAATGAGGATACCAGTCAATATAGGGTTAATTCTGAGGTAGGGTTATTTTATGAAGTAGTCAGTTATAAAATCTCAGTTTATTAAGGAGGCTGAATGTATTACTAAGTATTCATAAGGAGGAAAGGTCCATGCGGTCTATGCTATTATGTAATGAGATTGTCGCAATAATTAAACAACTATCCATTATTCAAAAACTGCCCGATTCCATAACCATGGTATACGGATCATGGTATACAAATCCGTAAAATACGGCCTCAAAACCATTTATATCCAGTATGGGATACGATCTAAAAGACATCTCACATCATTATTATGAGTGAAACTATACAAAAAACAAAGAGGACTTTGAAATTGAAAACACGTCCTTGCTATTTGAATTCCTTTACGTCCATGTATATAACTGAGAGAGTAGCTTACTGATAGCCAAGCATTCTGCAGACTACGGTGGCCTCGGGAGAGCCAAACTTGTCATCACATACTCCAGCCCACAGAGATTGGTGGAAAACCTCTAAGCGACCATGCAGCCTGTCTGCACCCCCGACAAGCCGCACATCCACTGGTGATCCTGTAAGACAAGATTGATAGCAGTCAATGCAATGCTCTTATTAGGGAATACTAGTTTAGTTTACCAAGATGTCGGAGCTTATCAAGTTAGTTTACTATACCCGTACTAAACGTTCCGATAGGCGAGTTTTTTTGTTAGCAATTTCTATCATGGGAATATTGTGTGTACACAATCACCGAATTCGACTGTACAGCTGTTCTTCACTTGGGCCCCAGCCCTCTATTCCTCATACGGGTTATTGTCTATTTCTACAGCTATGACTCTAAACTATCGCTCACTGATGTAATTGGAGATAATTAAAATTTGTATGTTGATTCTGACGGTCAACCTCCACCCCGCCTATCAGGAACTTACAGAACTATACAGGGACTGTGACGTCATCACTGATCAGTAGCCAGCTCGCTGCCGATTCGATTGACTTTCTAATTGATAGTTCCAGTATATTGTATTACTTCAGACGTGATCACTTAGGCACTGCCTAACAATATCAATAATTTATCAAAAAATGTTTTCTTTTCAACTAGAAATTAATAAGTTTCTTATAATCACGCTTTAAGATGTAGATCAGTTGGTAAAACCTGGAGCTTAAACATTGGCCCTTGTTGATAATATGAGAATCCCTTCGCTTCTTCAAGACTACCTTATCCCAACCTAACCAGTCAGAATATATACAAACCACACTAAACCAATAGCCCAATGTGACATTATCACACACACTACCTGTGGTGGTGACTGTGGTGCTGGCCGTGGTTCTCTCTGTGGTCGTTGAACGGGTGGTACTCACTACAGTAGTCGTTGAAGTCGTCGCTAATAGTGGAAACAAATCATGATGATTATTCCGAATGCATATAAAAAAACATCGTGTATTTTTACTAAAATATATCTCCATAGTCCTAGAGGACAAAAGCGTTATCAATGTGTCTTGTTCCGAGGATAAAAAGGCCAGGTGCAACATCTTAAGTTGGAAATTACGGAGCTAACTTTGAACGTGTTATGTAGTAGCAATGAGAGTGGTATGAGAGCGAAATGAAGTGTTGAAGGTCTAATGTGGCATTTCCACCTACCCAAGAAAGCTCCATCGATTATGTAAACCCTCTACAAAAGTCGGTTAGTGGTCCTCCTTGGGATTTTGTCTGTGCTAAACAGTCGTTCATCCCAAAGTACGCCCTGTTTTCACCTGGCGACAGATTATGTGTTCCATGTACAGCGATTATTAAATAAGTATAGGACGTGACCAGCCTGAATATTGACCCTCCCTAAGCTAGCCCGATTGCATTTTGGTCACAGCCACAGATTAATTCAACCTGGTTTGATTTCGTCGGTGGCCTCAAAAATTGGGTAGTGATGCCATATTGCATAATGTTTGAATGAAAAATCATTCAAGCTTTTTGTTTCCACCTGACGATTATTACACAAAAGGTATCACATAAGGCCCGTTTCCATTGGCCTACAAAAAGGGTGTAGATATTTTGATTTCTCCTGATAGCCCATTTCCATTTTGCCTCAGCAGTGCTAAAGGTCCATCGGTGGTGCCTGACATTAGATCAGTGAGGGCCAATGTAAATAAGCTATTAGAAAAACTCAAAAAATCTATACCCTTTTCGTCGGTCGATGGACACCATATGGTCACAGTGGCAGTCGGAAACGCCACTTAATAGCTATACCAGTAATGGATCATCATGAGACCTGACTTACAGGAGGTGGTGGTCGGTGGCAGGCAGCTTACAGCCACGTCTTCCGAGTGGTCGCTGTAGCAGTTATGCTTGCCCCATGGATCATGCTCACACAAAGCAAGACTGGGCTCGGTGCCGGTGCACTTCACATTGTCCAGCCATACCTCCGCTGTCGATGCGTTAAAGCCAGTACCAGCACCCGACACATAACGAACGGCTGACAGGTCCCTGTAGAGAAACAAACAGCAACGCTTCGAAATAAAATATGTCCCCTTTCGATTTCTACAATTATAGTTTTTAAGCAACGATCACACTATCTGCATTGTTTTCCGATACATAATGTGAATATATACTTCTAGTTTATCATGTGATTTAGGAGAACCATGTACGATTTAAGTAAAAGAATCTTAGAAATAATTGAAAGAAACAGTATAAGGCCCTTTGAATAAATAGATGGCCCTGATTTCTATGGAAAATAAGATTATATATATATATAGGTACAAAAGCCGGCGTAGAATCTTTACCTAATGCCCAGTGATTTGCAGACGACCTGAGCGGCCTCAAGCGTGAACTGATCATCACACACTGGCCCCCAACGACCTTTATAATACACCTCCACAAAGCCCTCGTAAGGACCACTTCCGCCCACCAGCCTCGTTCTCACTTCAACATCTGCAAAGGTAAAGTTCAGAAAACATTTGATAAAGAGCGATTCTACTGAGAGTAGAGGTTACACCTTTAGGTGTTATTCGAACCAGTATGCACAATGATGTTCTGCCACATATGAGAATTTAGGAAATGCGGCTATCATAAAATGCCAAATAACTAAGCATAATCTTTTACTCATGTAAATTTCAGAAAAGTGCTATCATGAAAACAAATCAGTGATAATCTAGGTATCTGATACTCTAGGTATCATCGATGAGAACCGCAATACATACTTTCAGAATAATCCAGACTATCGGATTCATCTGAGCTTGTAACATCTTGGTTATTACCCGGAATGTAATTAATGTAAGGCTGGCTGTGATTGGTTCCTACCTGGTGTATCAGTGGTACACGTGACCCCAGCGTCCTCTGAGTGCTGACACTGCACGCCGCCATATTGACTGTGACGACATTGTGATAGGTGGCTCTCGGACCCCTCACACTCCAAACTTTTCAACCAAATCTGTCCTTGACCTGGTGTGAAATAGGCAGTATCTCTTGCAATACCTCCTTGACTGCAACCAGAGATACACATCTATCATTTAACATGGTAATTTATCTGATGACCACAGAATGAGCAAGGCCCACTTTCCATCCAGCAATACAGGTGTTGCCGTTCAGCGCCGCCTAACGGCCCACTCTCTAGATACGCGGCCGCTCGGACAAACACGGCCGAGTCAGGCTGCTTGTATATACATCTGTAGAGACAAACAGCAATCACACCTAAAGTGTGAACGGTGGGTGTGATTACAGGAGTGTTGTTTTTTGACAGATTAGATTGTTGGAGCAAACTAGGGCATTGTATTAACGAGTCTTGGCTGTCTAAACTTTAAAGTTGATAATCATCTTGGTTTTAACTTGGAAAAAGATAAGCATAATATAGCTAGGCCTGCCAATGTATTAGTGTGTATGCAGTTTTGGTGTCCCTGTGTTATCTAAGGTATATCTAAAGTATCATTGATGTGATATGCATGTATGATACATCAAATTGTAGCTGGAATACCATAGAATACGATGAAATCATTGTTATTTCTCTGAAAATGAGATACATGGGTCTTATGATAGTATTAGGCTCATATACTGAGTGATCCAATGCTAAGGAATACGTTGCCAAGTGAATGTTTGGCTTCAGCCTTGGCGTAGCTAGGGAGATAAGGTGCGGCACCGGCCTACGGAAAAAGGCCTATTTTGGTCACTTTCGTTATTTTAGTCGTGTACCGTTTTGGTCGCGGTCAACACACTGGGAGGGAATCGCCGTGGGAATCCTCACTATCTTTTCTACCTACCTACATTCCTACCGCTGTTTCTATCCTTCTTACTGTGCTACAGACGTGATTATCTATCATAATCTGTCTTTTTAGCATTGTGCTTTTCAGTGGCCTTCCGGTTAGCCTCAAACACGTGATCTCCAGACACATCCTCACTTTGATTATTTTGTCTTTGTTTATTGGCTAACACTTCCTCACATTGAACTTTAAACGCATCCTCACCCTCGGAATCATCAGCTGTCGACCGCAGAGTAAGAAAGGAATTGATGAGTGTTTGGTCTTTGTCCCTGTTCGCTATTGAGTTTGGAGCATGTAGTAATATGAACGAGGGGATAGCCAAGTGAATATTTCGAAGCGCTTCAAACGATATAGTGAACGGGGACTCAGACCAAACGCGAATATGTTTCCGACTCCACGATTGCCCTTTTTCATATAAAGTCACAGATTCTTGTCAATACAAATCATCATGGTCTGTGTATATGAACTTCCTTGATATCATTAGATACTTATAGCTACATGTCTATGCAATATCTTTGGAAAATATTTGGCGTTGCTTGATTTCTGTTCTTCAAAATCACTATATTTCATCATTCAGATTTTACCGGAGGTTTGATCATTAGAAACTGTTTATAAAGGTTCACCTGAAGCCAAGCTGACGACATATCACGATAGCGTCAGCGTCGTCAAAACCGTCATCGCAGATGGTACCCCAGACGCCGCCATGTTGGATTTCCACGCGCCCCTCAAACGGCCCAGCGCCATCTACCAGCCGCAGATCGGGAGGCTGCAGTGCTTTAAATAGGGAAATCCAGTTTAATTCATTTACCTATAGAGGTCTCTGCCTTAGGTAGCTCTCCCCATCTGTAAACACTGCACGAAAACCACTATTTTACTCATAAATACGCCATCGCGGAAGTGCATGTATTGGCTGTATTTCACACCCGGCGTATATGAGAGGAAATATCCTCTACCCCCTCTGCCTCCCGCCCCTTTGTGTTGGTAGAAGTAAAGGTGTCCTCAGTAAGAAGCCCTCCCCCCGCCCCCCTCCCCCACCTCCCCCGCCCGCTCTCAGTGAAGCCCTCTTCACTGGATGCTTATATCCGCCTACAGATGAGGCGTATATATACACGGGGAATAGGACGACCTTATATACGCAAAAGTCATACTTATATACGCCGGGCGCATTCTTATGTAAAATGGTGGTTTTCGTGCAGTGAAACGAACCCAAGCTAGTCAACAGTTTGCTGCCAAATATGGTTACGACCCTATAGGGACCTAACTGAAACTACAGTGTGTTCATTATAAATCATAATTTGAACCAGAGCTACTAAAAGATTTCCCCCAGAATGTCCCCCATGTGTTATATGTTACATATAAATGTATATAAAAACGTGATGATACCATTCGGGTATAGAATAACATTAACCCCTTCATGGTTTTAGGATACAGAGCGGCAGGGAGTCACAAAAGACTTATATGTATTGTTGTTAGTAACTGAATCTTGACCATTAGATGAGTTTTATCACTTTGTTGGAGTAATATAGACATACGTGGTGCTCCGATGCAGCCCGTGGTGCCAAAAGAGTCACAGTCAACCTTGTCTACGAAGGATTGCGGAAGATGATGAGTGCACTTTGTCAGGACACCTGCAAAGAGACGTGAAATCCATGTCACGGTGATTTGAATCTGAATCACTCAGTTGTAATGAAAATCGCAATATGTAAATTTGCAGTGTAAATTAGGTGTATTTGCATAATTATACATCAATCTTTTTCCAGGAAAAATGTGAAACCCCCAGCCCCTGAAAGAAGTTGAAAGGTTCGTTCCCGACTATTACATAATTAATAATAAAACCTCATTCAGTTACATGTATTGGACTTTAAGTTGTCGTTAAACTTTCTTATTGAAAAATTCAAAATTCTGTGAAAAAACATAGGTTACAGTATTAAAACTCAGTTTCATTGTCCGGCTATCTGGCACCGATCTACAGTCGGGAACCACCGATAGATTTTATTGGGTATACCAACGCCAGATCGGCTGATGGAAACGGGACTTGCAGACAATACAGATCAATTTTGTCTAGATTATATAACAGGGCCACCAAAGACGGATTTTCTCACAGATAATCTGTGTGTACCTTGAATATATACAGTAGAAACAGTGTATTTAATAATGCACCCTCACCGATAAATTGATACTGACCTACAGTCGGTGGTACGACCCACCGACTTTCAGGATACCTAAAAGAATTTCTGCCGTTTTCGTCAGCCAATGGAAACGAGGTTTAAAGGCCCATTTCCATTGGCCGACAAAAACGGCGGGGATTGTTCGAGCAACCCAGAAAGTCTGTCGGTGGTGGCCACGGACTCCATGTCGGTGATACATATTCGGTGAGGGTGTAGTGGATAAGGTCCGTTTCCATTGGCCGACGAAGATTGCTTAGACTTTTTGAGTTACACAGAAAGTCTGCGGTGGTGCCACTGACTGTGCGTCGGTTTTAGAAAAATCGCTGAGAGTAGTAGATTTCACTCAGTGACCAAGCTTTCACTCAGTGGTGGGTGGTGCCACATTGCATAATCTAAGCAGAAAAAGTCGTGGGGCATTTCACAACCTTGGTTGTTTCCATTGACCGATATTGAGTCCACAGTGCCAAAAGTCTGTCGGTGGTCCCTGACTGTAGATCGGTGATGGGAAATCGGCCAATGGAAACGGGCCTATACCGTGCTTCCAATGTGTTCCACAGGTGCATACGGATGGATTCGGTGGGTGGTGGTATTATTGGATCTTCACTAAATTAGTCTGACACCATTATAAGTGCCGGGCCATTTCCATTCACCGATCCTGCGTCAGTGGTTCCTGACTGCAGATCAGTGCACAAAATTCGACCAATGGAAATAGGCCTATAGGCCCGTTTCCATTGACCGACGAAAAGGGTGCAGATTTTTTTTAGTTCTCCTGATAGCCCATTTCCATTTTGCCTCAGCAGTGCTAACAGTCCATCGGTGGTGCCTGACTGCAGATCGGCTAAGGGCCAATGTAAATAGGATGATATAAGGAGAACTAAAAAATCTACACCCTTTTCGTTGGCCATTGGAAATTAGAAGGAAACCCACGAGATGAAAATAGCTTGGTCCGTACTCCATCGAGTTTGACTTCAGAGTAATTCACGAAGCGAAGCTGAGTGAATTACTCTTAAATCAAACGAGGTTCTTTATCTCACCCCGTATAACATTATTTATTGATAAAATGAATCACTATATTAGCCATTGAGTATTGGGTACACGAACCTCACGGCCGTGGAGTATGAGTTCCTAATGTTAAGCCTATGGAGAAAAATACCGGGGTGAGATAATGAGCCTTATTTATATAGAACGTCCTGACCATGCTGTACAATTCACAGAACGAGATGGTTATTTACAGTTTGTACGGACCGAGGCATTTATGCCGAGTTCCGTACAAACTGTAAAGAACCATCGAGTTCTGTGGATTGTACAGCATGGTTGGACGTTATATATTTACTATATACCCGAATTTTTTTTTAAATCATTAATTTCATTAAGCTTAACGACCAATATCCTAATGGCAAGGTGGTCCGTATTTTAGTGTACGGACCAGTGGTCCATCCAGTATTTTTACGCTATATGGCGAAACGGTGCGTATAAATTTACAGTATATACGGCATGGGTATATAGTAAAGGTGGTTACTTACTTATACACAAGTCTCTACATGGAGATATACTGGTGAGCTGCTCTCCAGGCACACACTGAGGCACGAGCACCCCGCAGACCAGTCTCCGGGCGTAGGGGTGGCAGTCCGTCTGGAGCAGCTCGAGCAGGCCTGACAGGCCTCGACTCGCGTCCTCCTGCTTACCGTCGCCGAACGTGTTGGGGAAGGTGGTCACATTGTACAAAACCTGGTCGGATTGTTGGCACTCGGGAATCCAGATTCCTTCACAAGTAGCTGGAATAGGTGAGAGGGGTTATTGATAATTGTGAAATTGCGTTTAATGTTGGGGCGGCGGCATGAACACCCCTTCTATCGGACATTGTAGAAAGGACACCATCTGACAGATATAATGGCCTTCCCACAATGCACCACAGCTTCTCCTTCAATAGGCCTTTTTAGAGCGTGCTTGCATGCGCTAAATACATCATCTAGAGGTTAGAGGGGTCCATATAGACTTTCAGGGTACGGCATGAAAATTATCCCTTCACTATCTGTGTGCTATTCACTGTGATATTGAGAACAGAGCAGGTTGTCAGTGTCTGAGGGCCTTAGAGGCATGCCCAGCTGACCATGACCAATCACTCCAAGACCGAAATACCTCATTGACCCACTGCTGCTTGATATGTTTTGATCCTAGTCCCAGGCAGTTATAGAAATGGCAAGTTGACTGGGAGCAGGTGGGTTACAGAAAACTATCCATAGGCTAAATCTGACTCAAACCTTTAAATTGTTATTCATTTATAATTGCACGCTCATTAATGTGTGATGGACATACTTTTGGCTCCTAGTTCTGTAGACCGGTGTCGCACCTTATCGGCTTAGTTACGCCACGGCTGAAGCCAAACATTCACCTGGCAACCTATTATTTAGCATTGGATCACTCAGTATATGTGTATAATAGGTTCATGATACCCATCTATATAATTTCTAGAGAAATAATAACGATTGCATTGTATTCTATGGTATTCCAGCTCAAATCTAGTATGTCATACATGCATATTGCCTCAATAATACTTTAGATATAGCATAGATAACATAGGATCACCGAAATTGAATACACATTAATACATTGGCAGGCCTAGCTATCATATGTTTATCTTTCTCAAAGTTAAAACCAAAACAATTATCAACTATAAAGTTTTGATATTCCAGACTCACTGATACAATGCCTTTAATTGTTCTAGCAGTCCAATCTGTCCAAAACCAACACTACTGCAATCACACCCACCGTTCACACTTTAGGTGTGATTGCTGTGTGTTTCTATATGCATACCGCCATACTCGCGGTGTTTGGCCGTTAGGCGGCGCTGAACGCCAACAGCTGTATCCAAACTGCTGCACCGGAAAAAATGTGTCCGCCCAAATAGCGTTGTCACCCATCCCCTGTTAGCCAGTATACTCATATACAAAAGGAAAACTGTTAGGGTAAAATCTGTGATAATTGGACCAGAGACCCGCTCTAACCTGATGGGAGTTCCTTTGTTAGTCCCTCAATAAAACGAATATGCCCGACACATCAACTATTATAACACATGCATTATTCTAGTAAATCTTATCATATCATAGTCTATATTATAAAATATATCACCTAATTACCCATTGGGTATTGGGTACACTACCTTCACGGCCTGAGTATGAGTTCCTAACATTCATATACCTATGAACAACCTATGATTACCTAACGCTGCTGGGGGTGGAATAACTTTTGTATACTGCCCAGGTTGACACGTGACCAAAACGTACTGTTGGTGAATTTAAAGATGGCAGATTCTGCTGATTCAGACCTAACAAAGTGGTTTAAAGACTTCTCGTTGTATGTAACAACTAAGTATGGAGGTATTTCATGTTGTATATTAATACAAAAGAACATAAATAGTAGGAATAATCGGCGAGGCCGCAATCGGGGTGATTTCGAAACCTACAAAATGTAAACATACTACGTCCAAGCGGCGATGACGTCGTGGTGACGTTGTTGCATAGCAACCTGCATAGTTGCTATGAAACCAGCGGGAAATCGCCAGGACGAAAAAATATCGGTTGTAGTGACTCAATGAGGGTGGGCATTGCTTCAGATTTGATAGGTGGTCAGCGAATCGCCGATTTTTATTGATATTTGAAGGTATATATGAATAGGGAAACCACGTACTGGTGTAAATAAGTAAAAGTTACTCGGTAACTCGCATTGGGCAGTAATCTTTCCAAGCCTTACCTTGTAGCTATGAATCATTTCCACCAGAACATAGTTTTCCTCTATTAAGCCTATGGATAAAAAAAACTCGGGTGAAATAAATGGAGAATACTCACGTGCGGTGGTGGTTGGCAATGTTGACGTGGTCGTGGTTGACTGAGTCGTGGTGGTAACTGTCGTCGTCGTCGTCGTGGCGCTAGTAGTCGAGGAGGACTGTGTTGTGTTTGTGGGTGACGTAGAGGTGGGTGACGTAGTGCTGGGTGACGTAGACGTCGGTGACGTAGTGGTGCGCGTGGGCTCCGGGGGTGGACGCGGAAGGGGCGACGAGAAAACAGCTGCGGGAAACACGACCACGGCACGTGTGAGAACAGGCGCCGGGAGAGAACCCCAACACAGGCCCGCCAACACTAGCACCAACGCCCCTGGGGCCATGGCTCGGGAGGGAGGGCGACCCCCGCCAACAGATACAACGACCAAGCAGTGAGGCGACCCACAGAGATATATTTACACCATAAACAGCAGGGCCTAACTTGGACCAGCAGGTATTAACAAGGACCTTCGACTGGCCAATTCCGCACTATATTCACATCAATATGATTACCTACCCGTATCATATGCACCTTGTTGCTGAAGTGGGGTGGGTGCTTGAATGGGGTGGTCGCTGGTGTGGGGTTGTCACTGAAGTGGGGTGGTTGCTGGAGTGAGGTGGCTGCTGAAGTGGGGTGGTTGCTGGAGAGGGGTGGTCACTGGAGTGTGGTGGTCACTGGAGTGGGGTGGTCACTAGAGTGAGCTGGTTGCTGGTTGGGCTGTTTGCTGGATTGGGCTGGTTGCTGGAGTGGGCTGGTTGCTAAAGTGGGCTGGTCGTTGGAGTGGCTGGTTGTCAGAGTGGGCTCATAGCCAGAGTGGACTGGGTGCCAAATTGGACTGGCTATTACGGTGGGCTTGTCGCTGGAGTGGGCAGGTGATTGTTAGAGTGGGCTGGTTGTCAGGCTGGGCTGGAGTTAATTGGGCTAGAGTCAACTCTACGTGAAACGCTGAATGACTCCCGTCCCCCCGATGAACGTAAGCCCAGTACTCGTCAGTGACGTCCCGACAGACAAATACTCCTTTGTTTTGTCAGTGGAAGGTAGGATCGAGAAGCGCAGGCATCCAGCGTAGAATGCAGCTAGGAGTGGTGGCGATGGTGTATGAGGGATTGGGGAGCGGGTGTTATCACACACCACAGGTATGCGGCGTTACGCTCCAGTGACCACGGACATCACATTCATGGAGGTGCAAATACGGCAACAAGAGGGTGGCATGCCGCGATCCTAAAACACTGGGAAGTGACTCGGTACGGGCGGCGCTTGGGGCTTTCAGGTCCGAGCACCGCTCACCCGACACCCCGTGGTCTGCATGCACCCTGCCGAGATCCCCTCCACGTCCTACCTTCAGTCTCCGGAGTGTTACAATCCCGGTAAATCCAATACACTGAAGCAAGGTGACGGCAGCGACGGAGCTTCGAGGAACTCAGGACGTTAACAGAGCCTTTCTTTAATCCAGGGAGCGGTATGGAGACAGGACGTAGATAGGATGCAGACAGGACGCGGACAGGACGCGGACAGGACGCAGACAGGACGCGGACGCTCTCTTCTCTCAGCCCAAGTCAGGTGCGCATCAATTACCGCGCAGATTAGACAGCAACACCCCCACCCCACCCCGACCCCTACGTTCCAAACCTCAGTCAACCGCTCTCTGGTATTATTAGAGTGTCAGGGGTCAAGGCTGTGACCTGCTAAGGTCAAGAGTGGACAACATGGATCCAGGTGGAGGTAGAGATAGGGAGGGTTACGGAGGGTATGGAAAGAAGAGAAAGATGGTGAAAAAGGGATGGGGTAAGAGCTCAGTGAAGGGTTAACAGAGGAGGTAAGAGTAAGGATGTGTAGAGAGAATGGTCGGGAAGAATATGGAGGATGAGATAGGATTCCATATGGAGGATATTGGGGAGGGATTGGGGAAATGGAGGTAAGGGTGGAGGTGTAGGTCGACACGAGATAGGGATGCAGGTGCGTTTCGATAGGTAAGGAGGAGTATGGATTT
Source organism: Alentia gelatinosa (assembly GCA_950022655.1). Classification (NCBI taxonomy): domain Eukaryota; kingdom Metazoa; phylum Annelida; class Polychaeta; order Phyllodocida; family Polynoidae; genus Alentia; species Alentia gelatinosa. The sequence goes on from OX465591.1 coordinate 19,761,536, forward strand.
ATACTCAATATTACCATGGTTTTGATCTTCTTCGCGTAGTTGATGCGTAGTAATATCCGAACGAATGCGAGGGTATTGTCGAGCGTCAACTACGAGGAGAATGCTACCCCGCAGAATAAAATCATGGTAATGTTGTATTTGAAATTCAGTTTTCAAAATATAAGTTACCAAAGGAAAGGCAAAATTGCTGCTGATCCTCAGTGCTAATTTGCACACAAGCGATTTTTTTTCTGTACTGTCCTGGGAGAATACGACTTTCCGAATTCTACTAAGTAGTGATCTGTAGGCTCTATGGTTTATATATAGTATGGATACTCCGTATCAGGTGGATTATGATAAGAGGAGGAAAGTCAGGTCGTAGTGATGGTAGGATGGGGATACGATGGAGTAATGAGCTATGAGGGACAGGATGGGCAAGGATTGGATTGCAGAGTCTGCCTGGTAACGACAAACGGGGTGTGGACTGAGGGAAGTAACTGGTTGCGTGCATGGAGGGATGGGAATTGCTGTTCATGGCTTGAGTAGAACCGGGAAGAAGGTGTAATGAGTGTGCAGAGTAAAGAGGATCCTAGTGACATTGATTGTAGGGCCTGGGGAGTGGAGGCAAAGACTGCCATGGCACGGATAGAATAGATAGGCTTTGGGAACAAGTATTGGTGAAGCACTGATTGGGAAGGGTTGTAGGGATGGTATTTTGAGGACGGGGGATAGAGAGGTGGGGAGTAAACCGTGGAATACTTAGGAGAAACCGAATGAGAGTTAGTCTTGTTGTTGTTTATCGCACGACGGCAATGTTGCGTATTACTGCGTGAGGCAAAGCAGAGTGCAGTGATACGCTACATTGCCGGAGTGCGATAAACAACATGACAGACTCGAGTTTGGTTTAGAATTTATCCAACCCCGTCTAAATAACTTCAGCAAATTAAGAAATAACTCACCGATAATCAGTGATAATCATTGGTCGCTTTTCAAATGACGTCATTTGACAACTGTATCCCACTAGAGCGATAAATTTCATTTTCCTGCACCGTAGACCAAATACAGTCTGCCAATGTTAAGCCTATGGAGTTTTTTATTCAGGGTAGGATAAAGATCAGTGGGGACAGGTTGGATGGGTAAAAGAGCTGTGCTAGATATGGCTGGAGAAGAGTGATCTAGAAGGGTTGTGAATAATTCAAGCAGAATATTGAATTTGGTTTGGTTGTGATAAGGTCTATCACAGTGAGGCACTATATTTGAGGATCATGCTGCATATTGGCATCGACCGGAGTGTTAAACATCTCTACTAATGGGACCTATCTGTGGCATTCCTCCACAAGTTGAAAATTACCTGAGACATGACATATGAACCAAAAATATAATACAGAAACTATAGGTAACTAGATCTCACAAATTTCGCACACCAAAGGCCTATAATCTTCGGCAGGAACAACTGATTATCTGCTCATTGTAAAGAGTATCCTATCTATAGTCTGTTAAATGGTGTCTTACCTTTTGTTTCTATAGTGTTCTTGTCTACTCTGAACCTTCCTAGCATGTCGCCGTCTGGAAGCTGTTTGATGCTGTTTTGTAAAGTACTTTTTACATTTTCTTCTAAAAACGGAGCTTCGAACTCCTTATTAAATATAACATAATACTCTGCCCACACACTACCAGAACTGAAAAAGAAACCATTGAAACTAAATAAGTCAAGGCACTTCACAAAATATAAACATATTATATATAGAGAGGTAGACAGAGCAGTAGATTTAAGAGGAGATATGGAACTTTGTACCTTATACACAAATAATATTCATCTATAGAAAAAAAATTAGTAGTTCAAGGTGTAAGAATAACTCTCATCTGTAATCCCTGTTATTTTTGGATACCAGTCGATGACTTCTGACACCTATCTTTCATCTGTTTTCTTTGGCCTGATATATATCTTATCTACAGGATCTATTTTTCATTCTGAAACAGCCCTTGGTACACAATAAAATGTCAGACTTTGTAATTGTTAAAAATTCAAGGCTTAGCCATTATTGCATGCTAAAAAGTCAGACTTTGACATTTTAAACGCCAGAAAGTCAAGGCTTAGCCATTGTTGCCGCAAATTAGTCAGACTTTGATATTCTTATCTGGTAGAGGAAGAAAAGGGGGAAAGAGGTCGCCCCCTACCCCCCTCCCCCTATTCTGACGTCACTGGAAACCTTCGCATTAGTTTTATCCGCATTCTTATGAATTTTAACGATGACAAGAAGTCATTTATGGAGTTTTGCTGTGGAGCGTAGGGTCCGCCATTTACCTCACAATAAAGGTAGCGTGCTAGTGATGGAGTGTAGTGTGCAGATACTCTACATCGTAGGTCGTATGGGTTTATAATCGTTCAAAGAACAATAAGGGTATGAAATGCAAGGATCTGAGCCCGAAAGAATACAATACGTACTCAAAATCTTCTATTTCACAACGACTATAAGAATTCTGTAGTGTGGCATCTTGTTTAAAGACCTCGTCCAGCTGCAAAATATAAGATCAAAGATTCACTAAGAGACAATATCATATCGCATTTTGAACGTTAATTTCTAGACACTATTCGTTATCAGGCGCTCTTAATAAGGTACTTTCCTAAAGACCTTTCTAGAATACAAGATCATCTCACTATAACATCCTTACAACTACCAATTGTATCATTCTACAGAGTACATATAGAGGATCAAGCGAAAACCATTGCAGCTGTAAGCAGCGTTTAGACGGTCTTTCGCGAGGAGGTAAAGCAGATCTATACATGTGACGTCACTAAAGTTGTGTATGACGTACCAGGTCTGTGAGGTCACGTGAGAGACTGACGTAACGCGACGACCGGTGGTTCTCCAGGTCTATCGTGTACTCCTCATCCACGAGGCGCATGCGCGTCCGAATAAGGTCTGTCTCTGAAATGACGTTATCACATAAGTGTAATACAGGAGGGCTGCTATTTGTGTTGGGGAAAAGGAAATATCAGGACAGGTCAAATCAAATAGCAACACAGTGTATGTGCTATGAAGAATGCTTCAATTGTTGAAAGAAAACGGTTACTTTAAATTTCCAGATGAATCAGTCAAGACACATTATGAAAATATATTTTCATAATTAGAAATATTTAGTTTGGATATTAACAGATATGTTCATATAACATGAAGGAAAGTGGGGAGGCTGTAGCAAATGGGTCTTGTCGAGTACCAGTTTGTATATACCGCCGGCCGATCGTTCGATATATCTACAGCATGCAAATTAACATTGGAAAGCTTTTTACTCGATGGTAATTTCAAAATTAGAATAATCAAAGGAGGGGGGAAGCAACTTCAATCAAGAGATTGCCAGAGGTTGACGTTCTCCACCGGGAAATAGTATCATTTTCTTAAAATATCAGACACAGATTTGTATGGAAAGTAGCTGACGTTAGCATAATGTGAACTTTAGGTATTACCCACCCTCTCCTGGAAATATTCATGGGGAAGATTTCTGATGTACGGTGTTAAAATGTACAATATATAGATCGATACCAACACCCCTCGAGTTGTATATCTTGAGATGGTATGAGATTGAAGTATTTCGTAAATTGTCAAGTACTTACTTTTTGGAGAGAAATGTTTATCTGAAAGAGAAAATCAAGGAACTGAATAACAACGATGCTTCAATAATAGCACACAATTGAAACATGCGCAAAGCTTGGGTTGCGTGTCAATTCGCGTGACTAAATGTCTTAATTCGAGCCAGCTTCATATCGGTCCGTGCCGCCATCAATATATCCACCTTTTTCCAAATTCGTTCTCTGGTTCACTCAAATTACCTGTATTCATGATAATACCGCAATTTCTATCCCGACATTCCCTTCAGTCGGACACAGCCATTATGACAGCAGCTCACACCAGGCGGCGATACTGCATGCAGAGCGACTCTCAGTTTCACGCACTCAAAGCGTGACGCCCAATATTTTACCAAATGAACATGAAAAAGTTAAATTTGGGGATTTTAGGCGAAATGTCTCTGTGCGATATTCAGGTAATTTTCACCCAATTTCAGAGGTTAAAGATACTTCTATGTCGGAAAGTCTGAAAATTGTAAAAACCGGTCTCGATATGGTTTGAGATCATGGGCCGTCGGCTGCGATCCGGGCTGTCACTGGAAACGTCACATACACTTTACATTAAGATATTGTTAAATTAATGGAAATGTTCCATTAAATTGATCCGGAAAACTAATCTTGAACTCATCAAAGGTTTCCTACTATACACATGTATTAGAATACCATGCATCTAGATTTCAGGGGGGAAAATCGGCCAACATGCCTGTATCCGAGAGTGGAAATACGTGTGCATGAGGTACCCCTCCCTCTCCCCCTAGGGTAGTCTGGTAAACGAACTAACGATTTAGTGACTAAACCCACAGGGAACATAATATCCATTTAACTGTGATGGGGTAAAATCCATGCCCACTGGACCGTAACGTTTGGCGGATGTGCCTTCATCGACGCCGACATGAAACGCCGAGCCCCATTTCCGGTTGGGTTCGGGTAGCGCCCCCTAGGTACTCCAGGGAGATTGATTGACGTCTCAATCTCCGAACAAAATAGCTGAATACATACACCCTCTGAACTGTCATTCAGTTTGTTCAGGTATCCTACCTCAAGAAACGCATGTCACTTCGATACCGTACTAGAAGAGTTAAATGGTATTATTTTCCTGTCCACCAATAAAACGTAGTACATTGTAATAAGAAAACACTGTCTAGAAAAAAACAACAACACAAAAAGACAATAATGCATGATAAGCAAACAAAAGGATTTCAATCTAAGGCTTTAAAATTAATCAGTTAAGCTGGGCGGGTAGTTTATTCGGTTATTGATTGTTTTCCACCAAAATACAGTCGAATCCCTCTTTTGAAGATTTTATAGGGATTCCCCGTGTAAGGGAACGCTTCTCCTCGGAGAACACTTATTTTTCCCGTAAATATAGATATATATATATATATATATATATATATATATATTCGTCATTGATTCTGTGCTGATGAGCAAACTGATTTCTCCAAAGAAAAACGAAGGGTCTTAAAGGTAGCGTGGGGAAATTTTGATCAAAGTTTGCACTGATTCCATTACTAAGTGGTTTACTATTTGATAACTGTTAAGAACTGTAAAGAGGTCACAGGAGTTGAGAGGTACGGCTGGGTGACTAGAGATGATCATCTACTTCAGACTGTCAGGAGCATGTAGTGAATACGGTCCACAACGAGCACCGTGTCCCCTATGTCTCCAGCTCCCACCCGCCACCTGGTGTTTCCTTCAAACAACAGCCACCTCTCACATCCTCCCCGACCTGCCACTTCTCCCCAGGTGAAGGGAGAAGACGTGAACAGTTTTTGACAGTGAAATGCGACACATGTCCTGACCATACCGCAGGGGGTTATCCGTATACTATAGTAAAACTGGATAAGTTTTAATCTTGGCCACCGTATGCCACGACTGGAGTTTGGCATAGTGACTCCATGAGGCGAAGCCGAGTGATGTTCGAAGCCAAACCTTTTGGAATATTACGTGATAACAGTTCTGTATGCCACTAGTGGCATATAAAACTCTGTATGCCAGTCAGCGTGGCATACGAACACTAAATGTAAAGCCTATGGGATTTTATATTAGGGGTAGGATAAAACCCCAGACGTGTACGCGGGTCTAGGACCTGCTCTGTTCTTATTATCCACTTAATACAGGGTGTCCATGGAAAGCAAATGGGCAACGTGTATCTAAAGTAAAACCGCGCTTAAGGGGTCACCCTTCGGTCCGAGCAAAGTGTCCCCTTTTAAAAGCGGGGTGTTCCCTCAAGCGGAGTGTCCCGGATGCGGAGTTTTACTGTGCATTACCGGAGCATACAGATAGGATGCATGTTCTGGGTTTCAAAAGCCGGCGCATAAGGAAAATAGTCTGTTTGTAAAAAGAGTGCGTATCGAAATGAACTGATATCAATACCCCACTTGTTAGGAAAAGGTGGATAATAAACACAATATATAGATAGACTGGTTTCAGATAAAAGCGGTCGTATACTCCTCGGAGTTGCCTCTGCATGATATGCTCGTATGCACTCGGATATTACTACGTGTCAACTCCTCGGAGCATACGACCGCTTGTATCTAAAACATTGTGTATACATGCATATCTAGACTTTGGTGACAGGGGTGAGGTAGGTGGAGGGGTAACCATAGGATGCAGGGACTGTAGCCAGTCTAGATGTTCCTATAAACCGATTGGTGATGGCCCTAGTTTTACTTCGAGTAGGCACCTCATATTAGATAATGTCTGGATAATATAAATAATCCTATTTTAACTATTACATGTAAAGATTACACATAGAAGAGTAGATGGCAACCATTTTCAACATTTTACACTCTGACAGCGATTTCTTGTCACCAGCAAGATGGCGAACATGCCCGTTGTTAAGGGAATTCGGGGGGTATTTTAAACCGTAAGTCGCCAGATGACTCGGAGAATAGACTGTAGTTGAGGTTTGCTGTGAGAAGGACAGGTGTATTCGAAATTGCCAAAGAATCATACACAGAGGAGGCTTGTTCCCACCCCAGCTGTGACAGAAGGCTCCAGTAATATGCTGCAGCGATGTCACAGGATACTAAAGCCGGGGACACAGCATGAGAGAAACGGCAGCGACCTCTGGAATCACCAACAAAAATGACGTGTATGTGAGATATTAATTTATAGTAAAATCTCCCACCAATAATTTAGGGTCTCAGAGGCAATAATCAGATGAATTATTAAATAATAGTTCACATACGCGCCATTTCGCGTTAGCGATTCCGGAAATCGCTGCAGTTCTCGTGTCTCCAGCTTGATGTTACTTTGCATTATTGATCGGAGACTTGATGTTTACAAATCTCATTTGGTACATAAAACCTGATGACTTAAACATTGATTGTATGGAGTTTCCAAAGGGAATGATAATGACGTTATGGTGACATTATAGTGATAGCCAGTCAATAGTCGTCGATTTATGTGTTTCTTCTGTCATGAACTTGATGAGTTGCACATTGACATAATGCCATTTTTTTTTTTACAAAATGTGAAGTTCTATGAAAGTGTCACTAAAACGATTGGAGTAGACTAGATTCAGGCGGAAATCCATGTCCTTAAAGGATCATTAACCTAAATAATTAAAGCAATTAACAGAGTTCATACTCACATATAAAGTATGCAGCTATAGCTAAACCGGCCAGCACGGCCAGCAGGACGATGGCGATCAGAATCCGTTTACACGAAAACCACTTCCGCTCTGTGAAGGTCACCTTGTGGGGCAGGTCCTACGAGGTCAAGAAAGGTGAAAGTCACATAAACCGTCAAGGCCAATATCATGAGGCTTGTGATGTTATACGAGGGTAATATGTAAAGAGCAGGTACGGGAGGGTTGTGCTTTGATAATGGTTAACATGAATTATACGGTGCGGGTGGCGGATGAATACGATGAGTAAAATAGTACTACTTTCATGTTTGACATTAACATCTAATATATGAAAATAAATGTAGGAATGCTAACCTATAAATCATTTGAAACAATGGTATGAACCCTTATTAAAAAAGTAAATATTGAGATACGATAGTTGTTGTAGAAATATGTTTGACTCTATCCTACAAAGTAAGATATATGCTGATATGATATTTGTATCATTACCGCCTTTATATATGTTTATATGTGTTAATGCTAGTATAAAACAAAATCAGTTAATAAGTATCATATTCCAGTCCAGATTATATATTTAGTTTGGTTATATTATAATGGCTATGTAAGACGCAAACATAAAAGTCTACTTTGAACCGTTTATGATATTATTATATGATCCCATTCGCAATTTATGTACATGGTTTAAAATCGGTTTAAGATATAACAAAGATATAAGATCTGAGGCCAACACCAAATTATTCTTCAGTGGGGATAGGAATATTTCTGCTTTCTTTCAAATGGCAACAGGCGAAGAGGATGTGATGTGATTTGAGAGGCATGATGTGATGTTTAGAAGGGCAGGATAGATCCATGAAAGATGGAGAAGTAATGAGTGTTGAGTTGTCTTTGTATAGACAAGTAAACAGGTGTCAGTAGTGAAGTAGGTGGGTCTAGTGCCCAGGCTACAGATGACAGATAGCAGACGGAGATGTTATCATGGTTATAGAGTTTCTTTGTTAATATTTGATCTAGTTGAGAATATATATCATGCAGATACCAGTATATTCAGTGTCTTTATTGTATATTTTTTTTAAATCTGAAATTCACCCACTTACAGTTGGGGCATAATCCCTGTTTTCCAAAATTAGGTTTCAAGGTTGTTTTGGTCTTTCTATTCACATTGAACAGAATACTCATTGTGGTTACACATACTATGATAATGGTGTCATGTTTATTGGACTTTTGAGAATACAAATAAAACATTTAGGTTGTCGCTACTTTATTCTCCGTGTAGCATTCATTTGAAAATCTATGTACATATTTTCATTTTTAAGACATACTAAATCCTCTACCCTCCTTTCATCATTTACAGCTCTAATATACACGTCTTATTACGATACTCATGGCGGATTACAATTTTAACGAAAAACTTCACAGTGGAATTTGGTAGGATTAATATCGAATTTGGTTACATTAATAATGTTAAAGTAAATGATTAACCTTTCTGTCGCCCATTTCTACGCTGTAATTGGTACTGAATTGATCACTATCTATTGGTGTTTTATGATTAAGGATATTGATCTTGAATGAGTTTATCCCAAGTCCATTACTGAACATGAATGAGGTGAGAAATGATGCAGATTTATGGACAGATTTGATAAATGTATATTTAATACAAACCAGACACCCACAACAACACTGCTGAAAGAAACCGATAGATTAGCATATTAGCAATGACAACGAAAGATTCATGCAATAAAATTAACAGAAGGACTTCCCCTGCTCTTAAGACGAACAAAATTATGTCCACAAAACAATTCAACCATATTAGTAAATGGTTTGAAAACATGAAGGTTACCTTTTGCCTCTTCCGATCCACGAATATCATATTTGGCAGTTGTTTTGTTAATGAATCCACCACTTTGATCCTTTATAATGTTGGCAACATCTTGGTCTTAGAATGGTTAGACCGAATCCAACATGGATGGTAGATGGTAAGAGTAACAGCCAACCACCAGGTAGATATCACACCTCTTCCCATAAATTCATAAATATCCATACAGGGCATTCCAGGTCCATATTGTATCTCTATCAACCTTCCTGTCTTTTACCCCTATAATGTATAGTGAGTCATATCTAGTAATTCCTAGTTAGTAAGTCTGCTATCTATATCCTATACCTTCCACCTTATAACATCAGGAATTATTCTCAGGCAATCAACACTGCTTCCTGCTGCATAGCATGAGATGTTTTCCTCAGGTAATCCACAGGTGTATCCCCGTACCACAGCCCACTACTACCTGGCCGAGGGTCTCGGGGTGCCACCTTTAAATACCGTGAAAATCACAGACATTATCGATGTATTAAATTTCGTGGTGCCGTGAATTTAGTATCCTTGCTTTATATACCTATTGTCATAACAGCAGACCAAGACACTAAAAAAGTTAAATATCATTTACCGATTCAGATATTAATATCGTAAGCAGCGAATCTTGGGATCTGCTGAATTATAGAATCAGCCAATATTTTCTTTCTCCGACTGGTGATGAATGCTCTGTTGCATCCGGTTTGGGCAATGGCCCTTAGTGTATTTCCGGTGTCTGCAGAGCTATGGCCAGCCATTGTACCGCTCTTTTTATACATCGGGATTTTTGTCTTAGGTCGCTGTTGTCAGTGAGGTATCACCACAGAATGTGATATATGTTATGGCCATAGCGAGAGGCAGGGGAACTCAGCCTGAGTGGTCTCAGAATACTTTACACTCTATAAGGAGCGGACCCATTGCAGACAGCAATGGACATATGACCAGGAGTGACAGGAATTTGCACCCTGTTCTAGCGTTGGTTAAACCTTAGACTGATGATCGATAGTGACAATGTAATAGTTCAAGTGTCATCATTATGGAAAGTCTCCAAGCATCTCTCCAAGCAGAAGTCCTGGTTCAATGCAATACGATCCCATGCTACAGAATCCTGCCTTAACCTATCATAAGAACAAATGCTGAGGCAGTTCCAGAAGCAACAAAATTCTAACGAATCGTTTAACCAGACACAAACCTTCCTTTCAGAAAAGAAATCAGCGGTATTTTATTCAAGTATTCATGCTGGTTCCTTGGAGGGCCTCGGACATATGTTCGCGGATAGCAGGCAGTAACAGAGCATGTCTTGTGCGCGGTTTGTTCTGGCCATAAAGAAGAAAACAGAGGTATGCACTAACCGTATACAGGAACGGCTACAGAGTGTTATTGTGCAAAGGCCTGCCACAGCAGGTAATGGTTGTTGATGGAGTGTTCCTGCTAATGCTACATTCACGCTCCATCCTGGAATGTTGGCTGAAAGAGTTCCTGTCCAAAATGCCATTTGAAATTGCCGCTGTGAAAGTCACACTCTCTCTTTATGTCTTTATTCCCACTCTCCCCTTTATTTGTCCCCCTCCCTGTATCTCCCATTTTCTCCTTTCCCTATCTCCCTTTCTCTCGCCCCCTTTCTTAACAGAGCTGAAGAACAACCACTTCTACCCAAGTCTTTCCTTATGTAAATCTCTCATATCCTACTGCTGTATTGTAGCCTATCTTACAGTGCTTACAGGGTAGGAGACCTTCACACTTAATAAAAGAATCAGTATACATGTATGTCAGAATATCTGTTGCAGGATAGAAGTAACAGCCAATATGGGTATATTTAGTTGTATGCATTATAGCAAGAATATGATAAATTCTATCACTTGATGGAATATCATGTCTCTAAATGCAAGGACGAATGTGCGCCCTATACGCTGTGGAAGGCACTGTTAGACAGGGTAAGGCAAGTAGAGGAAAACTGATTCCAGATGAGGGAATATCGGAGTTTTGAGGTGAAGGTTCCCGAATGTTGTCACAAGGCTTTTAAGCCTGGGGATGTAAATTCCGGAACTCTCACTGAGAAATTAGGAAATTCTCTAACCCGTAATTGGTCTTCCTATTTTTGTACTTTTAGATATTGATATTATGTCTTATTTCTCGCTTTTAAAAATGTCTCTGTCTGCACTGTGTTACTTATTTATTAGTCAGAATCGAGTACGTTAAAATTTAGCCTGAGAGGCATAGGTCGTGCTGCAGTTAGGACCTTTGACATACATGAAGTAAAATCTTTTATGGAAAGGTTTTCGCAAGGTGTAAGTTATAGGTTGGTGTTACATGTTTTGTTAACTGCCACGTTATTGCAAATGGCTTTATCGCTGGGAAATATCATAATAGATTGAAGATGATATAACCAAGCTGTTCCTTGCCTTAAAAATATGTCGAAAATGTGCACTACTAGTAACTGAATGTTTAATTTTAGTATTTCAAGGCCAGGGCAGACCTTTCCGGGGGTATTCCGTTTTGGTCGCAAGGGCGGGGAGAGAGTAGATCGCAACTCTCAGTTTAAGTGGTCTATTTCCCCATGATTGTGCTATGTGACTCCTGGAGCCGAAGGCGTTAATTATATTATCCTACCCCTAATAAAAAAACGCCATAGGCTTAACATGGGATTTGTTTATTTCACGGGTGTGACATAAAGTGTTGTTTATGCCACTACTTTCTGATACTGAAAAAATATGGAAACGGGGTAGGATAATATCAAGAGACGTCACGAGTTTGAGTCTGAGTTTATTTATGCCACGCATTTTGTTGGCTGCGTAATGTCACTCGTCTTCGACTCATGAAATTATGGAGCCAACAAAATGCATGGCATTAATAAACTCAGACTCAAACTCGTGACGTCTCTTGATACTCTACAATTGATGAAAACAAGTCATCAGATTCGATGACGATCCTCACACCCCCCCCCCCCCCCCCCCCTCACCCCCACTGCCCCTTCATGCGCTGACATATTTCCTGCACCATTGACACCCAATGCTCACGCCGTAGTGGAACCAGCAATTCATGACGTCATCTTCTCACCTGACGAGATTTATCGCCCTCCCTCCGTTCTGCCCAACACTCGCCCAGCGTGATTCTTGGCCCCCTTTGCCTTTGGATCCACTCGATTATCGCCCGTACCACGTGACAGTAGCACCAGTGACCATGTGATCATGTGAAATCTCGCGTGTACGATATCATAGGTGCGGTGATTATTAATAGAGTGGAAACCCGTGTTTGTGTTGTGAGTCTGATGCGTCGTGTTGGATACGATATAATTATTACCACGTGTCGCGCGTGTCGCAGGTGACGTATGGCGTGACGTATGGCGTGACGTATGGCGTGACGTTGTTGGAAGAACGGCGTTTTACTTGTTTTTATTGTTATTACATGTTATTACACGCTACACTAAACAAGGGCCGGCGGATAATCATGGGCTGAGTCAGACACAGTTAGTAAGCGTTCAGAATGAGCCAATCACTGTGCGGTCACGTGCTCAATATGAAGTTGCGTGACCTCTCTCTGGGATCGGCATCAGAAACCTCTCAATTCCAGCCCAATTCCAATACCTGTGTATTTTCACTTTTCCCAATTTTGTATCAAAACAGTCAAACCGAAATAGATTCTTCATAGAGAAATGAAAAGCATTCTCAGAATTTTGCTGCATCTTGACAGAAGGGCTATATATATACATGTATATATAGAAAATATACATTCATATAGATCCATGATATAGACTCTCTCTCTCTCTATTGTTTGCAAGAATCAGGAAGTCATGCACCTGGTAGCATACCTGAACTGTTTTATACCAGTAACTGGCACCACAAGCTGACTGATGGTGCATGCAGACATGCCGTTACAATTACGCAGTGGCCGATGGGTGGGGGAGGGGGGGGGGGTCAACAACAATCAAGCAGGTTAGTTCCAATCCTCCGAACCATCATTATTTATATCCGGAAGAAGTTCCAACCCTGCAGAATACGAAATTCTGGATACCCCCACATTATATATCAATAATACCACGACTCTATGTCAGCATGAAAGGCTCATTTCCAAACGGGTCTTTTTGACAATGCCGCAGTGGAGAAACCAGCATGCCCCTATGCGCGTCACATGGGCGATAATTCAATATGTTTATGGCGGTTACAACTTCTCCTCACCAGACGGCGTAGAACGCAGGCAAGTCACGTGTGCCCAGATAGGGGCCCACGCGGCAGGCAGGAGCTGGCACTCTTACCGCTAAGGATCGAGAAGTACATGTATAGGCCACTCCAAGGCTAGGCCTAGAGACACACAGCCTTGAATACAGGTATTACTATTCAACACCACCTAACGGTGCCTTGGTTAGTGGGGCCGTCGCTGGGACACGGCCGAATACGGCATTATGCGTATCTGTAGAGACACACAGCAATCACACCTACCGTGTGAACGATGGGAGTGATTGCAGGAGTGTTGTTCTTTGACATATTAATTTGCTGGAATAAACTAGGGTGTTGTTTTGATGAGTCTGGACTGTCTAAACTTCAGAGTTGAAAATTGTCTTAATTTTCCCTTTGAAGGAAGATAGGTATATGATAGCTAGGCATGTTGATGTGTTATTATGTATCCAGTTTTGGTGTTCCTGAGTTATTTAGGTACATCTAAAGCTCATACACTCGCGGTCATCCAGTGCTAAAGAATACGTTGCCAGGTCTCTGTTTGGCTGCAGGCATTGCGTAACCAAGTAGATATGGTGCGACGCCGGCATGTGGAGATGCATTGCCAACTGACTACTACGTACAAGTTTATATCTTTGCAAGCAATTATATTGGATGATGAAATTGATAATAGAATTGAATTAAAGCGTAAGTAGGCGCATTATTCCGTTGGAAAAATTGCATTTCCTGTCTTTATTTGCACCGAACTGAACGCCTCGTTTCCGATACTGTAGTTGCCCTATTTAATCTATTGTCGGAACTTGTATTGAACCAGCATTGTTTTTCATTGTGACACCGATCGCCCAAGAGCTAATAAAATCGTCTCAGCCATAAAACCGGTTCTAGGGTTCTATTGCCAATCGTTTCTAATTGTGTAATTATTACTTATTTGATAATTGAGAATTCTGCTAACTTTTCGCATATTGTTCCTAATTCAATCTTACAATTCCGCGCATCAAAACAAACGTATTATACATTGTCTTCTACCACAGTGTCAAAGAAAGTCTGTGGTGCTTACTATTACTTATTTGATAATTGAGAATTCTACTAACTTTTTGCATATTGTTCCTGATATAAGCTTACAACTACAAGTCTTCTACCACAGTGTCAAAGAAAGTCTGTGGTGCTTCACTAGGTTTCCGCTGGCGTTGGAATGTCCTATAGATGCAGAATCTCTAAACGTGGTCCTCAACCCACTGTGGACACATCTCACAAAAACACTGTTTGTGTCTTAAGTCAACTGCATGTCGCTAGCCGTGCTTCCTTCCCAGTCAGAGGCCTGCCTGATCCTTTCCCCACATCCCGGGTAGGTGTGAGGGTCCCGTTAATAACCCGATATGAACAGGAAGATCCCCTACTTTCATTGTTATTAGAACGATCCTACTTCACAGGTAAACGCTATTATCCCTGTTTATGGGAGTTTTATTCTAATGTGAACAAAAGCCGATGGGCACACAATGGGTCTGTAGGTAACGGTGAGGCACCACCCACACCTGCTTACCACACCCAGCCCTATACCTCTCCACTCCTCACTGGGTCTCAATGATCTACCTGTACTGGTGCTGTCCAAGGCGGCTGTGGCTAACGATAAAAGAAAATCCAAAGCTGTGGGACTTCATATGGAGGGCAGCCAGCCATAGAGATATAGTTTGTTACCCTCTTGACATAGCAGGATATATACAGAGGTAAAATGCAGTATTGAAAATTAGCATTCAAGGCTACTCTATCACCACACCTTTCTCGTGGACTACATCCGAACTTTCATTCATATCCAGACGACTTAGGTCCCCAATATTCGCTCCTAGTCGATCTTGCGTTGGGCAAAGATTCAATTTATTTTACGAATACATGTTCGACCATTGGCAATGGAGAAGACGTGTATCATTCATACTAGATCACCCAGCAATAAAAGACCCGTCCCGGTAATTCTGAATATTTAGTATTGCAAACGTTTTCCTTAATAAGAAAAGGGAATTTTCGATTCATACTCTAACCTATTTTATACCCATACAGTTAGCCTTCATAAGAGACTATTTGTAATAAAAGGATATATACATTTCATGCTCACCTCATCATGGCCGCTACCTGCACCTTCCGAGGTCATCCCGAGGTCTTTCAAAGACCTCTCCATGTCCTCTTCGTCGGTGTTGCCATGGCAACTACCGTTGCCGTTGGCAACAGGCGTTTCTACGAAAGTTTGGACGGCCATACTCTCTTTGCCGTTAGTTCCTTGTTTGTCCGCCTGGTGGCGAGCCAGCTGGTTCATTTCCATCGCTGATGGGAACTTGGAAATTCTCCAGGGGGGCTCTCCAGGTTTGGAATTCCCGTCGACGATTCTGACGTCATAGTTTTCTCCAGTGTCCATGCCCCACATCGGAGTGATGTATGAAGGGTCCTTAGTTCCCTCTTTCTCCTCTGTATGTCGCTGTATAACCATTCTCCTACGTCACACAGAGACTTATCACTGGCGTCATGGACAGTCACCCTCTGACGTCACTAGCGACTAACGTCACTTCCGGCAGGAGAATGTCATAGCTGGTGTGACGTCAAAATATAAGACACCATGTAGGACGTCGTCGGCGGTTATTAAGTCAGCGGTTATGAGGCCATATTTGTATCACACTTTCCATGGGTCCATAACGTCAGTGTGACGTCATAATCTCGCTCGTTCACGTTAGGAGCGGGTCCACTGCCTGTATCCTGATGACTGTGCGCATGCGTCGGATGCTCCCTGTGAAATAGATCCTCTGTGAGGGGACAGCGCCACCCGATGACTGCGGCGTACACTAACGGCGGCTCGGTCACGCTCCACCGAGTCTCGTCTCTGTGTAGTCAGAGGAGGCTGGGGGCCCAGGACATCGCTGGTCGCCCGCCATCCCATACAGACGCGTATTGTTTGACGTGACCAGCGGAGGAGGGACGCGCGTGGGATTCTGTTGTGGTGTTTTTTGGGTTGTTTTTTGGGGTTGCTTTATTTTTTACTGATGGTAGTGCACAGTGACACTCGCTCGCCGACTGGACGGAGAGTGAGTGACGGTGGTCGGAGAGTGATCGCGCAGACACACAGACACACCTGAGCTTAATCATGTCATGATAGCGTCCAATCACAGGTCACCTTGCACTGCAGGTAGTAAGAGCCGACCCTCGTGACGCTGGTGGGGGTGTATGAGTGGGCATGGTGAGGTCACTATTAACATTAATAATACAATCAGATATGAAATACTTGTGTGTGGGTATATGCAGAAGAACATATAGCTACACAGTGAGCTGGGAACACAAGAAAATTTGGAATCGCATTCGAAAAACTAGTAGAATATTCATACTGCAAATTAAAGTATTTGCGTGAAAAAATCATTCGAGTAATGAATATAACATTAACTTCAGCATCACCTACCAATACATCTATATGATTTTGCCTCCCACCTTTCTCTATTGATACTCTATTGGGGACTAACACATAATCTGGTACAAATAAACTAATCTTTGTTTATGTATCTATTGAATATTCAGTGCCCCAGACTAATGTATAATATATTCAAAGTCAATTTCATGTGTCGTATATGCTCAGTCTATTGTTAATGGAAACCTATCACATTCCCACCCCTATCATTGAAGACGATCTATTACATTCCTAGTCCATTATTGACTACAATGTATTGAATGAACAGCCTCCAGCTGACCATGATGTTTCATATTCTCCGTCTTCATCGGCCACGATAATATGCATTCCTGATGTTTCAGAGAATTTATTTACGATAGGGATGATAGACTAACCCCCAGCCATGTTTCCTGTACATAGAAACCAATAACCAAGGCCTGAGACCAGACAGAAGGACAAGCCTGGTAACAGAGAGTTTGGTTAACCTTGATATCAGGGGCAGGACACGAGCCCAGTAAATTGATGTTTTCCTGAAGCGGAAGTATTCTGCTCCCTCCTGTCCTCACCCTCCTCTCTATGGGAGGTGCAGACACCAAGACCGCCCCCGGTTTCTACAGATCCGCTCTCCTCCACCTTTTTACTCTCCACAAGCAAAACGTGAGTCGCATGAACTATTGTTCAGGACACGGGAGAGGTGCAGAGCACCAGAGGTGGTGCTGATATATGTGGTGGTTCAGGAGATGGTTCTGATGGTGGTCATAGTGGTGGTGTTGATATTGTGATATGATGGTGTGGATTTCTTTGGTGGTGGTGTTTGTTTAGGTGCTAGCTACATGGTGGTGGTGTTTGTTCAGGTGATAGCTCTTGTGGGGGTGTTTGTTCAGGTGATAGCTATGGTAGTGTTATTTGTTTGGTGGTAGCTGTGGTAGTGGTGTTTGTTTGGTGATAGCTCTGGTGGTGTTGTTTGTTTAGGGGATGTCTCTGGTGGTGGTGTTTGTTTAGGTGATAGCACTGGTGGTGGTGTTTGTTTAGGGGATGTCTCTGGTGGTGGTGTTTGTTTAGGTGATAGCTCTGGTGGTGTTGTTTGTTTAGGGGATGTCTCTGGTGGTGGTGTTTGTTTAGGTGATAGCACTGGTGGTGTTGTTTGTTTAGGGGATGTCTCTGGTGGTGGTGTTTGTTTAGGTGATAGCTCTGGTGGTGTTGTTTGTTTAGGGGATGTCTCTGGTGGTGGTGTTTGTTTAGGTGATAGCACTGGTGGTGGTGTTTGTTTAGGTGATAGCACTGGTGGTGGTGTTTGTTTAGGGGATGTCTCTGGTGGTGGTGTTTGTTTAGGTGATAGCTCTGGTGGTGTTGTTTGTTTAGGGGATGTCTCTGGTGGTGGTGTTTGTTTAGGTGATAGCACTGGTGGTGTTGTTTGTTTAGGGGATGTCTCTGGTGGTGGTGTTTGTTTAGGTGATAGCACTGGTGGTGGTGTTTGTTTAGATGATAACTTTGGTGGTGGTGTTTGTTTAGGTGGTAGCTCTGATGGTGATGTTTGTTTAAGTGACAACTCTGGTGGGGGTGTTAGTTCAGGTGATAGCTTTGGTGGTGTTGTTTGTTTAGGTGATAACTCTGGTATTGGCGATATTTGTATTGGTGTTGGTGATAATTTGGGTCGTAGTTGAAATATTTGTGGAGGTAGTGCTCATGTAGTGGCCGTTGGGGTGGTGGTATATTGGTGGTATTGGCGGTTTAGGTATCAGTTGCTAGATATATTTGTGATGTTTTTGGTAGTACTGGTGGTTTAGGCAGTGATGGGTTAGATGATAACGCTGATGGTGGTCATATGTTTGGTGGTTATGGTGGTTTGGGCTGTAGTTCCAGAAATGAAGACTGACTTCCCGACTTCCTAAACCTATTCATCCTGTATAAATTGTCTTCTTTTTTGTCACAAGCGCGTATGATTGTGGTAGCGCCAGTGGTAGTTGTGCTAGTGGGGAAGATGGTAATTATGGCGGTATTGGATTTCAAAGATTGACATCTTAAATGTGGTATTTGTGTGTAAAGTGTGCTTTTTCCTCCCATACATATGATTAATAGTGTGTAGACAGATGTCTATGTAACTACACGTGTCATATGTCTAGTCCTCGAGATAGAAGCCTCACAAGTAGGTTTAAGGTCACCTCAAGGTCACACCTAACACTATTGCTCAAGGACATCCTGACACTCTCTGGCACTGAGAACCTGTCACAGTAAAACATATATGCTACAGCTTACAAGTCACAAAAATATCACATCCGGTAGCACATTACTTTTAAATACAGCTGATAAAATTTCACTATGTAGCCGTTTTTAATTGCTATCCTTACCGATAATCGGCATTGTCTACTGGCCAATTTGTGGATGAATTTGAAGACATCATTTTCATGAGGTACATGTGATGTGTTATTTGATAAAGAAGTAGTATTTGATTTTAATAAAACGAATGGTACAAACAGAAGTTTATTAAAGGACTCTGCCACATATTTCTCCTACTTGCGCTCAGTATAACCTCATGACATCTCCGCCATTTCACCCTCTCTATGAATATATAGATGGTATGCAAAAATCACCCACAATATTCTCATTTAATTTATCATTATTCTGGAGATTCTACTAGGGCATTTATATCCTCTCGCAGGTGAATCCCCAGCGCTCATGGTTATAAAAGACCAATGTCTATTAAAATCAAGTCATGATTCAGAATACTCTGTTATATCAATAAATTAATTTCAGAATAGACTGACATAGTTTGCTTTCAAATGAATAAAGAAGAGACCAGCAAGTTTGGGCCAAAGTCATCGTTTTCCACGAGATTGACGCGGAGAGTTATTAACAAGCCGAAGCAACGTGAATATAGTGTAGCGTTCAAATGAGTTGGAGAACGACAGCTTTGACCAAAGCAAGTCGCTTCCTTTGTTTATCTCCCCCTGTGCACACTAAAAGAAGGGACGACACACAGGCAATCTGACGTCATAGAACATGGCAAATAGACTGCAATATTCTAGGGACACGGAGAAGAAGTTACCAATATTCAAGCCTATGGGACAAAAATACCAGGGGTGGGATAATATAGGTTATTTCATGTGCAGGATATCTTGTTAAACTGTATGTTGTGAGAAACATATATCAGTGTAATTTCCACGGTCTCAACCTATTCACATTGAAAGTAATGAAAAAAAGCAAATATTATATAGGTGTTAAAGATAACACTTAATAAATCTACTACAACTACCTTCTCCCATGATAAAGGTAATATAAAAACGCCACTATTACTTTGACAAAATTACGACTTTTTGAGGGCCATATTCCGTCTCTTATTATGGCCACCAGGTGTCACTTTTTCCGGCGGCCGTCTATGCAGGTATGTGTGAGGTGTTCTCGGTAAACCAGTCACTAACAGAAGTCAGAAATAAAACACTCTAAGTTGGTGCTTTTGATTCCAAAACGCTACGTATAACCCACAAGGATAATGCAGACAAAGTCTATGTTCAAGGTATGACGCTTTCGCATTGCAATTCCTGAACTCTGAGTCAAGGCTCCACGACATATGGCTGACACCCGTGAAGTCATGTGACATTCAGGAAACGGTGGAGAGTTGTGCTGGCACAGTGTTACACAGAATCTATAGAACTCTCCCCTTTCTCCCTCCTCTCCTCGATTCACCTGAATACCGCCATGAGTGCGTCCGGCCGATCGTAGTTAACCACCACCCCCGTCACCCTCACCCACCCTTCGTCCGTCTACTCAGAGCTGAACTATTGATTTTATGCCGTTTTAATCATACAGGAATTTATATTGGTTTTTTTAAGTACGGACTACCGTCGGTTCACACAGCCCCTAAACGGAAATGACTGGAGTGGTTCGTGTATGGATTTGAGGTATTTAAAATGAACTGTTTCTTATCTGACCTGATTGCATAATCCTCAATATATGACCACCCCCTCCCCTGTCCCAAGGATAATTTAAAACAATTATATAAACACCTATGCAACAAACAACAACTTATTGATATAACATGCATTCACTTTCATGATTTTCAGGAAAGCTCAATTACGTCTAGTATTATTCTCCAATGAATTTCACAGAAGAAGTATGGAACTGTGTATGTCTGCAACGCCAGTCTTCTATATCTATAATGCTACGTTTTATCTATTTTCTTATATTGGTGCCCGACCATCATCGTATTTGAACTTTTGATAGTGTTAATGATAATATGACAATATACTTTCAACATTGGTTCAACAAAGAATCTACACATATTCCATTTAGACATTCGACGTGTCACGCGGCATTCCCCATTCTACAGTCAGAATGACGTGGGTGACTTTGAAAAGTGAAGGAAGTGAAACCACATATTCCCAAGGGTAACTTATCTGGAATTTTATAATGCGATATTCTTACGAATAGCAAATGAGGTGCAGTCTATTCAAACAAAAAGTGCATGTTAATCTATTAACCGTATCTTATAACAAGCATTCAAAACCAATTCAGGTTAAATTCTAAGGCCAAATAGAACATATCTCATATTTCTATGGCATGGGTGGTGAGATGACTTTGTCCATTTACATGTTCAGGCATGGGCATGGCTCCTACATAGCGACATGAATAGGTACAAAGTGCCCAACCCTGGTAAGCCTTCACCACCCACGCCTACAAAACCTACATGGGCACACCTCCAAGTCTACACCTATTTTCCTGCCCCGAGAACTTTTTCTGAATACTTTGCCATGAACCACATGTGTCCTCACGAACCAGACTAGAGGAAGGTCACTGGTTTCTACAATATATATAAGTCTTAGACCCTGACTGTCTAATTGGAAACATGTTAGGGAATTCGGGCAGTAGTTATATAGGAAAACCTGACCATGCTGTTCATGCTACAAATCGAGATGTGGAATTGATGATTTTTACCAATCGAGGCCTCTGGCTGAGTTCCGTGAGTGACATCATTTCCAATCATGTTTTCTAGCATGGTTGGTTGTTCTATATTTACTATATACTCGATTTTGATAGAATCTTACCATAAATTGGCATAGAAAACATAACAGTGTACTGCATGGGGTGCAGCATAAAATTATATTGCATAAGGAGCAGTAACTGGTACGTAATTATCACATGTACCACACGGATATATGATAACTATAGGCACTTCCTAGTTGTAGTAAGAGTGAAATAGGGATTCAGTTGGGAATGATGAATGGTACTTTGAACAAGTAGATAGTATGCCACTGGATATTCCGTCTGGTTGGCAGGTTTATATGACCAAGTGCCTCTATCAAGGAAATGGTGAATTCCTCAGGCAGAAAAGCATACTTGATTACTTAGCTAGATGAGATTCATTAACTGGTTTGCTCTTTCTGTCTTTTTATTTGGTCTAAGGATAAGAATGAGCTCACAGAGGCTAAATTATATTCATAACAGCCATCTCGTATGTTACCGTATACATATATCGTATTCATTCATATACAGAAACAAAAATATGTATCCCATTAGGATGTGGCAAAACAGAACTCTTCCAACTAAAGAGGCCATTGATTTAGACATTAGCATAACCTGGTGTCACTAAACATGCCCTGCCCATCATTTTCAGGATTACAACACTAGGGGCCTCTCATTATGAAAATGAAGAATGTACCTGCCTACAAATATGCCTTATCAATTGGCCAACCAATTTCACTAGGGGCTATGCATCTGGGTGTGTGACAGAGATTCCCCTATTTGATGAATATTCACATTCACCTTGGCAGTCCAAAGCACTGCTCGTTTCAGGTGAGGAGGTTACATTACAGTTAGTTGTCGATTGATACCAAACACCATAAGATTTATATCAAGAGGAGAGAACTGGATGGCATTAAATTGGCAGGAATTGACTTCTAGACCCTACAATGCAAATGTCCTGGTCCTTTTAAAAAGAAAGATAGAAGAACCGTATGGCTAATTGTGCTCATGGCTATATAAATTACAATATAGACTTATCATAATTGCTGTATTTGTTTGGTTTAGTTTATGCCAATGAATACACTAGGATGTACAAGCTGAGGTCATAGAAAGCAGTGTTAGATAGCAATATGATGAGTACATCGAACTAAGAAGGAGTTGCGTTCCTGTGTTCTGCCACAGCGTCAGAGGGCCCTGTGATAGGCAGACGGTTAGTTTCTTTCTCTCGGGAATGTAAATGTCGCTTTTATTCTATCCTGCCTACTATCCTGTCAATAGAATGTATGTTTAGCTACCTTCCTGCTAGGAGCCAACCTGGCCTCTCACCTAATCATAGTAATCACATCCAGTACTATTCATTCAGGAAAATGCCAGCTCTACTCTGCAAAGAAAGCAGAGCTTTTCTACACCTAAAGAAACAAAAACCTGTAACAAAACTTAGCAAAGGACATGGCAACCTATGTCTGTTTGATTAGGAATGTCTCCTAAACATCAGCATCATATAGGCCAAAACAAGACAGAGTGTGTATTTAGGTAATACACACTGTGTGCATCAAGTCGACATGGTTCGACTTTTTGTCACCAGAGGGCAGTGGAGTGGGACGGCGCTGGTACTCTGAAGGCAAGCCTGTGGGTAACCAGCGGCTGCAGGCGGAGTCGGGATGTTTGACCGTATAGAGGATACAGAGCGCGAGTATCAGGTAGCGCCGTGTGTGCTTTTTACCTGGAATACGGCCTCACTCTCCAAACACACACACTTATCTCCCTCCTCCGCAGGGGAAACCTTAGCCCCACGCTAGGAGAATGCTTGAAGACTTCTGACAGGTCAAGATAAGGTCACTAAACGGGAGCTGCTGCTACATGAATGTTCCCAGGATGCAATAGTGGTGGGCAACATCAGAAATTGTTTTTGTGTCAATTCTTTAATATGTTTTTTCCTGGAATTCAGGTCACGCACTCAGTACCTTCCTAGAAACCCGCTCACAGACTCCATTTGTCCCATAGAAGGAAATTGACAGTGGAGTCTACGGTTAGTATTGCTGGCTGCGTTAGAAACTATTCATTCCATTTGGTAATATCTAGTCGCTGAAATTTTGTGTCTAGAGTAGAGACAAATATCTGTATATTACCATGTTATGGATACAGGTTATATAGGGGACCGAGTGATTGCTAGTTCTGCCATCATCCACCAGAAAATCGTAAGATAGCACCACTATAGTGAGGGGACAACCACTATTATCTACTGTCGCAATCTATAGATAATCATGACACGAGGATAAAAACCCTTTTATGGCAAACCAAAAGGAAGGTTTTTGATAAAATTCATTGATAACTGAACTCCCCACCTGGTGTTTTGTTTAGCATTGGGGGCGGTGGGGGCAGATGACTGCTTCCATAACACAATAGCTATGTGCCCTACAGATTATGTCAGGCGATCAGCACTGCTGGGACCTGACTGAAGCTGCTCTCTTTCTCTCTCTCTCTCTCTCTCTCTCTCTCTCTCTCTCTCTCTCTCTCACTCACTTTGTTGATCAAACAAACTATGCCGTTCCCGGGTTCTAACTCAGCGTTCTTCTGAGCTGCTCGTGAAATGCATGGACAGGTGCTGTTAGATCTCAGCAAATAGGTATACGTGTCTTAATCATAAAACTTGAGTGTTATTCTCTTAATATATGCATTGGGAGTTCTGAGAACAGATTTCTTCCTTTCCTCTTATCTCCACATAAGACAGTGACAGAGCTAAACTCAGTCAAAGGAATCTGCAGTTTAATTCTCCTTACCTAGACAGCTCTTCACAATGAGGTTTGACTGTAGGTAGGTTGCCGTGTGATATATTCACTTCTGAGGAGGGACTTGCCTCAGATCCCAGATCATTCTTAGAAAAGAAGAGCAAAATATTTGACTGGAAAATTGGTCTGGGATAGGTGCATTGGTAGGATAAATAAAACAAAGGTGGTATTGTCCTGAGAAGGTGAGTGGACAGGTTCAAAGTATCACGTGACTGGGGTCTGTCTGTACATGGTCGCTGACTGGCGTTTAGATGTATGTCTGAATG